>JAFEMH010002183.1:0-368144 GCA_022495995.1 Adenophora triphylla var. japonica
CAGTGTCACATTGAACTTCGCGTATTACGTTGGGCGTGAGTTAGAATCGAAGTCAATGTCGGGTCAAGATCTATTTTCCTTGCCGGAATTTCAAAGTTTTGTTTGAGTGAAAGATCTTTGACTTTGCTGGCAAAGACTCGGTCTAGTCCGTGTCATATAGCCCAGCTTGCATACCCTCGTAAAGGTCAAGCCTTAGTTCATAACTAAGCCAAGATTTTTCTGCCAAGGAACCGCCAAAATTCCACAAGGAAAAATTGGCGAGATCTTGACTCCGACATTGACCTTGACCGGAATGCGTAAGAGTCAAGACCGAGTCTTTGCCAACAAATCAAAAGATCTTTCGCTCAAGCAAAACTTTGCCAAAATTCCGACAAGGAAAAATTGGCAAGATCTTGACCCGACATTGACTTCGATTCTAACTCACGCCCAGCGTATGCAACGAAGTTCAATGTGACACTGTGTCATCCGGCTTTTGCCGCCCGGCCCATGCCTATTATCTTCTGACATTACCGAAAGTCAAAACGTCATTCGCTCAAGCGAAATTCTCGCCAAAATTCTATCAAGGCGTAAAGACGAGACTTTCCCGGTATTGCCTTGACTATAATCCGCATCGCTCGTGCGTTGAAAGGTCCTATGACCCGCTAGACCCGTTAGGAGCGTTCTTTACTCTGCCGGTGGGATCCGCGTGCTCCTATAGGACCCTCGCCCGGGCCGGTCCACCCCGGGAGGTCGAAATACGTGGAATACGAGGGGCTTATAGACGTAGTGACTGTGTGAACCCACCGATCCAGATCTAGAGTAGTTGGGCGAAAAAGAAGGGCAAATCCCCTTTTCCAACCAAATAGATATTAATAAAAAGACACTGCTTTTAAGTAAACCGGAAGATTCTAATTTGCATATTGCCCGAGCCTTCACCTCAAACACCTACCCCGAGTCTAAACCTTTCCTATCCCTTTCCCGCAATGAGAAAGAAGCCGGGCTGAGAACACCGGGTCAGCCGACTTGTTAGCGCAGTAATTCTCGTACACGCTCGCTGTAATCCCGCCTGCCCCCGTAGAGTCGAATGTCCGATTCGACAGCAGAACAAAGACCGGCTCGGGTAACTGCATGACTAGGGAAGCCAAGAGCTAGCCTTAGCCTCGGAAAACATGTAAGGCCCATGAGGAACAAAGCAGCCATGCTCATTGACGCGCTACGCCGTCATGGGGTCCGCATAGTGGTAGAGCCCAACGGTTCCTTGGTTATGGTAGAAGATGAAACTCCGTAAGTAACCATCTCAAATTTCCACTAGCCTATAACCAATGCCCTCCTCCATCCACATATGATCCTTTGCTAAAGACTGTCCCTTTTCGCCTTTTCCAAGATCCCAAGCCATCGTGGTCCCGACACCCTCTCCTCCTCGTATAAGACCCACTTGTTCCCTACCAACAGAGAACAAACGCCACGCCTATTCCCGCAACGCAGCCTCTCGCACTCACCCTACGGGATTCACTCCCTCTCCCCTGCATGGGCCGTCCTGCATAACTTCCGTGCCCCGAATCAATCAAGTGATCCTTTTCAACCCCCGCCTCGCCACAACACATCTTCCACCTCCAACCTTGCCAATAGGATCCCACGAGGCTCCTTTTTCCTACTTCTCGCAACTACGAGCCTAATTCCTATGCCTCCGGTCGCCCTCAGGGAAACACCGGACCAGCCAAGTTTACACCTACTTCCCTTCCAAAGACTCCCAAGCCACGGTACTGGGCCTACCACCGTGCCACCCACACCCCGCCACTCAAATCCGACAAACTTGCTTCGTAACCGAAATCGTCCCCGACCCCAACATGACTTGGTTGATGGAACAAGTTAAGTCCATGCAAGAGAAGTTCTGAGAACTAAATACCAAAAGGCGGCATACCGACATTACGATCCCAGAAAATTGTCCCTCTTCCTCCAAAATTCCGAATGCCAGAGATTGAAAAGTTCAACAGCACCGATTGTCCCCGAACTCACATTGAGAGCTACCTTCTTGCCATGAGAGCCAAGGATTGTACACATCAACAAATGGCCGACCATTTTCAGCTGTCATTAAAGGGTTCAGCTCTTAGATGGTTCCTGCATGTAACACCAGAGGCCCGAGCCACCTGGGACCAAATTAAGGAAGCATTTTTGGAGAAGTATAAGGCTAACTTGAATTTGGGAAACCAAAGCAGAAGAATGACCTACAAGGCACTCTACAAATACGCCCGATGAAACCAAGGAAGTGAATTTTACAAGAGATGGAACCGGAAGCTCAATGAAATGATGACTCCACGCGAATGAAGAGGGAGCAGATGGAGATCTTCCAATCTTGCTTAAAGCCTCAACTAAGGGTCCAAATTGGCAATTACTATTATCCCGACTCTTCTGGCAATGGTAAATGCCGGTACCAAGTTTGAAAATGCCTTCAACATGGCCCCGCCACGTGATCGCCCAACTCTTATCGCTACAAAGCACCAAAGTGTCAAACGCCCTACTGTCACTATAAAAGGGAAAAGAAACGGTCCGCGCCGTCAATTACATCCGTAATGAGAAAGTGGGACGTAATCTGCCAAGTAGCCGCAAAGCCGAGACCTCGCTTCTATACCGCAAGATTTTGAATGCCACTAGAGAAGGTCTGACGGCTTGGTAGCCGAAGGACTCATCGACCTCGGAAAACCGGAAACCCAAAACCCTAGTGTCGAATGGACGAAACCAAGCATTGCCGCTTCCACAAATATCATGGGCATAACACCAATGATTGCACCTACCTCGAAGCTCCCGATCTCTCGCCTAATTGAAGAAGGCAAGCCGGAACCACCTCTGGGTCCTAATGTGGTCAAGAACCCTCTTCCCGCTAACAATCAGTCAACATGATCGAAGTTCTGGGGAAACGAATGCAAATCAACTTCGAAATCCTGAGATCATAGACATTCTCGAAATTCAATGTTCCTTATGCCGAATTACAAGGAAAGTGGAAAGATTTGATTAATGCCGCCGCCATGGAAGGACAGCTGGGGCCCATAGTCGGAATCGATTTTGTTAATGTTGTCGAGCTCGCCTCTTTTCTATGATATCGAACCAAGCAACTATGGTCAAGATTACGTAAGAAAGGCTCACTTATGAAGACCGCGAGTTTGAAGTGAAACAAGCCATGTTAATGAAAGTTTCTTCGTAGCCCTTCATCACCCATGATGAGCATAATGTATTTGTAATGGCTCTTACTACTCCCGAGGATCGCCTCCCACTGCTTGGGAAAAGGTGGAAAGAAGAGTGAACCAAATTTAAGACTTTGGGATGAAGAAAGCCGTATCTCGTATGCCGAAAGCACAACCGGTCCTACCGCCCTGAGGTACCGCATGCATAAAGTTAAGTTCGTAAAGGAGATTCCGCCGTATCGGGCCAGTATTCCCCATGGAAATGGTGTCAACAAAGGCAATTATGATCCACAAAGATGCACAAATTAAAAGGGAACGCCGACAAGACCGCTACTCCCTGTGGCAACAAAGCAGCAAGGAGCGAGATCCCTGGCCCAACCCTTGTCAAACACCCTCGAGTCAATAAGTAGTGTAGGTCCAGAGTCGCAGCGTCTATTCGCCGAGTCAGAATCTTTGAATTCCAGCCTTCCGAGTCATCCGAAGGCCTCACGCCCGAGGACTATCAAAATGTAATCGATGTCATCTTTCCCTTATTTTGAATGAAATGACAGATCTTTCTCGAGTATCCTCTTATTGCCAACTTAACAAATGATAAATTAACTCAAAACTTAACAATGCTTAATAATGAATCATTTGAACAAGATGCAAACACACTAAATGAACAATACATTAAAGAAATCTTTAAGCAAAGGTTTCGTAAAAGAGGAAAACCGGGCCCAAGCCGCCGAGGAGGTTTTGACAAGTGTGAACTTGGGTACCGTCGAGGAACCTAAAGAGACACAGATCGGAAACTTCTTCCAGGGGGTTGAACGGGACAGACCGATCGATCCGCTTCGTAGAATACGTCGACGTGTTTGCATGGTCATACAGTGGATATGCCTGGGCTAGACAGCCGATAGTAGAGCACGTAATCCCTCTAGCACCGCATGCTAAGCCAAGAAATGTAAACCGAGGAAGATCAAGCCGTAATGGTCTCTACAGTCAAAGAAGAGATTGAGAAGCTACCGGGTAGGATTCATCGTAGTCATCGAATATCCGACATGGTTATCCAATATTGTGACCGTCACCAAGGCCAATGGGAAGGTGCGCCGCCGTGTGGATTTCCGAGATCTCGAACAAGGCCAGCCCCAAGGACGATTACCCTTTGCCAAACATAGACATCCCGGTGGACTCCACCGCCAACTACGAAGTCAAATCCTTCGTTGATGGCTTTGTGCTACAACCGCATCAAGATGGCCGAGGAAGACCAAGAAAAGATGCCTTCACCACACCGTGGGGAACTTATCATATACAAAGGATGCCATTTGGGCTTAAGAACGCCGGGCTACTTACCAAAGTGGCGCCGACCGCGCTTTTTCATGACATGATCCACAAGGAGATTGAGGTCTATGTAGACGACATGATAATCCACTCCAAAGGCGAGGACGGGCAAAGACTTTGTTGACCTCGCGGAAGTTCTTTCGAGAGGCCGAGACAACATTCCATGAGACTAAACCCCGCCAAATGCACCTTCTGAGTGACAAGGGGAAAAGTGCTGGGTATATGGTCACTGAGCGAGGTATTGAAGTTGACCCCAAAAGATCAAAGCCATTATGGATATGAGGCCACCTCAAACCTGACATGTAAGTCAAGAGCTTTATGGGAAAACCGCAAGACATCGCCCATTTTGTCAATCACTGACCACTATGTGCGAGCCCATCTTCAAGCTCATGAAGAAGAATGTAGACACGTAATGGACCGAAGAATGCCAGATGCTTTTGACCGCATTAAGGCATACTTGGTACATCCTCCAAAGGCTATGCCCCCCACATAGACGTAAACCTCTTCGCTCTATCTCACCGTCACACGATACGGCAATGGGGCTATGCTTGCTCAGAAAAGAAAGACTCTCGGGTAGAGAATGCCATTTACTTTGTCACCGGAAGCCGCAGTGGAAGTGAGCTCAATTACTCAAGATGTGAAAAGACCTCGTGCAGATCGGTCCGGGTAGTCGGCAAGTTGAAGCATTATATGCAAGCCCACCCCGTGAATTTGGTCTCAAAAATGGACCCCATCAAATACATCTTTGATAATCCTTCCCTCTCGATGCGTCTAGCAAAGTGGTCCTTCTTCTTAGCAGAGTACGACATCAACTATGTGACCAGAAAAGCCATCAAGGGTCAACCGTTGTCGACCACCCGGCAAACTTCCCCAAGAATGAGGACAGAGGGCCCGAACCCCAATTCCTGCATGAAGGGATCTTCGCAATGAGCCTCGAAAATCGATGGCAATTATTCTTTGACGGAGCCGCTAACAAAAGAGGAAACGGCGTAGGGATACTACTGGTCGATCCAAAAGATGAGCATACACCCATAGCCTTCAAGTTAAACTTTCCTGCCACGAACAATGTTGCCGAGTACGAAGCCTGCATTGCCGGTTTGGAAGCTTCCTTAGAAAGGAATGTCAAGGAGCTCGAAGTTTACGGAGACTCAGCCCTGATCATCAACCAGGTTTCCAACAAGTGGAAGACTGTGGACCCTAACTGCAGCCAGATCATGCCCATATGGAGGAGTTGGATCTGACAGCCTGTAGAAGTGACTTTCCACTACATGCCAAGGGAAAAGAACAGATTCGCAGATGCCTTATCTACTCTAGCCTCATTGGTAGAAATCCCCGAGGGAAAAGCCATAAAACCCTTCAGAGTGGGTAGAAGAGAAGCCCCAGCCTTCTGTTGTGAAGTAGACCTGGGACCCGAGCCTATAAAGGAACCCCGGTACAATCAAATTTACCAGCTTCCTCAAAGATGGAGAGTCGCCTTTCGTAGACGAAGAAGGTAGACCGAAAGAAGGTGTCGAGCCAAGAGCTTGCAAGCCTTGAAAAGGTTGGCCTCCCATTATGTCATTCTAGGAGGCAACCCGTACAAGAAGCGGTACCAAGGACCACTCCTCTTGTGCGTCACTCAAGAAAGGGCCAAAGAGTTGATGACCGAAGTCCACAATGGTCCCCGCGGTCCTCATATGAATGCCGAGCCCCGATGCAAGTCATCCTCGTAATGGGTTACTACCGGATTTCCATGGAAACAGATCGTGTCCAAGACGTCCGAGCATGTGACAAGTGCCGCCGGTTTGCCAACCTCAACCATCTCCCGCCTCATGACCTCGCACCGCATGACGACTCCTTGGCCGTTTGCAACTTGGGGTATTGACGTGATAGGGAAAATAGCCCCTACAGAAGCAATGGGCATGAATTTGTGCTAGTAGCCATCGACTACTTCACCAAGTGGGTAGAGGCCAAGTCCTACAAGGTCCTCACTTCCAAGAAAGTGGCCCAATTCATCAAAGAAAACATAATGTGCGTATATGGGGTGCCCAACGAGATCATTTCCGATAATGGGTCGCACTTTGAAGGGGACTGCGATAGGTTGCCGTCCGAATTCAAAATCACTCGCCACAAGTCGTCTCCGTACGCACCTCGTACTAATGGAGCCGTGGAAGCCGCTAATAAGACGCTCGAACGGATCATCCGGAAAATGGCCACCCGTGGTCGTGATTGGCCCGAAAAGCCGCACTTGGCACTCGGGCTACGTAACGTCGTCGAACAGCTGTACAGGAGAAACTCCTTTTGCCCTAACCTACGGATGGAAGCAAAGGTTACCAAAGCTGAGCCGGGAAATCCCGTCATTAAGGGTCCTCCCGGAAAACAAAGTGTCAATGAAGTAGAATGGTTGCGCACCGGCATGATGAGTTGGCTCGCTGATGAGAGAAGGCTAAAAGCCATGGAACACACCCGAGCCTACCAGAGGCGGATGGCCAGAGCATTTGACAAAAAGGTTAAGGCCGTAGACATCAAAGAGGGTGACTTAGTGTTGAAAGTGAAGCTCCCTACTGCAGACAACCCCCGGGAAAATGGGAACCCGTTTGGATCGGCCCTTATGTGGTGCGTAAGATACTATCTGGAGGAGCCATGAAGCTTGCGGCACCTAGACGACAATCCCTTTGTCCACCCAGTCAACGGTGATAAGCTCAAAAGATACTATGTCTAAAAAAAATATATATAAAAAAAAGAAAAGTGCAATAAGAGTAATACCCAGCTAGGCTGAAAACCCCAAAAAGGGCGGTCTAGGCAAAAGACAGGGTTGCAAATAAAAAAAAAAGAGAAAAAATCTTAGTGCAAAAAGAGTAATGCCCGGCTAGGCTGAAAACCCTAAAAAGGGCGGTCTAGGCAGAAAACAGGGCTGCACATAAAAAAATATAGTTCACCAGAATGAACTACGGAGACCTGAGCCCCTTAGTCTTTCTTGTAAAAGGGGAACGTAGGCAGCCATATATGGTTCGGTCTAAACAATAAAAAAGGGCAATCAAGCTTCCATGAAGTGTGTCCTAAACAATAAAGGGTATTTTAGTTTTCATAAAATGGGTCCCAAGCAATAAGACATTTGAATTTCCATGAAATGTGTCTTGATTAATTTCTAAGATAATATTTCTTGTTCATTACAAGTTAAAAACTTCTTGATGAGTTCAAGCACGGATTACTCTTGACTCTGCTAACCTGCTACAAAGATCTAAAATACAAAAAATGCCTAAATAAACTAATGTGTTTGCAAAATGGCAATAAGGGAATCCTAAGAAAAGATCCGTCAGTCGTCATTCGCTGAGTCTTCTTTGGTCTTCTTCCCTTTACCTCGACCCCGTCGAGTTTTCTTTCTCTTCTTCTCTATAAGGTCGGTATCCCTCATCCCGATCTCCCAGATCCTCACCGGAGCCTCTACCAAACCCGTGTCAATAAGTGCCCTCTCTACACGAGCACGAGTCCGCACTTCCTCCCTCTCCGAGTCTCGCCAAAGGAGCGACCTGACAATCTCTTGTATCGAGCCTCCATATCTCCGATCGTCACCCGACCGGTTATGGCGACTCGCCTTAGCCTCGCCTCCTCGTAGTCCTACTCGAGTCACGCCGGCCCCCAATAAAGCCTCGACGTCTCTCCCCGTAATGACCCGAGTCGCTCCCATTTCCCTCTCGTACTCACCCAAGTAGACAAGTGGTCAAGATGGTGCTCTTTCCCGCTTCCCGAAGATAGCCCCGGGTGGGAAAGCAGCCAGATGTCCAAGCCCTCGAGAAGAATGAGAAGCCGGGCCGGATCTCTCATATCCAATGGCATCACCTCCATGGTCCGAATGTCCTCCCAATCGCTCAATGGCTCCCCGTAATGCCCCAAACTACCTGGATACCAAGCAGGAATGTAGAAGGACGACCGCAGAACCCCGGAACCCTCACAAAGATAAGACTCCCGAAATATCCTCCTGTCCGCAATCTCCAGCGAGGTATCCACCAACGGATGTCCGAAGTGGATAGCCTAGCCATCGTTAGCTCCCACCTACCCCGGTCCTGTTGCCTCGGTGCACCTCTCCGAGAAATCACCCAAGGGCACCGAGTCGGCAAAGCCCCCGGCAAAGCCCCGAGCCTCTCCCGCAGCCCACAAAGTCGCACAGCTGGACTCCTGCACCTCATGAAATGGTCTCCCTAGCCATCCCGTCGATGCCATGCAATGTCTCACCCAAAACCAAAGCTGGGACAATGTCTTTCCTGCCCCGCAGCCTTCGACCATGTCCAAGAGACCACCATGACAGATCCCCACGGACTCAAGCCGTGAACAAAGCACAAAATATGCAGAGAATGAAGGCATCCATAGCCACCGTGGTCGCAGCCATAGCCGGAGACCCAAACCTGCCCGGGATATCAGAAAGGTCAATCCTGTCCGGGGCTATCATCATCCCCTCAGCCTCTCCCTGAGAAATCTGCAAGCTTTACCGCCACCGGCACGTCTCCGATCAGCGGAATAGATATAGCCTCAATCTCGGGACCCCCAATCAAGGCTCGGAAGTCTTCATGTGTTGGGACAATCTCGTTGTAAGAAAAGCAGTAAACATGTCTCCTGACGTCCCAAAACTCTTGCCGCCGCTTCTCAAAAGGTCCCAATCGGGCGGGAGATCCCTCAAATGCCATAAAGACTTGATCTTGAAGGAAGAATCAAGCAGCCCCTTATGAAATTGGAAGTTGTGCTTCACCCAAGATTGAAGATCGGACAGAAAACGGTCTCGCTTCCCCCTTTGCAATCTGACGGGCTTCTCCATCGCAAAATGACCAAAGATGGTGTCTTTAAGTCCAAAATGTGCTCTGGGAACAATTGGGACAAGTTTAAGTTGAAAATGAAATGAAATGGCCAAGCCTTGCTTTTATTCGTAAAATAACCAGCCTGACAGAACCGTGAGCCGCACGGCTTCATTTGCCCTCAGACTCAAACCGCACGGCCTCTTTTGCCTGATGTGGAAAACAATTTGCAGCAACCAAAGTTGCTGCCCAAGGGAGTTTTCACCCCACTTTCTCAACCAAGACCTATACAAAAACATGTCCAGAAGCCATTCAAGCATTTATACATCATCATATATCATTTTGGCCCAGTTTCAGCCCCAATTCCAAGCAAAAAACTACCCCGAGGCTCAGATAATATGCAAATTTAAAAAGCATGAATTAGAAAAGCAAATAAAGCATTACTACAATGCCTTCGCCTCATCGGCGCCCAAATAAAGCAAAAAATAAACAAAGTGTGCATCAAATGTGTTTATTGTTTGTTTTTGTTCCTAATCCACTCTAGAGACCTCCTAGGCCTCCGATTCTTCCTCTTCTTCAACACTGCTTAGCTCGTAGACGCTAGCCTCCCTCATCAAATCCTCCTGGTCGCTCACATCAGACAGATGGACATTATCGTGCCCGTACTCGCCCAAACTCGCTCCAGTAATGTCGCATTGGGTCCCCGCCCCGAGGCATGGCACCGGGAAGAGTACTCCGAGGCCGATGAGGTAGACGCCGTGCCCCGACATGCCTTCTCTTGCGCCCGGGCTCGTGCGTCCGCCGCCGCCTTTGAAGCGCAGCCTTCCTCGAAGGGACCGGCACATGTCCTTCCAACCCCTGTTCGCCCGACCAATCTGTCATAGGTGCGAGCCGGAACCCGAGAAAAAGAGGAGAAAAAAAATCTCGAAAATCTCGTAATTGCAAAAAAAAAAAAAGCTGAAAAAAGGGAAAGACCCTAAAAGTATGCTTACAAAGGCTTGCCAAAGCGGCAAGGTATACTGGGCTCCCTAGTCTGGGACAGAATCCTCATCCTCCTCGGAACTCCGTGGACCACATAAGACAAAGTGCGCAGGAGGGATCGCGGGTCAAGAGGGCTCATCCTCCCCATATCCCCGAGTGACCGCCAGCCTTCACTAGCTTCGTGGCGCCCTCGTGCGCCGCTCCACAAACACAACAGTAGGGGTATCCATGTCAAAGTACTCCTCGGCGGCCACGCCGCCCGGTACCTAGCTATCTCATCTCGCCCGCCAATCCTCGGGCCGTAGCATCCGTGCCCGGAGGATCATGGGAGTAATGGCGTCCAATGGAGGGACATGGCCATGCCGCCGAGAAACGGTCCCCCAAATATATGACATCACATGTCGCCCCGCAGCCATCTCCTCTCGCCTCGTCGCCTCAATGGCATCTCCTATCAAGATCTCCTGATACCGCCCCAAGGGTAGAAGTCCACTCCATCGTGCCCATCCTCGCTGATGACCGGCCTCACCATCTTATAGTCAAAAGTAATCCGGGTCTTTCCCGTGAACTTATCCCTCGCATCTCCTCCAAATGATCATAGCAGTGGAAGATGGTGATATCGCTCCGTTGGTTCCAAGGAAAGAACTCCGATCACCTCACGTAACTGCACCGCATGTTCAAAACATCAAAAGGGTCATTTTTCTCTCATGAAAAGTCTCAAGACAAGAAAAGAAAGAGAAAAGAAAGAGGGACTACCTCAAGGGCAAATGAAAAGCCCATGGAAGCACTTTGTTCCGACTGTACATGTCCAAAGAGAAGTAGAGCTCCGCCAATCCGGCCTCTCCCCACGAGACCGTCCCTATCCCATCTACATCCTCCAGAGAGTCGAGGAGGCTAGTCATGGCGGTGTCCTGCACTAGCAAAGATGGTGACCGACAAGATCAACCACACGAAAGGCTCTAGCAGCCGCTGGCGGCCACATCGCTAACGGCAAAGTCCCGTATGCGCTTCGGGATCGCCACCTCGACATTCCGTGTCTCCATCCCTAGCCCTCGGGAATCAACTCAAACCCGACCAAAGCCTCGAACTCCTCACCGTGATGTGGTCCCTCCAAGTCACGGGCCTCCCAAGAACCGTAGACCGCGATAGCCGTGAAATCAGCCGGGAGTCACCGTCAACTCTCCCCACTCGTATGGAAGCTATGAGTGCTATCCCACCAAAACTCGCATAGGGCCCGGACTAAGCCCTTACTCTTCGAGGTGATGTGGATCCCCCGCCGATAGCCTCAATGAAAAGATCTAGACGGTAGCCCGCACCAGCTGCTTGGGATTCGCCCCATTTTTCTCGAAATCAGGCATCCTTTCCCAAAGCCTGACTGCTATCTCAGATGGTCCTCTAGACTTGTTCTCCTGTAGACAAGCACAACAAAGAAATGTGTCAGTCCTTCATCATTTTCAAAAGCATGCATATATTCAAAAAGTGCACATGTTTTCAAAAGAAAAGCATTCACAAAAGTTTTTCTAGCATACATTGCATCAAAAAAGCGTCTTTCATCACTTGAAACACGTCATGTCAAGTCCCATTGCTTTCCTAAAGCACAAAATCACAATTTTCACAATTCTTTGCACATAAGCATTATTCTTTCAAAAATGGCATGCATGAATCCTTTTCATCTTCCAAAATCTTGTTTTCTCATTGATAATCAAAATTTTGACTTAGTTCTAGCACATGCAAGAACTCCGTCTCACTTTAAACAATTATCATTCTTACTTTATTTTCGAGAAAAAAGTGGGTCATTCCCATTATTTTTGTCAAATAAATTGCACATGCATGTTCTTAGCCTCATAGGTTCATCATCAATGTCTCAAAATCATTCAAAAATCCTAGGAAAATCCTAGAAAATTCCTAAAATTCGGGTCAAGCCCTAAATCAATCAAAATTCAATCAAAATCGACGGAATCGAGCCAAATAAGAACGCTTACCCCAACCGGTCGCGGGTTCGTTGATTTGTGCTCTCTTCTCCCCGGATAAAGCTCCGATGGAGGTGTAAGAAAGTCGTACTTCCTCTCCGTTCGAACGAGCTCTTTCCTCCTCCTCCGAGCGGCCGCGGAGATGTTTCTTCTTGCTTGCCTCGGTATAGGATTGCCCTCCGGATCCATTCCAATCGATAGAAGCAAAGGGAATTGAAGAATTTTGAAGAAATTCTCTCCTTTCTCTCTCTCTCTTCCTCAGCAGTTCTTGGGCGGCAATAATGCCCAATGCCCGTTCAAATCTGTTTTAAATAATCTGGAAAAATCAAGCTTCTAGCCGTACGGCTTCTTTTTCTCCATCTCATGCCGGGCGGCCTCATTCGCTCTGAGCAGAAATTACAATTTTGCCCCTGGACTTTCCACTTGGGCCTCCAATTCCCGTTATCCTTTAACTGAGATAACACCCTTTTCAGAAGATGTCCCTTATCTCCTAAGCAATTAAGCTTTCTTCCCGCCGCTCCGTTAATTCCGTTATAACGGGATAACGCTAGGTGACAACCTCCGAATTGTCAAGAACTCTAAACTTAGCTTACCTCTATCACGAATAGTGAAGTATGCTAAAGTTTATCTAAACTCAGGATACCTCTATCACGAATAGTGAATTATGCCTGAGTTCTTCTCTAAACTTAAGCTACCTCTATCCTGGATGGTGACGTATGCTAAGTTCTCTAAACTTAAGCTACCTCTATCCCGGATAGTGACGTATGCTAAGTTCTCTAAACTTAAGCTACCTCTATCCCGGATAGTGACGTATGCTAAGTTCTCTAAACTTAAGCTACCTCTATCCCGGATAGTGACGTATGCTAAGTTCTCTAAACTTAAGCTACCTCTATCCCGAATAGTGAAGTATGCTTAAGTTCTCTCAACTTTAGCTACCTCTATCTCCTCAATAGTGACGTAAGCTCTAGTTTCTTCAGGTGACAACCTCCATTAATTGTCAATCAGGTGACAACCTCCATTAATTGTCAATCAGGTGACAACCTCCATTAATTGTCAATCAGGTGACAGCCTCCATTAATTGTCAACCAGGTGACAGCCTCCATTAATTGTCAAAACTCTCAAGGATCCTAGACATCGTTCCTAACCTATCTAGTGATGCTTGAACTACGATCAAGGCTTGATTCCTCCGGGATACGTAGGTAGCCTTTCATAAAAGGTCCAGCCATCCGACCACTTTGGTCACCCTGTTCCTTCGCCACTCATCAGTGATGAAGTAGTCCCTCATAGAGGTTCAGATATCTGACCACATCAGTCACTTCTAGCATATACCCAGTAGGATCAATTGCTTGACCTCTGAGGTCATTTTCTCTTCTACTTCCCCAGCAAGAGACCAGTTTCTCTTCCCCGTTCCCCAGCGGATCTTTTTCGAACTACGTCCTGGCTTGATTCCCACTCGGGATACGTAGGTAGCCTTCCAGAGGTTCAGCCACTCGACCACCTCGGTCTCTCAATCCATCTCGGCATTCTCCAGATTGGATCCTTTTCTATCGACAACCCCACTCGCCTTGCAAGTGACGTTGCCGAGGGGCTTCTGTAAGTACCCAAATCTGGCTCATGCCTTCCTAAGCAAATTTCCTAAGCAATTTCGGTAAGTTTCCCGGTAATTCCCCGGACCTTCCTAGTGTTCCGGAAATATTCCGGAACTGTTCCAAATTAATTATGGACTGAAAGGGAAGCTTCCCAATTAAGAAACACGTTTTTCTTAATTGGGAGGAGAGTTCTAGAATTTGCCACCTTGCATGTTTCTAGAAATGCTGAGTCACAAGGGATAATGCCGCACGGCTGCATTAGCTCGAGGTCTCTGGCCGCACGGCTTCATTAGCCTTATCCAGACTGCCTATAAATAGAGCCCTCCTCTACCCATTTTAATCATCCACAAATACCATCACACACTCACAATACGAAGAAGATCCTCCCAAGAGCTGCTGGAAGTCCAAGAAGGTGAAGAAGAAGGCCAAGAAGCTACCTCCCTCCTTCTTGAAGATCCCAAGATCAAGTCCTCCTCCTAGCTCCGTCCAAAGAAGAAGAAGGAAGCCATTGGTAACCTCGCACACCCTAACCTTGCATCCTAATTGCCCTATGTGATTATAATTGCTCATTGCATTTCATACATAGCTATTATCTTGCTTGGGACTTGGTAGATTAAAGATCATATCTTTATACCCCCTTTCCCCCTTTGCATGCATTAGGCATCCTTTGCCATTAAAAATGTAATCTTTTGAATCAAAGGTGCATCCTTTGCACCTAAAAACCCCATTTTTCAATAAAAATGTCATCTTCATGCATCATTTGCATATAAAAATCCAATCTTTATGATAAAAATGCATCCTTTGCATATGAAATCCTTTTTCAAGCATCCTAGGCATTAAAGATCATATCTTTATCCTAGATTAGCATCCTATGCTTTTCAAAATTCAGTCTTCATGCATCCTTTGCATATTTAAATTCCAATTTCTTCACAAAATGCATCATTTGCATAAAAATCAAGTCTTTATGCATCATTTGCAAATAAAGATCATTTCTTTAACTCAAATGCATCCTTTGCAATCCAAAAATGTCATCTTTTCATTAAAAATGTCATTTTTACATACATTCCCCCATTTCCCCATTTAGCAACCTTGGAATGGACCGGTGTAAAAGATCCTATCTTTACATCGTTCCTTTCATAAAAGATTTCATAATCTCTTTAGAAAGGGACAACCTTGAACCCTATATCTCTGATTATCACTTAAGATGAGTATGAAGCATCTATATGAGCTCGACCGTCTTAAAGCATAGGATTGATGGGCTAAGGACATTCCTTCCTAAAGAACCTCATCTTTGACTATAAAGAGAGTCATTCTCTCGATCACGCAAGTCCCAAGGTCCAAAAATGCGATGATCACAAGTCCAAGATGAGGACGGGATCATAATCCCGAACACATAAAATCCAAGAAATCCCGAGCGACAACCAATAAATGGTTTGTACGTCCGGAAGACGACTTGGGACATTCCCTCCCCTTTATTTTCAAACACATGCACACAAGAAAACACGCAAGCAAGCACGATTAATGGGATCTTGGGAGACTTGCTCCGGCAAGGCACCTTGGGTGAACGACGATCCGTTCTTTCCAAGGGGTAACTTAACCTCCGAACCCATAAAACCTTTTTTTCAAAGTTTTGAGGTAATCAAAATGGCGTGGCGACTCCGTTTTTCAAATTAAACCGGATGTCTTCAAACTCGCGTGAATTTCCAATAAACAAAAATTTGGGGCACACATTCACAGACACGCGCTAAGCCAAAAACCAACCGGGGTCTCGGACAAAGTGTGACACAAAGAGTGCATGGCTTACACGGGCTAGGATGGGATGTTTGGGACGACCCCGTGCGCCCCCAAAAGGTGTCTGGCAGACCAATCGGGGTGCAACTGATAAGGCCATCCCGGGTTAGGGGTTATAGTGTGCAGTGTACCGAGGCAGCAAGTGCACGTGAAGTGCGGTGTTCTGAGGCAGCAAGTGCGCGTAGTGTGCGGTCACTAAAATTCTTTTTCTGAGTAAAACAGAGATTTTTCAGAATGTGTCTTAAAGCATTATGATGGGCAGTTCAAAAGACAGCATGAAAATCAAACATGAATGGGGATGCACAAACATGGTAAGATTTTGAAAACTTGACAATGTAATGCCTTTGAAACAAAAACCGTTCGAGGTTTAAAGGAACACACACACACGAAAACGAGGAAGGGTAAACGAAAGTTTGACCCACGGAAGGCTTTTTTGAAAACAACGGTAGTTTTGAAAAAAGTATCTTTTCCCCAGCGGAGTCACCAACTGAAATTACTCGGATTCGCGCGAGCGAAGGCAGTTGTCTTTCTCGGGGGTTAGTGTCTGAGACCTCGCTTCATGGGAAGGAAAAAATGAGGAGTCGCCACGCGGTTTTTGTATTTTGAGCCCAAACGTTGAGAAACGGCTTTAGAAAATGGTGTCGTTTTTATTGGTAGCAAAAACTTAGGAAAAGGCTTTGAAAACAGGGGATCATTTTTATTGGTAGCAAAAACGAGTAAAAAGCTTTTTAGTACCAGAGATTGTTAGGTTCGGAGGTCACGTTACGTTTCGGGTAGAGTATTACGAGATCGCCCGAAACGCCTCGCATGACGAGTCTTTCTACCTTTCTCGAAAACGTGTGTGTGTGTGTGTATGTTTTGAAATGGGGCTTGAATGACAAGCTTAATCTTGGTTTGAATGTCAAACGTTGATTAGGTGACTTTGTTTGAAAAGACGAGCGTTTGAATGACAAACGTCGGTTTTGAGTTGAAATGAGCGTTTGCGTGGCAAACGTCGATTTAAGTTTGAAATGAGCGTTTGCGTGGCAAACGTCGATTTTGAGCTTTTGAAAAGGAGTTCGAAGGTCAAACTCCGGTTTTTTGAACCGGGCGTGTCATTGTTAACGATTTTTACGGGAAAAATGCGTATTAAATGATTTTAAGTGTCAAATGGCGGCTTTTAGTTTGAAGATGAGCGTTTGGAGGCCAAACGTCATTTCGCGCGTTTTGAAAGAGAGTTCGAAGGACGAACTCCGGTTTTGAACCGGGCATTACATTGTTAACGATTTTTACGGGAAAAATGCGTATTAAATGATATGCGATCAACGAATCGGGTTGCGACTCGGACTTAGAAAAGTAAATACTATCACGATCCAAACGGGTCGGACTTTGTAAATGACAGTATTTAAAGTGCGGTATCAACGGAATCAAACGATCCGGAATTGTAAATGACGATCGACGAGTCAAACGACTCGGAATTGTAAATGACGATCGACGAGTCAAACGACTCGGAATTGTAAATGACGATCAACGAGGCCAATCGGCTCGGAATTGTAAATGAGAGAAATTAAATAACAATCAACGGATCGATCGATCCGGAATTGGTAAATGACGTAAAAGTAAACGGAACGGGGTCGGAACGCCGTTTTAACCCGTGATTACTTCTCTTACGGAAAGAGAAGAGGATCGAGGGGCTAAAACGTATCGGACCCCGTTAGACGGAGGCGTCTACATTTTGATAACGTTGTTCGAAACGGTTGTAGCGACTGGCATGTAAACCGAGACGAAACGAGAGATTTAGAGAGAGGGAGTTATACCTATGGCTAGGGTCGACTCCTTTGGCTCGGAAGGTGTGTACAGGACACAAAAATTAGTTCGAAAGGGTGTTTCGAAGTGATGAGGGGCGTATTTGATCGAAATATGAAAGTTTCACGCGAATCGAGGCAAACGGGAGCTCGGGAAGGGGTGAAATCAGTTTGGGCCGTGAGGAGAGTGATTTTTTGGGGTAAAAAGTTCCTTCTTTTGGCTTTGACAGCCACTTCTATTTATAGGTAAAAATTGCAGTAGGAGTTCGGACGGACTTGGACTGTTTTTCAGGGTTTTGGGGTATTTTGGAATTCTGAGGGGCTTCTTTGTCAATTTCGTGAAATTTGCACAGTGGAGTCCTAGGACTTTCGATCGAATTCCAGGGGTATTTTGGTCTTTTCAGCTTAATTTGTGATTGAAAGGTGACGAGAGGGCTGTGGCATGCTGGACACGTGTCCTGTGACTCACCCTTTGCATGGGAGTTCGTTCCTCGATCCCGGTTTTGTCCGTTTTTTAAAATAACAGTCCGGAAAATGTCCGAAATGCCCCCGGAAAGTGCCGGAAAGTGCGTTTTTCAGGGAAAGTCATACTTTTACGTGAGATGACACGTGTCAAGTACGCTTTGACGTCGGGATGCACGGGGCAGTCCCGGGATGTCTCGTTGGCACGGCAACGGGGAGTTTAACGAGTTCCGGTTAACCTGGAGCGGGCCAGTTAACGGATTTCGGTTAACTTTCTGACGGATTTTGACGATCCGGATTTGGGTACTTACAACAGGGACAACCTCGACAACGTCGGCGACGTCGTGGATAGGCAGAACCACCACCCCAAATGGATTTGCACGATGAGCCCGAGCCCGAGCCTCAAGCGCAGACCCAGACCGATACATCTTATGAATGGGCATCACGGCACACGATCACGGTATGATTTTGAGCGTTGGAGCGGGGGTTTCGAGGGGCTGGGGCCCAGGGGTGCGGAGGGAGTGGGTGGGGGGGGGGGGGGTGGGACTGGGGGTGCCGGAGGGAGTGGGAGTGGGTGGGGGGTGGCAGTGGGGGTGGCTGTGGGAGTGCCCAGGCAGACCCTTCCCCTGGACCATCCACTATGGGCTTCGACGCTTATACGAGTGGAAGTGGGTTGAGGACTCCTTTATCACATGCAGGGCTCCATGGTTTCGTCGATCCGTCTCAGATGACCCCTGCTCAACAGCAACTGAAGGAACAGATGCTTAGAAGAGGGTCTCGGCTCCGGAATCCGCCTGATCCCTACACCCCGTCTTACTATGATAATAGGTAGAGAGTTCACTTTTTTTTTTATTATTACGTAATGAAACTTTGTTGTATTGGTTTAGTTTTTATTTGAATGTTTTTTATTTGTATTGAAACTTTGTACTATTAGTTTAGTTTTTATTTTAATGTTTTTTATTTGTATTGAAACTTTGTACTATTAGTTTAGTTTTTATTTGAATGTTTTTTATTTGTATTGAAACTTTGTAACTTTGTACTATTAGTTTAGCTTTATATTTGAGTTGAATGTAATTTTTCAATTTCTAAAAATGACTTTAGTTATTTTAATGAATATTTAAAAATTATAATTGATGATATTTATTAGATTAGGGAGTACTAAAATAAAAGTTCATTTTTCATTTAAGTTTTAAGTTTCAATTTATGTTTGACATAATTCCAAAAAAAAAGGTACAAATGTGCTACTGTGTAATTATTGCGGGACGAATCAAAAAAATATATTAATTGGGCCCAAAATTGGAGCTGGCCAAGGCAAGGCAGCTTGGGTGGCCGCCCTTGTCATTCGGCCAAGGCAAGGCAGCTTGGGTGGGCGCCCTTCTGTTCATTTAAAATCGCTACACCGTGATGCGATTTTTACTAAACTCGCTACACCGTGTAGCGAGTTTAGTAAAAATTGCTTCACGGTGTAGCGATTTTAAATGAACAGAAGGGCGCCCACCCAAGCTGCCTTACCTTGGCCGAACAACAAGGGCGGCCACCCAAGCTGTTGCCTTGGCCAGCTCCAATTTTGGGCCAAATTAATATAATTTTTTGATTCGTCCCGCAATAATTACACAGTAGCACATTTGTACCTTTTTTTTTGGAATTATGCCAAACATAAATTGAAACTTAAAACTTAAATGGAAAATGAACTTTTTTTTATTACTCCCTAATCTAATAAATTTCATCAATTATAATTTTTAAATATTCATTAAAATAACTAAAGTCATTTTTAGAAATTGGAAAATTACATTCAACTCAAATATAAATTACATTGGACTTTTCAAGTTTAATGAAAACAACATAAAATAAAACTGCAACTGTAACTGAATCCAATTCAAGCCAAACATAAATTACATGAAAAACATTCTGCTACTCCCTAAGGTTCGGGCATCTACGACGATTGTGCCCTTCCTGATGGCATGATGAACACATACTCTTCCGTTTATCTGCTTGAAAGTCCATAGAATTACGAAAGCGTCTTGATCTAGGTCGTCCGGACTTCGCAGAACGTCGAAGTAGGGGATTAGGGAAGAAACTAGGCACCAAACCATCCACGCCCTAATAGTCCTCATGCTCGATTGGTTCGAATGTCCCCTTCCATGTCTTGTAGTATTCCCCAACGGTGTAATATTCAGAAACGAAATCTCGACCATCAATATTTTGTGCAGAACAACAAGCAAGGAGATGGGAACAAGGCATGCGATAGGCAACCCATTTACCACATGTGCAGTGCGCTCATTCGGTCGGACAATCCGTATATTTCCTCCGTGATCACCCCGACGTGCGGTTGTCACTTGATACACCCCTATTTCGTGATTGTTGAACCTCCTGACGTGATGTGTTGCCGCTTTTGTGGTGTTCTTCAAGTAGTGATAACTTACTTTCTGGCTGAATTGGTGTCGGGGATTGATGTTAAGGTTATCAGGATTACCTCCTAAGGCATTGATTGAAAATCCATGCCTTACTTGAAAGTACTCCACACAACGATAGAAGGCAGTTTCAACAATTGCTGTGATTGGCATCCCACGAGCTTCCTTCATCACACCATTGAAAACCTCGAGACATGTTGGTAGTCATGATGCCATACACCGTAACCACCATCGTGTGCCAATGTCCATTTTCTAGCATCCAAATGCCGAAACCATGCAATTGCCTCGGGCTTAATTCCACGGATACTCTCTAAGATAGATTTCAATTTTCTATCTTGAGTTGCTCGACCCGCTCTCCAGAACAGATACTTCAACCCTTCCCCTCTATACTTTTCCAAGAAATTTGCTCGCATATGTCTCAAGCAATATCGATGATGCACGTTTGGCCACCACGTATCTTCACCTACGCCTTCGAATGCCCCAATGACGGTCGAGATATCAAGCATACTTCACGACTCTTGATAATATGCTTGCAAACCAGGTATAAGAACCAACGCCCGGTTCGCAGTCCTCCTTTTCAACAACGGCAAAGGCAAGCGGAAGTATCTTTGTCTTGGGCGTCAACACCCATGGCAATCCGTATTACCCCTTTATATCTACCATGCATAAATGTTCCATCCACGTAAATGATCGGCCGATAATGAGAGAAAGCTTCAATGCAAGGCCCAAATGCCCGTAATACCTGTCGAAACATGGAGGCCTCACCGACGGAGGAGGAGGTGTAGAGTACTCAACAATTGTCCTCGGATTGTATTTTTGAATGGCTGCTAGGACGCGGGGTAACCTCTTATAAGATTCCTCCCAATCTCCAAAAACCTCTGCAATGCCCTTCTACTTTCCACACCATGCCTTCTTGTAAGTAATTACCTTGTTGAACCTACTAGAGATGTGTACAATAATGACTCCAACCTTGACATCTGAATCGGCCTTAATAACACCAACGACTTCCCGACCGATAAACTTGGCATCTAGATTGGGGTGATCTTGACTTGCTCCGAGAATATAAGCAAAGGCGGTGAGGAGCCTTATACTTGGTCACTTGCCAATAGCCAAACTTCTTCCTACTCACACGAACATAAAAATGACAGGGAGAATTTTGCAACAGACACTCAATTACCCATGTGTTCGGTGTGCTCTTGCGTACCCTGAACCTGCGATTGTTTTTAATATGGAACCTTTTTATATCAAATTGTGCCTCGTTCTTGCCAGGAAAGCGTATCCCTTTAGCAATCGCCTGTTGTTCCGGATCCCAAACTGGAAAACTATGTGCATGATCGTAATCAATCAAGCCTTGTTCTTGTCGAGCAGATGTACCAATATCACTGTAAAAGGGATAACTCGCTCTCTCATATCTTCGATTTTGCGGCACTTCATAGTGAACAAGAGGTGCTTCCACATCATCATCAATCGGCCCATCATCACCGGCTCCCAAATCGACATCAGAATCACTACTACCCTCCTCATATTCATCATCATCATCCTCTAGCATTGCATCTACATCAGTGTGCACTTCCTCTTCTTCATAGTCAACATCATAATCATCATTAACATGATCATTATGCCCAAATGCCCGATCATCATCATTAACATGATAATTATGTCCAAATGCCCCATCATCATAATTTGGTGTTTGAGTTGATACAAGAGTTTGGGAACTTGGACCAACCCCATCATCACGGTTACCAGTTGGAGAAAACCTGAAAGTACTCTCGTGTGTCTTTGTGTTTCAAACTCTGAATTGGATCGATTTTCAATTAATTTTACAACCACATACAGCTGCAAATTTCCAATCCCCCCAAATTTAGCAAACTGATCGAACATTACATCCATACACGCATCATCTTCAATACGGAAAGGAAAGTACTCACCAATCCCGCTATCAAAAGAATGAGGACATCTGTAAATGACTTTCAAATCAAATTGAGACCGATCTAAGTTCGCCTTTTTATATAACTCATCAATCAACTCATTGTATTTCCATTGGCAATTACCCCTTATTGCACATTTTGGCCCCTTTTTGAAATGAGGACCATCAAACGGTTGTTCATCATCACCTCCCCAATAACACATAAAAATGATTGGACCCCGTTCATCTTTAACCCTACATTACGAAATCAAAGTGTTAAAACCTACATAACAAAACTCTTACATTTATTATATCTACAATATAATAAAACACAGTTAAATCATTAAATTTTATATCTAAACACAAGTCAAAACAATAATTAAGATGATGTTAATTTACCTTGATTCTTGTTGATCTTCAACAATTCTGATGAAATAAAATAACGTGAAGAAGTTTTATTTTGAATTAAGGTGATTTAGAAAATGGTGATTGAGAGAGTTGATTGAGAGAAAGAGAGAAAGGTGAGAGAAGAAACAAAGCTGAGAGGAAAAGAGAAAGCTGAGAGATTCCTCTTTCCAATAGCCAGAATTTATTGAAAAGAAAGTCACGGGTGTTCAAAACTGCCACTTTGTAGCTGGAAAGTATTTTGGCTTACTTAAACTCGCTACACCGTGTAGCGAGTTTCAATAAAGCTGAATTAAACTCGCTACACCGTGTAGCGATTTCAGCTTTATTGAAACTCGCTACACCGTGTAGCGAGTTAAAGCCAGAGATTGTCCCCCACTATAGATTCGTTTCAAAATTTCAAAATTTGTTACTTCTTTTTTTTTTTCATTCGCGAAGGCATTTTGAACAATAAATATAGGTTAATTTATGTATCATCACGAATATCTAAAAATTGTTACTTGAAGTACATATAATGTTGTAACAATAACAACTTTTAAATTTTAATTTGGACAATTAAATCAGCTTCAAATTGTTGCTCAAAATAGCTTCGTAGTAACATCAAAAAAAAAAAATTCGTTCGTGAAGCTATTTTGAGCAATAATTATAGGTTAATTTAGATATCATAATGAATATCTAAAAATTGTTACTTGAAGTACATATAATGGTGTAACAATAACAACTTTTAAATTTTAATTTGGACAATTAAATCAGCTTCAAATTGTTGCTCAAAATAGCTTCATACTAACAAAAAAAAATTTACATGTGTTAAAAAAATAATGACATGTAGCTGAATTTTTTTTTTAAAAAATATTTTTTTTTCATGTTTTAAAACAAATGATGACATGTTGCTGAATAAAGTTTTTCTTTCAAATTTTTTTCTTATGTGTTAAAAAATTATGTCATGAATAATTGTAACAAAATCAAACACAAACTGTACAAAATAATTTTAAAAAAACTAAAATAACATCACAAAAAATAAATATTGTCAAGTTAGTGGCCACATCCCGGCCACATAGGAAATCTTACATAAAATCACAAAAAATAAATATTTTCAAGTTAGTGGCCACATCCCGGCCACATAGGAAATCTTACATAAAATCACAAAAAATAAATATTGTCAAGTTAGTGGCCACATCCCGGCCACATAGGAAATCTTACATAAAATCACAAAAAATAAATATTGTCAAGTTAGTGGCCACATCCCGGCCACATAGAAAATCTTACATAAAATCACAAAAAATAAATATTGTCAAGTTAGTGGCCACATCCCGGCCACATAGAAAAATATTACATAAATTTAGAACATATTAAATTCGACAGAAATTCAAATATTACATGTCCAATAACAGAAATTAACAATCCTTGGGAAACACCTTAGAAACATTGAAAGTAACAATGTTAAGTATTTTTTTTTAGCGCGAGGGGGCCCAAACAACAGCCTAATAGATCAACAAAACAAAACATTTAAAATAAAATGTTAAGGAATATAACCTTAGGAAGTGTAATGTTAAGGAAAATATTTCATACCTGAGTCAGTATAAGAACAGCACCAACACCTATGTGACTTCCGCCCTCACTATCCCTCATCACTTTGTTAGCAATGTAAGCATCAATGGTATCAGTAGGATCCTTCAAAACCAAATGCACAGAGCCATGATCACTTCGTGTAAACTCCTTCACAACCACAACAACCTAATATAACAAAAATATAATGATCAATTATTTATAAATTTCAACCTTAACTATAATTAAAATAAAATAATATACCTGTTCCACCCTCTCATATTTTTGGCAATTCTCCTTGATCATTCTCAAGGGATAATAAGTACCCTCTGCAGTGAGATAGTCCATCGCAGAAAGCCAAGCTTTGCCCTGAAAATTATCATCTTCCACCGGCTCTTCAAGTTTTTTACGTATGGCCTCTTGGGTCGACTAAGCGGGGGGTCCCTGAGAGACATGAGCTTTTCCGGTGCGATGCCGACGCATGGCGGCTCGCGCTTCACCGCGGGACCGAGGTATGATATGACGCGGTGGAGATTCTCTCTCTCGTTCGATTTGAGGCGGTGGAGGCGGTGGAGATTGAAACTCTCGTTCGATTTGAGAGAGATTAGATAGACGATTGGAGGTTTGATCGGGATGTCCACGAAGAGGTTGTCGTCCAAGATACCGGCGGGGTTTTGATGGATCCATTTTGATAGTTATAAATTTTGGATTGAGAAATATGAATTAGATTTGAGAGAGATAGATGAAAGATGGACTAAGAAAGAAAGAAAGAAAGAAAAGGGAGAACTGGACTGAGAAAGGAAGAGAAGGGTATGTTTTGTTGGGACTGACGGAGAGAGTTATGCAGGGGGTTGAAATAAATTAAACTCGCTACACCGTGTAGCGAGTTTGACTTAAATCTGGTCAAAACTCGCTACACCGTGTAGCGAGTTTAGTTTAATTAAATGCCATAATTAATTTTCCAACGGCCTAAATTAATTACCCTAAACTCGCTACACGGTGTAGCGAGTTTTGACCAGATTTAAGTCAAACTCGCTACACGGTGTAGCGAGTTTCAAAAAAGTGGACATTCTGGGCAATAGTTTGAACAGTGAGTCATTTTGGTAAATAAAAAAGTAAAACGGGATTATTTGAGAAAAAATTCAAAAAACACGTATCCTTGGACACGGACTTTTACTAGTATATCTATATCTATATATAGATAATGACTCAAGTGCATAGAGCACTTGAGCTCACTCATTTTCCCTCCAAAATTTGTATCTAGACAAAATAGAGACTAAGAGCATCCACAATGGTAAGAGCTTTTTTCATAGCTTTTTTGTAATTCCCAAGTGACACATCATAAACAACTCAAAAACAAAAACTTTTAAGCTTTTTTCACAATGGTAGAGTTTTTTCATCAACTTTTTTATGGCCCCACATCCAAAATTAAATTATTTTCTTGCATTTTTCTATGAAGGAAAATATTAAGAAAAATAAAAATGATTGTTTTATTTAATGTTCAACATTGGAAAATTGTGAAAATTAATGGAAAGAGCTCCTAGAGAGAGCTCTTTGTAGAAGAAGCTGCTCTTTATGAATGAGCTTTTTAACTTTATCTACAATGAGAAAAAGCTCTAGAATGCTTTTTCAAGAAAATTAAAAGCTCCCAAAAAGCTTCCATTGTGGATGCTTTAAGTATATTTTCAAGCTTTCATTAAATAGCTTCATTGAATACCTTTATTGAATGAAATACCCTCATTAATATGCATATTTATAACTATTTGTTAAGTTTAATGAAAAAATGAACCAAATTAACACAAATTGAAAATGAAGCTTCAATTTCGATCAATTTGTATTTACATCACATTTTAATGTTAATAATTTTATACCTAAGTAATTTCTTAAAATATTTTCTTTAAAATAATTTTTTTCTCGTACATTTATTTAACGTATGTGTGTAGCACTAGTTAAATTCTAAAGGTTACTACATTTTTCTAGTATTAGAAATAATAATTTTTCTTATTAGACTTACTCCTAGATAGAACACCCATAATATTCTAAGGTCTCACGAGAGTACTTTGTTTTTTTTGGACTACTAAAAGGAAAATTTGAGATTCATTTAGTTGAAAGAAATAACATTTAACTATTGATATCAATTATCAGTTTTTTCGATTAGATGATTATGAGTGGAATTGACCTAGCTCTCACCAACAGTGACACCCATAAAAAGAAATCATCTTAGCTGTTGGTGTAATCAATTACTCCCTTCGTTTCAGTCGAGTGTACACTTATTTTTCTTTTGATCCGTTCCAGCCGAGTGTGAACTACCATAAATGGCAAATGTTTTAATATTTTATATTCTCCCTACCCCATCCACTCATTCTCTCTCTTCATTTTTCACCATACAATTTATTCAACCAACCTACTATTAACTCCACTCATTCTCTCTCTTCATTTCCTATCACACATTTTCCTTATCTTATTGTTATTTCTTAATTGGTGTGCCAGAAAATTTGGTGCACACTTGGGTGGGACGGAGGGAGTATATCCATCCAAAAATTTGTGCGACCCAAGAATAAGAATGCTCGAGTACTAACTTAATCTTAATCTTCCAACTATTATAAAAACTTATGACCCATTGTATATAGATCGGGAGATAGAAGCAAACTCGTTCAAGAGTAAATCCAATTTCAACCTTTCCTCGCCTCCTCCTGCTTGGAACATCATAAAATTGTAATATGACAATTTTAATAGTACAACTGACAATACTATTAAAGCTCTAAAGAATACTGCATTTTTCTAGTATTAGAAACAAAAAAATTTCATATTAAACTTGCTTCTAATTAAAACACCCGTAATATTATAAGTAGGGACGGCAACGGGGCGGATACGGGGCGGGTTTGACCAAAACCGTACCCGCCCCGCAAAGAACCCCCTAGTACCGAACCCGCCCCGCCCCCGCCAACTGGAGAACCCGTATCCGCCCCGCCCCGCACCACATGTATAAAATCAATTTTTTTTTGGCTTTAAAATGTTGTTCCCATAATAATGCATACATACAGAATATAATTTTTTTTGGGCTTTAAAATGTTGTTCCCATTCAACTCATCAGTCATATTTGGTTGCTAAGAAAATTATTGCAAATAGTTCAATAAAAGCAGGAAAAAGTAGAAAAACATGTTAATCAAGAGAAACAGATGCACCGGAAGCATTTCAAATGTTTCTTATATCACTGCAGGGATCAAAACAGAAAGAAGCAAGCTTTTAAACAGTTTTCGAATCGAAGCCAAACAGTAACATTGTAGGAGACAGAAGTTACATAATCTTTATCACAAGTTAAGTACATCATTGCTTGTTTTAATAGGAGATTCTTCTCCATTTGTACAAGCCATTTGAATCATAATCACAGAGGAAGACGTGGAAGCGGCAAAAAGAGAGAGAGAGAGAGATTTACTTACCATTCTAACCGGAGGAAGATCTGGACGCGGTGGCCGGAGGAAGACGTAGAAGCGGCAGCCGGAGGAGGTCGTGGAAGCGGCGGCGGCGGAGTGGAAGTCGCCTGAGAGAGAGAAGCCGGCGTGGGTAATGGTATCTAGATCTAGCGCCGCATCAGAGGACCTCTAACCTCTAACCCTAGAAATCAATTTGAGATTGAGATGATGAGAGAGAGAGCCGCATATTACTCCGTATAAGTTATAACTGGGGGTAAGGGTATTAGGTAATAATTAAAATGGGTGAGGGGTATTATAGTAATTACAGATATATAATAGTATGCGGGGCGGGGCCCCGCGGGTTGAGGGGTGAAACCGAACCCGCCCCGTGACCCGTCGGGTTTTCAAAAAATGCTACCAAATCTGCCCCGCTACGGTGCGGATCGTCCCGAATACGGATCGAGTTCGGACAAATTGCCCTCCCTAATTATAAGTACTATTGTCTTTTAACTTAGCTTCCACTAACAGTGTCACACATTAAAAGAATTCATCTTGGCCATTGATAATAATCTACGAGTTTATTGCCAAATTGTCTCACGTACTAATTGTGGATAGGTAGATACGTACTTTCGAAACGTGAGATATCACCTTCTCACTTTACTTTTGATTTAAATTGGGCCACTTTTTCTAACACCCGTTAAAAAAACTAGCAACCTCATAATAAAAATGTGTTGAAGTGATACCTCATGTTAAAATTATGCCATTTTCCACCCTGAATTCTAAGAATGTTAGAAATTTAACAAAATTGATAATATGTACTCCCTCCGTCCCAATCTAAATGTCCAAACTTTCCTTTTTGGGCGTCCCATTGAAAATGTCCCATTTCCAAAAAAGGAAAGTTTTTTTCACTATTCAACCCACTCATTCTCTCTCTTACTTTACTTTTACACTCACAACATTCTCTCTCCTAACTATTCCTCCCACTCATTCTCTCTCCTATTTAATTTTTCATACTCACAACATTTAAACTTTTTCTCTTTCCTACCTCACTTTTTCTCTTTCCTACCTCACTTTCCTTAATTCCCGCGCCGAAGCCATTTTTGGACATTTAGACTGGGACGGAGGTAGTATCACATAATGGGTATTTAGTCATTCTCAATTTAATTTATTTTTTTTAACAGATTTATTTGAAAAAAAAAATTTAGAACACTAATTATTATTTAAAAAACCACATTAAAACAAATAAAAAATTATATTAAAACAAATATAAAAAATCTTAAACCAAAAAAGTGTTTTCTGTTTTAGTTTGTGGAGCCACGGGGTTTCCTCCATGAAAAAGGCTTGGGAAGCCTTTTTTAAAATCCGTCGAGCTTGGGACGGATTTGGAATTCCTTTGACATCCCTCCCGAATTCACCCCATTGACATCCCCCAAGAAAGAAGCAAATTCTTTCATGAGTAAATCCAATTCCAAATTGGTGAAAGGCAGTGAGTGAGTGAACCAGACCAAGTGGTGAAGTTGACCCGAAATGGATCCGTTAATGGCGCAATGATTCTTGCAAATTGTCACTTTTAGCGTCAAAAAGTCAGCCAAGGACTTTAAAAGACCTAACCGCGTTCCAACTCACCATTAGTTCAAGCATGGAAATGGAAATTAGCGAACAAAAATCTTAAAGCTAATATTATTTTCATCGTCTAAAATAAATAATGTATTTGATTCGTCATTTTTTTTATTTTTTCTTGCTTTTACTTATTATTAAATTTACTTATATAATAATAGAATTGCATTAATTATATAGAGCACTACTTTTTGTAGTATTTGATAAAGTCGGAAATTTCATATCAAAATTAATTGACATTGAGAGAAGCAGTCCATATTTTTTATATATTGAGTACAAGACTCGTTTCCTCCGCGTAGCCAATTCTTGGGCTTTCAACGTGGACTCCTTGATATAGGTAACACAGAGCTAGAATATCGTGTACTGTTGAGATTACAAATGTAGATAGTCTATTCTGATACAACAATTAAGTCTGGAATTTTATCTAAAAATCAATTAACAATGAGTGAAACAAAACAACTTTCATAAGATAATAAATGGAAAAGTTATAAAAAAAAGAGAAGAAATAAAGGTTCCATCATGTTTGAGAGAAACCTCACCAAGTATTTAAAGCATGTTTATATTCTTATTGATGTCTTTCATCATCATCACGAGTCAAACTAACTACCCCTATAGGTACTTTGAAACTAGAAAAAGAAAAACATTAAAAATCAATAAATAATAAATTTAATAATGTTAATAGTAATATTCATAGCAGTGTACATGTCCGAAACACTCTCCAGTCTCCACCCCCTCTCTCTCTCTCTAGTTTCTAGAGAGAGAAAAAGAAAGAAAAAGAATGTGAAAGCAACTCAGAAGAAGACTCCCCATTTCATTCACAGAGGAGTAGAGAGAGAGAGAGAGAGAGAGAGAGTGAGAGAATGCTGAAGCCGGTCTTACTATTCCTTTCGATCTTCTTAAATTTCAGACCTTCATTTACTCGCAATGGTTATACTTCTCTCTCTCCTTAACACACACACAGTGTAGTAACTTTATTTGTGCTTGGTTTGTTTCAGATTTCATTTTGGCTTACTTATGATGTTACCGCTTCTTGATTAGTAAATTTGCTATGTTTCAAGTTATTCAAGTCATAATTGAATTGGGTTTATTAATTTCTAAGATTAATTTGGAGTTGAACTTTTTTAATTTGTTGGCGTTGGTGTTGATGTGATTGTGCATTTTATTTTTTTATTTTATTTTTCCAATTGGGTTTGTTTAGAGCTTATTGGTGTTTCAAATCTTAGGAGATTGGGATCAAATGGTTGAGAACCAAGATACTTAGGCAAAGATTTTTTTTTTCACATATTGCTTTGGTCCTGATGAATAGACAGACAAACTCATTCAATAAGGCTTAGCCTAATATATAAAGTCATTTTTCTTTGGAAAGGAAGCTTTAGAAATCAAGAAACCTCAAATTCTTCCTCCCCGCCCTCAGTTCTTCGTCTTTGTTGACCAGCTCAAAAACTTTCAAACTAGTCCCTCAATTCAAAGAACTTTTTAAAGGGGTTGAATGGGATGTGGTTGAATGTGATTTAAATAGAGTTGAATGGTGAAAGGGGCTTGTATAGTGACTGGGGAGGGGGAGTGTGGAGAGTAAGTGAATAAAGTGTCGATCTTATTACATTGAAATTTCATTTTCAGGATATAAGGGTCTAGTTTCAGATTCTTGCTCCTACGGTGGCTAGGGCAAGGCCACAATGTGAAATATGAGTATTTCTAAGCTTTACATCACTCCTGAGAAATTTTGGATCGACTTCTTTTGCTGTTTTTGAGGAATTTGCTATAATTTAAAATACAATTATAGGGTTGTAGGGAATAATTATTGTTGTCCTTACAGTAAAATTTCAGTCTACTTCCCCAAGTGAATGTCCAAAAAAGTCCAAATTTACTCTTGATAACAGCAAATTTGAATTTTTTCTGGACCTTCATTTTGGAACGTATACTGTATCTTTTGGGTTTCATTTTTTTGAAATGTGGAAATGCTAGTGTGTCTATTTCTACTTTCTGAACCAACTCTTTTGAGGGTCAATGTGTTTCCCTTACTATCTGGATCATCATCTTTGTGGTTTTCTTCTTGATTGCCTCTTTTGCATCACTGCAGGACCTTATGCTCTGCGAATAAGCTGTGGAGCCCGCGATGACGTCCATACTCGGCCAACAAATACACTTTGGTATAAAGATTTTGCATACACAGGAGGAATTCCTGCTAATGGGACCCGCCCAAGTTTTGTCACTCCTCCGCTCCAAACACTTCGCCATTTTCCTTTATCAGAGGGTCCTGAAAATTGCTACAATATAAATCGAGTACCCCACGGTCATTATTCAGTCAGAATCTTTTTTGGATTGCTTGCGGAGCCCAGTTTCGACAACGAACCACTTTTTGATGTTTCTGTGGAAGGAACCCTAATTTATTCGTTGCCATCTGGATGGAGTAACCATGATGATGAACGAGCTTTTGTTGAAGCCCTTATATTTCTTACCGACGGAACTGCCTCTCTTTGTTTTCATAGCACGGGTCATGGAGATCCCGCTATACTTTCGATTGAAATTCTTCAAGTTGATGATAGAGCTTACTTTTTCGGTCCGGAGTGGGGCCAAGGGACGATTCTAAGAACCGATAGAAGACTAAGTTGTGGTAATAAGTCTCCGAAATTTGATGTGGACTATAGTGGGGACCACTGGGGTGGGGATCGATTTTGGAATTCGATCACTACTTTTGGTCAAAGTGCTGATACAGATATAAGTACCGAAAACAAAATCAAGTTAGCTTCAAATGCACCAAATTTTTACCCCGAAGCTCTTTATCAGACGGCTCTTATTAGTACTAATAGTCAACCTGATTTGACTTACTCGATGGATGTTGATCCAAATAGAAACTACTCCATTTGGTTACACTTCGCTGAGATTGATCCAACAGTCACTGGAGCCGGACAGAGGGTATTTGACATTCTGGTTAATGGTGATATTGCATTTCAAGATATTGATATTGCTGCGATGACCGGAGATCTTAATAGTGCCCTTGTACTGAACAAGACGATTGCTATTAGTGGAAGGAGTTTGACAGTAACTTTGCACCCTACAAAAGGCACTCATGCGATAATCAATGCAATTGAGGTCTTTGAGGTTGTCATGACGGAATCTAAAACATTAGTTGAAGAAGGTATACTCACCAGTAACTTTAATCTCTAATTTCTTTTGAACTTTTGATCTCCTCTTATACTCTCTCCGTCCCTGAATGATAGTCCCATTTTGATTTTAGTGGTCAACTCGAGTTAACTTTGACCAAATTTTATGAAAAATTGATTATCTTCATAAAATTCTAAAAATTGTTATTGATACAAATAATACTATCAATATCATTTTTTAGATTTTCATGTTGATAATCCATTTTTCATAAAATCTTGGTCAAAGTTCATTTGGGCTGACCATCAAAATTAAAAGCAGATTATCATTCCGGGACGGTGGGAGTATTTGTTATGATAGTGTGCAAGCTTGTGTATCATTATTATCTTGTACAATGTTCCATGTAAAAGCCTAGGATTCTTTCAGTTACAATAGTCTTTGAACTTTATTGCTCTGCAAACACCCAAAGATATAAGGAAAAGAGTGCGATGCAGCTGATTTCACATTAGATGGTTACTTTGACTTTAGGATCAATTTTGTGATGTGTAATATATCAATGAGTGGCGTAATTTCTATAAATGCAATACTCCCTCCGTCCCATAAAGATGTTCCCATTTGCCATTTTTGTTTGTCCCTAAAAGATGGTCCCATTTCCATAATTGTTAGGTTAATACCATTGAACTTCCAAAATTGCCAACCAAAGAAGAAGAGGGAGAGAGAGGCGAGGATGGGAGCCAACCAAGGAAGAAAAGGGAGTAATGGAGTATTAAGTAAGCTTCATTAAAGTTTGTGGCGGAAATGAAAATAGGTTGTTAAAATGTTTGAATAGTCAAATGGGACTATCATTATTGGACGGAGGGAGTATTTGTTAGTGGGGATAAGAAATATTCAACGGGTCACTGTTTCCTGATGAATATATATTTCACTACTGCCATCTGTGGGCTTAGCTTAGAAAGTTAATCTCTTAGCTTAGGGTGAAAAATAACTTGTGTATCAATATTATTGGTCTGTCTTGAAGGCCTAGCCTGACGCTGCATACCAAGGTTTAGAAATTCCAGCATTCTTCTACGTTTGAACTTTGAATGAAAGAGTTCATGAAGGTTTTGAAAGTCCAGCTTTCAAAATTTATTTTCTCCGTTTCAACCAAAGAGTTCACGTTTGAACAATCTAGTAAATAAAGGATTTGATAAACTTGAAGCTGGTCATAATTACATTGATACGCGAGTATCTGCAAGATATGTACATCCCAAGTGGAGGCTGAATATTTATTTGTTCTGTATCATATGGTAATAGTTGGATATGTGTGCAGAAATAGATAGGTGTAAGATGACATTTTGCTAAAATATATGGCAAATGATTGACTTAACCCCTTTCACTTTTAAATATGTGCTAAGTGGGAACTAGGAGGCTGGATGCAAGCTTACTGAAACGGGACATGCAACACCCTTGAATTTTGAAATTCCTCCTTTTTAACAACCTTTTATATGGCAAGTACTGGTAGATATTAAATAGAAGCTTCCTTCAAGTGTACGTAGCTTGTACTCCCTCAGTTCCAACAGTATCAATCTCACTTGACAAAGTCAAAAACTTTAAGATTGTGGTTTACATGATTATTCTTGTGCCTCTTTGAAGTTCTACAATTCTGTCATTTCTTAGAAGTGACTTTTTATTTGGGACAAACTAAAATGGGAAACGGAACTATGTTTTTGGGATGAAGATGTGTTATATACAAATGATTTCTCATTCTTTTGAAAAATATTGTAACATTGAGAGATTCTTCGTCCCAATTATGTATAAGGCAATAATGTTAATGTGTAATCTTTTGCCCGTCTTGGAAATTCTTTTAAGTGTGAAAGTTTCGTGTAGCTAGGAAACTTGGATCACGCAATAGGCAAAGGATGTGAGTACAGATGTGTCTCACAACTGTCCACACATCCACAGATAATGCAGCGGAATAAAACAATTAAATGTAAATAAAATGCAATAACTCAAGAGTTATTTACGCCATCGATCTCGTGTGATCGCAAACTAGGCTTACGCCCAAAACCTTTCACTATAAAAACTTTTGTTTCTTACAAAAACAAATAAGTGAAAAACTAAAATATGAAAATACTAAACAAGTTCTAATCACCTTCTACGATATGAACAACTCCCCTTTCCCAAGTAGGACTTATTCAATCAGAAGTAAAATAAGAGAACTTTATAAAAACCTAGATGTGAGTTACGGATGTAAGCTCACAACCTAAACATAACTCAATCGAATGCTATGAAGTAAGTATATTTTTCTCTCTAAAACCGTAGCTTCTCTTTGTGCTGAATGCCTTGTATTTATAATGCACCATTGAGAAGATCTTCATGCAATCGACCTCTTCCTTTGTGAGAATCCTTTTCCTATATGAAAACATAAAACACACTCACAAGGAAATCAAATATTAGTAGGTTAGTCCTAATATAAAACTATGTACATAAATAAAAGATATTTACATAATTACAATCTCTTAATAAAAGTAAGATACTTATAAATCTCCATGAAAGTCCCAAAATCTTCTTACCATATAGAAGTCTTTTGAAATAAGGAAACATAATTATGTTCCCATAAAACTCACGTTTTCAATCTCCCCTATTTTGGACTTTCCTGGTCAAAACCAAAGATTTATAACAAACATAATATTATGACCACGTAATATAAAAAAACATAACTCCCCGAATGGATGTGTATCCGTATGTGTATACACATCCACACATAAAAACTGCAAAACAGAATTAGAACAGAATACTAGCAGTTCATTAAGCAAAAGCAAAAACCATTCAGAAATATCCTAATTAAAGCTATTACAAACCATTGTTTAGAAACTAACAAACAAAAACAGAAAATTAAAATTGTCTTTAAAAACCATCAATTCAAAAAAAACTTTTCTCCCCCTAAGTTAAAGTTCCCAGCCCCTCCAACTAGTAGCAGACACAGCAGTGTTCCAAACTTTATCTCCTCCAAAAGCAAAGAAGAAGCATCTCCCCCTTTTTGAGCGAGAAAGTGAAGCATGCCATTTGAGAAGATTATCCTTAAGTGCTTTAAGGTTGTTGGCGTAGGCGTGGCGGCTTGAGCTTGAGCTTCAAAGACTGCAATCTCAAAGATCTAAATCCTTCATCCGAACATCAAACGGAGCTACAATGTGGGTTCGAGATGTATCCACATCCGGCATAGTAATTTCGGAGAGGTACCCACAGGAGAGATCAACATGCCTTTGCTAGTGGTCTAACAGAGTTTTGGATTCCTTAAATAAGGCAAAATTATCAACTCTTTCTTCTTCTTTTCAAATTTCTTTACCCCATCGGGCAATGAGAATTTGGGATATCAAGGAAGGGTAAGGTAAAGACCATTTCTTGGAGGAGACTCTCCATAATCACAAATCTTTCTAAATATAAAGTCACCAAAATTAATGTGCCTCTTAATCCCCAATTTATAAAGAAGTAAGGCTTGCACCCTAGTAACTGAGGTTTTGTTGTTGGAGGGACACAAATTGGCAACCAGGATAGAGTGGAGAAAACAATAAAGAGATGATAGAGAACAACTTCCTAAATCTTTAGGCTTTACCGCCAAGAGGTTACCTTGCTACGGGTAATTGCGCACACAAGATCATCATCCTCAATAGAAACCACATCATCCAAATGAGCATACAACCCAAGAAAATCATTGATGATAGAAGGGGTAAAAGGAACAAATACTCCTCTAACATAAACACCAGGAGAATGAGAATAGGTTTTATCTAATCCCTTAGCAAATTTGCATAGAACTCATAAACCAATTTGGGGTAGAAGGGAAGGGGATGGTCCACAACCAAGAATAATCCTCTTTCCTAAAAAACTTGTCCATACCAAGCTTAGCAAAAGTCTCCCTATCCCTTTTCATCTCAACAACAAAGGCTTTAGAGGAAATTAAAGCAAACCTATCAGCAGCCTTTTTGGATAAAAACTTTTTGGAAAAGGGTTTGGGGTTAGAGACCAGAGAAACAGAAGATGACATACCCTCGTTCGGCTTTCTTTCGAGTAGATGTGCGTCTAGATGCTGGGCACATCCTTAGACACATCCTTCACAGGAATGGAACAATAATGGGTTCAACCTCGGTGTCACGCATCGCTGGAATCAATCTCTTGGTCTTCTTTTCCCGATCAAGTTCTTCTCTTCCTAGCTTGTAGTTCTCATCCGAGGCAAGATTCATCATCATCCGAACTTGAGTCGGTTTCATCATCAAGAGGCTCTAAGTCGGGCCAGCCCATCTTTTTCTTTCCCTTTAAATCTATTAAAATTTTAGCTAAGGGCTCTTCATCACTAAAGGATATAAAGTCCTCAACAGACTAGAGACCAAGGGAACAGAGGGTTCAACAACAGAGCGCACACATTATCCTTAAGGTGAAACAATAGTGGGGATAATGGGATCGATGAAATTAGGGAGAAATAGGAGCAATTGGCTCAACAGACTCGCACTGGGGAACAAGCCTCAACAGGAATCAAAGGTTCAACATGGGAGTATCAACAGAATAACCGATTCAACAAGGGGAACAACCACGTAAGGGGTAATAAAGCAGGATCACTAACCGAGGAAGGGGGAATAGACGATTTAGCCCTAGTCCCGACAAGGGGAATTATTACCTCATCTTCTTCTTCTTCTTCAAGAACAATAGCAATGAAGATTTCCCGCCAGTGTTTTGTTAGGTTCTTGGCTTTGTCACTCGACAAATTGCGAACCCTTCCCGATCGACGAAGAGCACGCCGGGGGCACGAAGTTGAAGCAGACTTTGGGGGTTTTACTTGAGACAACTTCCTCTTCTTAGTTGAAGAAGGTTCCTCAAAGAATGGCGACATCCGATGGTGGGATCACCGAGAGGATGGAGCTTTAGGGTTTTCATCGGTTGAAACACCACAGTTCCAATGTCGGAGATTTGGGAGAAGAAGCTTCCATGGTTGGATCAGACGAGGGTGAGGGAGAGGAGAAAGCCGCAAGAAACTTTGAGATTACAGGATTGAGGAGTATGGAATCCTCTCTCTCGCTATTGAAATCGGAACAATGTCAAGAACATCTTTTCTCTAATGTTCGAATGCTCGGCCATTTAACAGAGTGATTTGGGTTGGTTGAACAAAGGCAAAGAGAAATTAATGCAAAGTGTGTGAGATTGTGTGCAAAGAGGAGGAAGAACAAAGGGTTTTGTCAAGGTTTATGGGGGATGGGACGGATGTGAGGTATATTAAATACTCACAGCTCCCCCTTTCCTACTAAAATTAGGAATCCTTTTCCAAACAGGTTTAACATACCACAAAATCCTTAGAAGTCCTCCAACGGCTAGAAACCTTTGAGGTTACTACACACAAGCACCTTCCAAGAAAATAAGGGATCAAAAATAAATCAAGATTTTGTAAGATTTTTATGGGAACAAAAATACTTCGGCCATATCTTTAATCAAAACAGAATCCCAAAAGAATTTTTCAACCTTTTCAAACAAGGATTGATACACACCTTTTTCTTTCATAAAAGATATTGGAGATCAAAAACCTATATAATCAAAGAGTGAATTAAGAGAGAAAATTAATTATCTAGTATATTTACAAAGCTCCTATATGTCCTAAAAATGCAATATGCCTAGCATGATGCAAACACACAGGTGAAGGAAATATTCTCGCCATGGATGTGGCATAGGATGTGAGTCACAAATGGGGACACATTTAGATCACAAAGTCAATGAGCAAAAATCCAATCTGCACAAATTTCTAGGATGCATCCACCAATTTTTTGTTGTGGATATTTGCAATGTGAGTAGCTTTCACTTTACTTGATCCCAAAGATAGCCCTTTTTCCCAATGATCTTATCAAGTTTGACTTCAAGTTTTCTTATGAAAATCACTTGATCACACCGGTATGGCTTCATACTAAGGGTGAAGCAAATTGCTTCTCACATATATATTTTTTTCTTTTAGCACCCACTGTGAGATACCTAGGAAGGTTATACCAAGTAATCAAAAGATTACATGGACAGAAATACTCACAATTAAGTGATCAAAAATAATGTCAAAGATGAAGACTCACAAGTGACCACGCCGAGAAATTTCGTGCTAATGCATGATATTTTTGGATTTTTCTTTTTAATTTTTTTTTTTTTTTTTTTTTTTTTTTTTTTTTTCGCTTAAACTAATCTACAGATGTGTTAGAGGACGTGAGACACATCTCGATCTCACAACCTTAGATATCACACAAGCCAAGAGACTTCCTCAAGGAGGAAAATCTCTCCAAATCTAATGCCTTTGTAAATATATCGCCCAATTGATTTTCGGGCCCCAACAAATTCCGCATTACTACGCTTTTTTGTTCTACAAGATCTCTAATGAAATGATGTCTAATATCAATGTGCTTTGTTCTAGAATGTTGGACAGATTTTTAGATATGTCCAAGGCACTTTTGTTATCACAAAAAGCAATCAAAATTTTGCTATTCAATCCATAATCTTTTAGCATTTGATTCATCCAAAGTAATTGTGTGCAAAGAACTCCCAAGTGGCAACATATTCAAATTTCAAGCAGCTGACAAGGACACACAATTTTGCTTCCTACTATACCAAGACACAAGGTTATTACCTAGGTAGAAACATCCACCAAATGTACTCTTTCTATCATCACTATTTCCAAACCCAATCGTAATCAAATTGTACCCAACCAAATTGGTGTTTGTTTCTTTAGAGTAATGCAGACCTAGGTTCACAAATTCCACTCACATACCTAATGATTCTTTTCAAGGCTTTAAGATGGGACACTTTAGGGTTGGCTTGGTATCTAGCACATAGACACACACCGAACATAATGTCGTGTCTACTTGCAGTGAGGTAAAGCAGACTTCCAATCATGCTTCTATAAAGGGTTTGATCAACACTCTCACCATCGAATCATGACTTAGCTTTTGGGAAGATCCCATCGGGGTTCTTTGATGTGAAGAGTGTTCAAGCTCAAACTTTTTCACAAGATTCTTGGCATACTTAGACTGTGAAATGAACATACCATCTTTGAATTGCTTAACTGTAAGCCTAAGAAAAAGTTCAACTCACCTACCATACTCATCTCAAATGTGGAAGTCATGCTATCCACAAATTCACCTAGCATTGGATCGAATTTGATCCAAACACAATGTCATCTACATAGATTTGTGCCACAAGAATCTCCTTCTTGTTTCTCCTCACAAACAAGGTTTTGTCAACCTCACCTCTCTTGAATCCTAGTTGAAGCAAATGGTCACCAACCTACCATACCAAGCTCTAGGGGCTTCGCTTTAGCCCATACGTAGCTTTCTTCGCTTATACACATGATTAGGATATTTGGAGTCCACAAAGCCTTTAGGTTGTTCAACATAGGCTTCCTCATTTAATATCCCATTTAAAAAGGCACTCTTGACATCCATTTGATGAAGAGTAATCTTGAGGTAACAAGCAATGGCTAACAAAAGCCTAATGGACTCAATTCTTGCAACAGAGCAAATGTCTCCTCAAAGTCAATTCCCTCAATTTGAGTATAACCTCGAGCAACTAACCTAGCTTTATTTCTAGTTATCACACCTTGCTCATCGCTTTGTTCTTAAAAATCCATTTGGTTCCTATGACATTACCACGCGAGGGTCTAGGAACAAAGAGTCCATACCTCATTCTTTTCAAATTGAATTAATTCATCTTGCATAGCCATAATCCAACAAGATCTTTCAATGCTTCAAGAACATTCTTAGGTTCAATTTTAGAAACAAAACAATGTAGCTTACCCGGGAGTACGCCGAGGAGCAACTCCATAAACCACCATCTTTCTATAATCAACTTTGTCCTTTTGTCTAGTTCTCACTGAAGCATGCACATCTCCCACAACTTGTGAAGTGGGGTGGTTTTTCCGGGATTTTCAAGGGATATCCTTTCGACCTATCCACACACCCATTCACATTACCTTCGGAGCATCATCCCGATCGAATCGCAGGAACCGTCCTCGCCATGTGAGTTTGAGTGGATGTGGGCGCAGATGTGGGTTCGTATGTGGAGGCAGATGTGTCCACATCCTCGTTACATCCTTGTCAGTTCATCATTTTTAACAAAGACTGAAGTTTCTTTTGCTTTTTCAAAGACTGCTTCTTCATCCTTCCAAATTCAAAGAAGCAACCTCGAAACATCATCCTCAAGCAGCCTTGAGGTTAAGATCAAGTGAGTCATCAAATTTAACATTAGCATTCCATAAAGGTCTTAGTTTTGAGATTGAAAACTCGTAAGCTCTACCGTTTGTGGAATAGCCCATGAAAATTGCTTTGTCACTTTTTGAATCAAACTTGGACAGTATTCTCTATCATCGAGAATATAACAAACACAACCAAACACATGAAAATATTTTACAGCTTGGTTTCTTTCCAAGGAGAATTTGATATGGGGTGACAAAGGCTACTAATCCTTAGGAACACCCTATCGCTAATGTGGCAAGCAAGAGTTTAAAGCTTCGCCCAAAATTTTTGGACAAGTTCTTTCAACTTAGCATGACTCTAGCCATTTCTTGCAAGGTTCTATTCTTTCTTTCAGCAATTCCATTTTCACGTGGGGTGATTGGTGCGTAAAACTCATGAGCGATTCCTTTAGAATTGCAAAAATTGGTGAACATTTGATTCTCATATTCGCCACGGTCGACCTAATCCTCACAGCCTTAAGACCATAAAGATTTCTAACTCTTTTGTACCAATTCTTGAATTCTCCAATTGTTTCCGACTTTTCTCTTAAGAACATTACCCAAGTGTACCTAGAATAATCATCAACACACACAAAGGCATACTTTTTCCTACCAAAGCTTTCTACTTCAATAGGTCCCATTAAATCGTTGTGAATCATCTCCAAACATCTAGTCATGAGCATTGTTGGACCTTTTATGTGATGCTTTTGTTTGTTTTCCCTTTCGACATGAACCACGTACATCGTGGTTCTTGAAGTTCAGTTTAGGGAGGTCTTTAATGGCTTCAAACCTTTCAAGTTCTTCCGTAGTTCTACAAGCCTAGCATGCCCTAATTTTTGGTGCCACGCATTGACATCATTAGCTTTTGAGCTTAGTAAGAAAGATTGTCACCAAATTGGTAACAATTATCGCCAGATCTAGGACCAAGCAAACACACATTTATTATCCTTATCAAACACTTCACACAAGTGCTTATCAAACTTCACAAATAGGTCATCATCACACGCTTGGATCGATGCTTATTAGGTCAAGCTTTCAAGCCTTCCACATGGTACACATTGTGCAATTTTGGGAGACCCTTGACATCTAGGGTTCCTTTCCCAACAATCTTTCCTCGAGCACCTCCACCAAAATTTACTTTCCCTCCATTTATTACTTCATAATCAAGAAGGACCGCTTGGTTTCCATGTGCCTAGAGCACCCACTATCAAAATACCAAGAGCCGAGACAAGACTCTTGAGGGAAGAGTAGACAACATTGCAGTGGTAATTGGTTTGGCTACCCACCGTTTAATGCTTTTCTTTTGGGTTGCAGAGGTCTCAGATTGACTGGATGTGTGTTAGGATGTGCATACATCTTCTCACACATCCGAGGCCGTTTGAAATTACTGCATTTTTATCGCCCTTAAGTTTGTAAATGTATGGGCCTAATGTGACTGTGAGCTAGGCAAGAATGACAGATGTAATGCCTCTTTCTTGGTCTCTTTTCACTCGAATGACTTTTTCTTTAAAAGCTTGTTTTTTCACACTCTTAGAGGTAGAAGCCTCACATCCCTCCTTTACAAAATTATTTTCAAAACCTATACCAATTTTGTCACGTTGACCCATACGAAAAAGCTTCTTCCATTTTCATTTTACTTTTATTTAACTTAGTAAAAGTATTATCGGCTTTTTCACATTCATTCTTGAATTTTTCAAGGTCAACTTCTCTTTTCGTCACAAGGACTTCTAGTCTTGCAACGGTATCCATTCGAGCATCATTTTCTTTTGAAAGTACAAATTTTTCATCTTCACAAGCAAACAATTTATCGTACAGAGATTTGTTTACCTTAACAAGTACCTCAATTTTGTCCAATCTTTTCATCCAATCAGTATGCACTCCTTGTATGTGGCAAAGAGTTCCTCATGTGGAATGTCTCTTTCTTCATCTTCATCATCTCGACTCTCCTTTTACAGAGAAACAAGTCGACTCCTCAGATGTGACACCGTACGCGTACACAACCGAGCCCACATTCAAGGGATTTTCAGGAGTATATTCTTCTATATCTCGCAGAAAAAGGCATTAAACACGTAATGGCAATTTAAGACAGACATATTAGCCACTTCTTCTTCCTCATCCTCACCGTCACTAAGGGTAGCTTAAGCTCATCCCCTTCTTTTTAAGTGTGTTAGCACACTCATTGGCATAATGACCAAAGCCACGACATGCCCTACATCGACGTATTCGTATGATTTATTTTCAAAACTTGGTTTCGAATCCAAAGGTCGTTGCTAGGTTTGGGCTTTTCAAAGAAGATCGGAAGTAGGTCTATTGGGGAATTTGCTTATTCTTCTATTTTTCAAGATAGAACCGAATTTCTTTGAAATAAAAGCTACATCCTCATCTTCAAGATTAGACTTGTCAATTTCGGAGGATAATTCCACAAGCTCCTTTTTGGTAGAGCAAAGAAGACTTTTAAGGGCAAGACTGTGTGTCTTGTTCTTCTTCCGAGCCTCAAGGTTAAGCTCAAATACGATCAAGATTCCTATGATGGTGTCAAGACCTACAAAGAGCTCAGGTCCTTTGCTTCTTCAATCACAAACTACTTTAATGTTAAACCTCTCGTGCAAGGTCCTTAGAATTTTACTAACAAGTCTTGCGTTGGAGATAGATTCTCCTAGACTTGTGCATTCATTTGAAATCTCATGAATCTTAGCAAAGATATGACACAATATCCTCGGTTTCTTCCATTCGAAGTAACTCAAACCTATCCATTAAAATTCTAAGTCCGGTAGCCTTCACACTTGGTGCTCCCTCACATTGAGTTTGCAAAATATCCCAAGCAGCTTTGGCTATACTCTCATTTGTTATAAGCTTGTACATATTCCCGTAAACATGGCCGGAAATAGCACCTACGGCTTTTGAATTATAATTAGCACTTGTATTTCATCAAGAGTCCATTGTTCTTCGTGTTTTCTTTCAAAAAAGACTCACCAACACCGTAAGATGGCTTTTTCTCCACAAGAGGAGGTTGCCATGCAACAAGAATGCACATCCAAGCTCTTTCATCAATACTTTTGATGTAATTTCGCATCTTAGACTTCCAAAGAGAATAATTTGTGCCATCCAAGACAGAGGCCTATTTTGGTGATTTTGGCATTCCATAATGACTACACTTTCGGATCAACACTCAGTAATATTTCGAGAGTTGGCTTTGATACCAATTGAAAGTTTCGTGTAGCTAGGAAACTTCGATCACGCAATAGGCAAAGGATGTGAGTACGTATGTGTCTCACAACCGTCCACACATCCACATATAATGCAATGAATAAAACAATTAAATGTAAATAAAATGCAATAACTCAAGAGTTATTTACGCTACCGATCTCGTGTGATCGCAAACTAGGCTTACGCCCAAAAACCTTTCACTATAAAAACTTTTGTTTCTTACAAAAACAAATAAGTGAAAAACTAAAAATATGAAAATACTAAACAAGTTCTAATCACCTTCTACGATATGAACAACTCCCCTTTCCCAAGTAGGACTTATTCAATCAGAAGTAAAACAAGAGAACTTTATAAAAACCTAGATGTGAGTTACGGATGTAAGCTCACAACCTAAACATAACTCAATCGAATGCTATGAAGTAAGTATATTTTTCTCTCTAAAACCGTAGCTTCTCTTTGTGCTGAATGCCTTGTATTTATAATGCACCATTGAGAAGATCTTCATGCAATCGACCTCTTCCTTTGTGAGAATCCTTTTCCTATATGAAAACATAAAACACACTCACAAGGAAATCAAATATTAGTAGGTTAGTCCTAATATAAAACTATGTACATAAATAAAAGATATTTACATAATTACAATCTCTTAATAAAAGTAAGATACTTATAAATCTCCATGAAAGTCCCAAAATCTTCTTACCATATAGAAGTCTTTTGAAATAAGGAAACATAATTATGTTCCCATAAAACTCACGTTTTCAAAGTGTGCGCTATTCTTGTGTATACATTTAAAGTTAGATTCACAATCTCATATCTATTGGAAAAATGACCTTTTTACGCTTTCCTATTTATCTTTGTTAATGTTTGACCAAACATAGGAAAGTTATGCCGAAGACGGTCTAATTCAACAAAAGCATAATGATCAATAACCAAATTTTGCTGTTGGAAATTCTCTAAAGCATAATATACTGATTTGGTATCCACTCAAATTCTTTTTGGTGGAAATAGTAAAACCCTAAACCTTCTTTTGCTTTATGGGTTCGCTCGTTAAGGCAGTCCTATGTGGTCTCCACTAGTTTATTTGTATTTTACCTTAAGAAAGTGTTTGGCAGGCGGCTACTTTGTCTACTATTGAAGTTGCAACTCTTTAATAACTGCGCCATGTACATGTTATAGCTATATCGTTGGGGAAATCAAATTTGTCTTTATGTGACCTTTCTGTATGTTTTGGAAGTTTCACTTGAGGAACTCAACTAGGCTGCTAGAGGAAATTCTGGATTGCGGTTAATGTCAATGTTGCCATGTTTGCTACCAATTCATTCATAGCCACCCCAACCATTCAGTTATATGCCTTCTTTTTTCTTCTAATAAAATCTGACCCTGGAGAGTTTGCATGTTGGATATATGATATAAATATTGTTTTGTCCGATTTCAAATGCTCAAAAAGAGTTTTTAAGGTCACAGTTTCAGATAATATAAAATAAGTTAAAAACTTTAAATATTGAGGAAAAAATTTCTCACTCCGTCCCGGAATAAATGTCACATTTGACTTATCAATGTTTTTAAGGAAGGCGCTTTATCATTCTGTACATTGTAAATGATACAATTACTAAGTTTATTTCCTTATTTAGAAACGTGACATATATTCTGAGACAGACCAAAAAGGAAAGTGTGACATTTATTATGGGACGGAGGGAGTAATAAAATATGCAGATAATAATTGTTCTTTAATGTTTCTTATTTAATCGCAACGATGGTCCGTGTCATGCTGAACATCTCCTATGAAATCTCGTAACCATAACATGAGTTAGTTTTACTCAATGGAGGAGTTGCTTCTTTTTGTGTAGTAAGGGCTATGCAGAATTTGAAGAGTGCTCTGGGCCTTCCACTTCGTTTTGGATGGAACGGTGATCCATGTGTACCACAGCAGCATCCATGGAGTGGAGCAGATTGCCAGTTAGATAGAACTACCAATAAATGGGTCATTGATGGACTGTAAGTTCTTAATACATGCTTCAAGTTGGCATTTGTTTTCTGTTATTGTTTGACATCCTTGCTTCCTCATTTGGGGTTTTATAGTACTGAAGTATACAGTCTTCGATCAAAACTTTTTTATTTTTGTTCTTTGGTCGATCATGGTATAATCAATTTATAAATATACTTGGCTACTGTAAATGCTTATAAATTGAAATCTTGTATATTTGGAACTTGGTGTGGGTATTAAAGCTGTTTGATCGACTTATACATTTTTGCTTTAACAAGGGACTTAAGGTGACACAGTTTATGCCTTAATACTCATTTTGGGCTGCATTCTTGTTTTAAAATGTTTACCCCCATGGTGATTGTTTTCGAACCAAGTTGCAAAAACAGTGTATGCGGGTCAATCAAGGGATTTCTTTCATCCATCTTTCTTATGGCTCCCTATATTGAAGTATACCTTTCAGCCACTGGTTCTTGTACATCTGTACTCCATTTGTATTTACAACTCTTGTGCGTGCTTGATTGATGTAGTGTAAGCAGATATATCAATACATATGCATGAATACATCTGCGCTTTGTATTCTCTCATCCACTTATACAATTTGAAACTTTTCATTAGTATATTTGACCAGAAAGTATTGTCTCTTGATAAGTAATTATTTTGACAGCTATTCTATTGGTTTCGCTTGCACAATTTAACTTTGTTTCATTTTGTTTTCTATGGGATCAGTGGTCTCGATAACCAAGGTTTGAGGGGTTCCTTACCTAGTGACATATCCGGGCTCCGTCATCTACAGAGCATGTAAGCGTCAAATCTGGTCCTTCACTAAATTTTTACTAATATAGAATCTGCGTAGCCTAACAGATTCTTTTCACAACAATCATACTACCTTCCACATGAATAATAATGGATGCTAATATTGGTCAAAGCATCTTCCGAGATCATGGTACATGTCTAATGCATCTTTAACTTGCTTATTTGCAGAAACCTGAGTGGAAACAGTATCCATGGAGCCATTCCATCTTCACTTGGGACAATTACTAGCCTAGAAGTATTGTAAGTAAAAGGTTTTTTATGGATCACTAACTTAATTGTGAATTACATAGTTACTTGCTTTTGTTCTTCGTTACCACTCCACTTGTCTCTTGCTTCATAGATGTGTGTGTGTGTTTCATTATGCCGAACTCTTTTAGTAGTATTTCAAAATTTCCAAGTTATCATGTAGCTAAACATTTTATTTTCTTTGAAGTTTTTACCAGTTTACTTGCTTATGATTATCGCTGTTGGCTTTATTGAGTGCTTTAAACTTTGTGTGAGAGGGTTAAATCCTACTCCATCCGTCCCATAAAGATGTTCCCATTTGTCATTTTCGTTTGTCCCCAAAAGATGTTCCCATTTCCATAATTGAATGCCTAAAACCATTAAACTTCCCACATTCTCCTTGTGATAAAAATGTGTACTCTTTAATAACTAAAGTTGTGAGTGTAATATTTACTTTCATCAAGGGTAATCTTAGAAAAGTAGAGAGATCACTAATTTTTTTGAATAGTCAAATGGGAACATCATTTTGGGACAAAGGGAGTGTATTGAATACCTCAAGGGTCCTGTTCTATATCTCCCCTTATCCTAAGTGCAAGCCCTCCCTACGAAGAAACTTCTCTTTGAGTGACGTCTTCTCAATGGATCTTCTCTACCGTGATCTTTTTTCGAGTATATGTATATCGCTCCACGAGGCCTGTGCTTTCACATAGCACTAGTCTCCATGAGAGGGAAAGTTTCCATGATCAGCATGATGGCAGTTCAGTTTGGAGTTTTTGTTCACATGTTCAAAATATAAATGGTCATTCAATGAAATTCAACCATTGAAACTCAGGCATGCATAAAAAGAACTATTGAATTTTAAGCAATTCTTAGATTACACAATAAGCCCAAAAGGGGAAAATCAAAAGAAATATAATACTCTTTCAAGTCTGCATGGATTTTATCCATGCAGACTTTAAACAAGAAAAAGTCCATGCAGACTTTTTCTTAGGGACGGAGGGAGTAATAGATAAAAGATAAAATCCATGCAGACTTTAAACAAGAAAAAGTCCAGAAGGTAAGAAGAACAAGAAGCTCTTTCAAGTGATACAAAGCCTATAAAAAGATAAAACAAGAATATTTAAGATAAAGATAAGGTTTGGATCACACGTTTTGATGGTTCTATCAGGCGGTTCGGCTTAGTTTAGTTCAGTTACACCATGAACCAAATAGGGAAGCTTGCTCTTTCAAAAAATTACCAGAACCAAGCCAATATTTCTCATCCGTATTCCGTTATCTTAACCTTAGTAACAGAGCCGAGGTCTTGAGGATTGGATGTTCTCGTTAGGGGAGAACAATATGGTACTCCTGATTGCTATTCTTGCTAGAAGTGTTTCCTGTGATATTGGTGAGGGTCCTACGATTTAGCCATGTAGGATCTTGGACAAAATAATCAGCAGCTAAGATGGACGTGTTAAGTCATGATATAAAATATATATAAATGTCGAACCCTTTCTCTAAAGACTTAAGATTTGAATGATTTGACAATATCAAAAGCTATGATTGAGCAAGTCCCTGGTTTGAGTTCCTTGCTTGCATTTCTTTCTCTATGATCAATACTATTTCGTTTCGATGCACTTTAGTGTGTTAGTATTAGGGCTTGCTGTACACTGCGAACTATTTCTCTAAGTAGCTGAGGCTTTGGAGTAGATTCTTTGGCAATTTAGCAGAACTGGATAAATTTACCTCATTTACTACTCCCTCCGTCCCTAATTGAATGTCTAAATTTCATTTTAAGGGACACTATGAAAATGTGTGCTTTTTCAGTGTAATGGCAAATATCTATAAATATTCTTGTCATCCACTTTCAAAACATTTAGTTTTACAATAATAAAATGAATAGCCAAAAAAATTCGGTAAAAGCGGTTAGGTACAATTTTTTATTTTTCTTGTAAAAAAGACTCATTTTGGGATAAAAGTTTCTTGAATTTGGACATTCATTTAGGGACAGAGCGAGTGGTTAAGAATAGGGTGCAAAAATGATCCTCATTTGATCACGTAAAATAGGTGGTACAATTGTGGGCCCCTTGTGTGATCAGTTGCGCCAATCTCCTTTCAAGTGCCTTGTGTTTATCTTAACCCTTCTATTCAATAAAAGTAATATCTGAACCTTGGTTGCATCTCAGGGACCTCTCCTACAATTCCTTCAACGGATCTATTCCTGAAAGCCTTGGACAATTAACAGCACTTCATATACTGTATGATCTTTCGAGCATATGGTTTCTCTAAGAAATGGGATTTTGACATATTACCCTAATAAGCATGTTGTAAATTACAGGAATCTTAATGGCAACTCTCTTCGTGGAAAAGTTCCAGCTGCACTTGGTGGAAGGTTATTACACCGAGCAAGTTTCAAGTATGTTCTCCCTAAAATTACTTTTAAAACTAGTAGATTATGGTCTTTCAAACAAACCAACTCCATCTGTCCCATAACAAATGTTGAATCTTGACTTTTTTTGTCAACTTCATTGTACTCAAATCTTATTATTTTCATGAATTTCTAATATAATCTTTATTGGCAATATTATTAATGGAGCATCAAATACAATTCTTAGAAGTTCATGAAGATGATTAAATTGTCATTGAATTTGGCAAGTTAGACCATTAAAATCAAGATGCGACATTTATCATGGGATGGAGGGAGTACATGATTAAAAAAGGACATCTGTGGAGAGCATCAACACAGAGATACCTGCACATATTAAGATTCCAAACGGTCCAAACTCATAATTACCATGGATGAAGCCAGGAATTTGTTGGAAGGGGTCAAAATTATGTTATAATGCTATTTTTTTTTTCCAGAATTTAAGGGGGTCAAAATTGCAAAAATTATAATTTTTAGTGTTAAAAATGTTATTTTTCTAAATTTAAAGGTGGTAAAAAGACATAACTCCAAAATCAAGCATGAGCCTCAAGTGGCTACCACCCTATTCACTCTAGTATCACATATTTGAACCACCAGAGCTTGCTCGTAATTTTCCGTTGATAACATAATTTTCATATACATAAATAATCTGGGAACACAAGAATTACAAAGGATTTTCTAGGAATAACATTGTAGCACCTTTTTTATTGAATATATGCTGAAGTTAGGTACTTACCCTTGTCGTATTTAGTTTCACTGATAATGCAGGTCTTTGTGGAATACCTGGGTTACGAACATGTGGCCCACACCTTTCCATTGGGGCAAAGATCGGCATTGGGATAGCAGCATGCATAATGCTCCTACTCATTGTCACCTTTTTAACATGCTGGTGGAAAAGGCGAAAGAATATTCTTCGTGCTCAGAAAATCGCTGGTAAGCACCACAGAGATAATCCTCCTATATATTTCCTTAAATATGTTAATGTTTTTGACTTTGAGGGATGTTTTGAAAAAGTCTTTTAACATTTTTAGTACCAAATACTCCCTCCGTCCCAAAATAAATGCCGAAATAAGGAAATAGTCCTAGTGTGATTTTATCATGGTACAAGCAGTGTTCTAAAAAGTGGGCTAGGCGCCCGCCTAGGTGGGGCCTATGCGATAGGCGGAGTTCAGGCGCTGCGACTTTCCACTAGGCGGCCAAACTAGACGTTAGACGGTCTAGGCGGGCCTATGCGTTCTGAGTGGTTCAGGCGGATCAGGCGGTCTGGGCAGATTTAGGCAGGTTTACGCGGGCCTAGGCGGATTTAGGCGGGCCTAGGTGGGCTAGGCGGTCTAAGTAATTTTTTTTATTTTTTCTTGTTGCCCTTAAACGACGTCGTTTTACAAGGATTAAAAATGAAAACAAATAACACAAGGTTGAATTTGACTTGACCTTAGTTTATGTTGTAGATGATGGAATACATGTACAATTTTCATATGCTCTATAACCTTTATGTCTAAATTCTGGGCCCCGCCTAAGCCCCTAGGTGCTAGGCCCGGCTCCGCCGCCTAGCATCCGCCTAGCGCTTTTTAGAACATTGAGTACAAGTGATGTGCAAATAAGTAAAGCACATTCCTTAACAACATTGACAAGTCAAATGCAACATTTATTGGGGGACGGAGGGAGTACCGTTGCTATCCACCTTGTAAACTTAATAGTAATGCAAGTATACATTGGAAATTTGGAATATAATATTTAAAGGCAAATTGGTAACTTCTTTAAAATAAGGCCCCCTGATTTTTTTATTTTGCTTTTTTAACAGCTTAGTAATTTTCTTGTACAGCAAGGAATGCCCCCTATGCAAAAGCAAGGACTCATTTTTCAAGAGACGTGCAATTGACCAGACACAATAACAGTCATGAAAATACTCGGACTGCAGCAGAAAATGGACCAATCTTGCTTTCTTAACCTAGCTATCGTTACAATACTCTTGAAGAAACTCTTCTTCCGTTCCACCTCAGAAGCCCAGTAGTTGCAACTAACAAGTCTGAAATCATGAAGCAATCCCATTTCCAGTGCTTCTACGGGTCATCTCGATTCTTTTGAGGCCTCCTTGGTCTGCTTTGTTTCTGTCGTGGTCCATTCAAGTACACCTACAAAAGTGTCGGAAATCACATATGTTGTCTTAAAATCCAATGTAAACCGACAAATGATCGGTTGTAGAGAGGTCAGATCCCCATAGAACAAGCTGTTTTTGGATAGGTTCAACAATCTTGTATAGTACTGTGATTTTTTATTTTTCAGGAAAGTGTATTATGATATTACTTGAAAAAACTAGATTTATAAAGAAGTGAGAAGGGTACTTTCCCAGTTACATTCTTGATGTTGTTAATAGTAGCCTTATTTTTCAAAATGATTATTTGTTTTGAGACAAAGAAAGTAGAAGTTACTACTGCCTATCTTCTCATATAGTAAGATTCAAATGTAACAAATTATGCATATCTAATACTATTTGCATAAGAAAATAGATTGATCAGATTTTTTCCCCCTATTGATTTAGGGCTTGCTTGGATATGTTGTTATTTTCTTAATTTATGTTTTTTTTTTTTTTTTCAAAACATTTGAATTCAAATAAAAAAAATAAAATTGAATTTAAACTAGATGACAAACAAATATATGTTAGTATAGTCAATTTGGTTTAAAGGTATTCTATAGTGCAAAACCTTATGCACACCAATGCAGTGTCCATTACTGTGAATGATATATTTCATTCAGGTTTCTTTTGTGTATGGGATATATATAATATAATAAAGGATAGTTAGACGAAATCAATTTATACATATGAGAAAAAGAATTGATATAAATGAATCAATTTTATTAATAACAAGAGCTACATATTTATACATATGAGAAAAAGAATTGATATAAATGAATCAATTTTATTAATAACAAGAGCTACATATTTATACATCAAATAAAGAAACTATATAATAGTAATCCTATTAGAAAAATAACTAATACAAAATCTATGAGAATCTTTAATAATAAAATATATACAATATTCCTTATATGCCCTCGTAAGATGGACGATCCTTGGAGAATTCTAATTTTGAAAAGTGATGAGATGAACCGGGATCTAGCGAGCGGGTGTAGTATGATATGTATCCATTGTGTATCTATAGGAGAGGCATATGTTGTATTGCAGAGTGTAGATGTGGTAGTGCATGCGAGACTAGATGTTAGGCAGGTTGTGAGGTAAGTTGTGAGATAGGTTGTGAGACACGTTGTGAGGCAGGTTGTTAGACAAGTTGTGAGGTAAGTTGTGATACAGGTTGTAAGACAGGTGTTTGATGCACCTTGGGTTAATGCTAGAGGAGGCCAAGGGTGGTAGTGCTAGGGTGTGGCGGTAATTAGGGTTGTGTCATCAATAAATAGGGTTGTTTCCATTGGAGGCGGTGTTGTCATTGGAGGCGCCATAAGAGGCCAAGGTTGGTGAAGAAACTTGACTATTGGGGCTGTGCCAAGGGTGGTGAGCAACGGATGGAAGCCATAAATGGCGAAGGGTGGTGATGCTTTGTGGTGGGGCGGCCGAAAAGACCTAGAATATGGGTTTGAAGAGTTGATGGTGTCAGGATGGGGCATAAAAAGGTTGTGCCGCAAGGGTATTGGTGAACAATAGAGCATTGGTAATGCCGTTGGAGGAGAAGAGGTTTCAGCAATTAGGTATTGTCGATGGTGGTGTTGCTAGATAAATAAGGTTTTGACTGAGAATCATTATAGGTTTCGGCTATTGGATTATACCGAGAGTGTTGATGTGTTTAGGTGTAGGCTAGAAAATACTTTATGAGTGGTGGATTGTTGATCCACCTATTTGAGAAGGGTGGTGGCAACGTTATTGAAGATCCGTTTGTGTGAATGGGTTTCGGCTAAGGGTGATTGAGTCGAGGGTGGTGGTGGTTTAGAATGGTAGAGTTTTGATGGTGGTGGCAGAAGCAAGTTGTGGTGTTAGGGTTTTCGACTTTGAGACCAAAGAAGGCCAAGGGTTTTCGGCATATGTCGAGGGTGGTATGATTTAAGAGGATGGAGTTTTGATGGTGGGTGGTTATGGAGGAGAGGCGAATGTATAATTAGGGTTTGAGATATATAGAGGGTGGAGAAGGATTTTAGGCTTTGGGTTGTGCCAAGGGTGGAGGGAGGAAAGACTTTTGATGGTGGCGAAAGCAAGGGGTTTCGACAAGTAGGGTTTAATAAAATAGTGTTATGTTTTTAAGAAGGAGTTCGGAAAAGGAGGAGTTTCGGTCAAGGGGTTGAGCCGAGGGTAGTGGTCTTCGTTGAAAGAGAAGGAGGTTGGAGAAGGATGGTTTTGGCTAAGGGGTTGAGCCGATGGTGGTGGTGATTTAGGAGTAGAGTTTTGATGTTGGGTGACAAAGTAATGTTTCAGCTAAGGAGGGTTAACCCGATGATGGTGTTGGAGGTGGAGAGGCGAAAGTGGATAGTGGTGTTTAAGGTAGGTTTCGACTTAAGATTTTTGCCGAGGGTGGTGAGATTTAGGAGGGTAGGGTTTTGATGGTGGATGGCGGAAGCGTGTATTGATCATAGGGTGGGGCGGCTTAGGATTTTGCTGCAGGTTTTGGCGAAAGGACCATTATGGCTCTGATACCATAATAGAACAAATGATGGTTAGACGAAGTCAATTCATACATGGGAGAAAGAGAATTGATATAAATGGCTCAATTTTATTAATAACAATATGTACATTTTTATACAAAAGGAAGAATGTTTCCCAAAATATTTTAGATAAATCAAATAAGGAAACTATACAATAGTAATCATATTTAAAAAGTAATTAATACAAAATCTTGGAGAATCTTTAATTATTAAATATATACAAATATATTACTCATAATATACTAATGTAAAAGAGTTTAGAAATATAAGTTGATATATCAAAGGGATCCTATCTTTATTTAAAGATTAGTATAAGGGAGTATTTTATCCCAGAAGATGCGCAAACACCCTCCCCCCAAAGCTGTTGGGGATATAGGGTCTCGGTGTTGATAATAAGGCTGGATATATGATTGAATTGTGTATAATTCACTTTTCGAATAAAGTATTTCGACCCTTATTGCCTGGGTTACACGAAATCTCTATTGGGATAATACAATCACACAATTTGTTTCTAGGCAAAGAAGACAAATCTAAACTTGAGAATTGCTTTGTGTTTTTCGTTGTTGTTGTATATCTTGTGTGTTTATATATGTGTCATACAAAGGAGATCAAACTCTGTATATATATAGATGGAAAGGTATCAGTTAAAGGGTTTAATCAACAGCCATGACTTTAGCCAACCATTGTGTCTTTTCAGTTTGAAATGACACCAGTTCAGGAACTGCTTGGCCGAGCAAAAATGTCCAAAGACTTTTTGCCCAGCTGCACGACCGTGTCATTTGAACTGCACGGCCGTGTCATTTGAACTGCACGGCCGTGTCAATCATTCTGCTCGGCCGAGCAAGGCATATGCCTCGACCGAGCATGACTGTCCAGAAACTTTGACAATCTGCTATGCTATGCTCGGGCGAGTCAAGGCTCTGCTCGACTGAGCACATCAGCAAAGTCAAATGTGCTACCCTTTAACCTTTACTTCTTTATTCGAGGTTGATTTTCGTATTATTTCAAATGAGTGTGTACTCCACACTTTCCCTTACTAGTATCCGAGTCTAATATGAATCACATTGATCTCTAGTAAACCACCATTACAATAAAATAGCTGATGACACTAAAATCACCAACAAATCCCCTCTATTATAGTGTAATCCTTTGATTTACTAATCTTATAAATAACGAAACAAACGAATGCATAAATGAAAATGTCTTGCGATTTAATTTTCATTTTAGTATAATACACATTTCAAATACTCGAGAATCGGGGTGTCCCAACGATTGAACCCGTCAACTCATATGAATACCTGAAGATACTATACACATAAGTTTCGAACAATTCTCTATTGTTTAATCTTGACACTATTACAAGCCATGTGTTCATATCCAATAGTGAACTTATAGGAAGCCAAGTCCTAGCTTCTGGAAGCGACAAAACTTCATGTCCACATAGGTAGTTCCTTTAATCTTGCACCTGCATTTGCAATTTTTCAAAGAAACCATTAAAAAGATATTCTTCAACCTAACCATTACATGCAGGTCTGAACACATACCTTGGGAAAGAGAATAACATATGTTCCAAACTCCAACCATGAGCTTTCCACATTGAATTCAAGCTTCTAACGTTGTATTAGAAGGGAATTGGGTATCTCACAATTAGAGGATTAAGTGGACTTTAATTCCATCCCCATTGCAGACTTATTTACTAAGTCTCTTGCTAACCCCTTCGTCAAGTGGTCAGCTAAATTTTGTTGAGATCGAACAAACTCAACTGAAATCACACCATTCATGATTAATTCACGAATCATACTATGTCTGACACCTAAGTGTCTAGACTTTCCATTATACATCTGACTATAAGCCCTAGCCAACGTAGTTGCACTATCATAATGGATAGATATTGGTGACATCGGTTTTGGCCATAATGGAATCTCATATATCAAGTTTCGAAGCCACTCTGCTTTTTTTCCAGCAGCAGCCAAAGCTACAAATTCAGATTCCATTGTAGAATGTGTAATACATGTCTGCTTTTTGGAAGCCCAAGAAATGGCACCTCCTCCAAGCAAGAACACCCAACCACTAGTAGAAGACGAATCTTCTTGGTTGATCCAACTGGCATCTGTGTAACCTTCTAATATAGAAGGATGTCCACAATAACACAAACCATAATCCATAGTAACTTTTAAGTACTTGAATACCCTTGTTATTGCATGCCAATGCTGTCTACTAGGATTACTAGTGAACCTGGTCAATCTTCCAACTGCATAAGCAATATTAGGTCGGGTGCCCGTCATAGCATACATCAAACTGCCAATGGCTTTTGAGTATTCGAGCTGTGATACAGGTTTACCAGTGTTTGACACAAGTTTCTCAGTTGGATCCATGGGAGTACTAACTTTAGAACAATCATCACAATTAAACCTTTTGAGAATTTTCTCAATATAATGAGATTGTGTAATTGCATTTCTCTTGTTCATCCGTTTAATCTTTATACCAAGAATTACGTCGACTTCTCCCATGTCCTTCATAGAAAACTTTGATGACAAAAACTTCTTAATTTTATCAACTACTTTTTGGTCTGTGCCAAAAATCAACATGTCATCTACATATAGGCAGATGATTACACCTTTGCAGGATTCATCAAATCTGCTATATACACATTTGTCTGACTGATTTAATACAAAACCATTTGACAAAACAACCTCATCAAATTTTTGATGCCATTGTTTAGGTGCTTGCTTCAGCCCATACAATGACTTAATTAACTTACATACCTTATGCTCATTACCTGGAATAACAAATCCTTCAGGTTATTTCATATACACTTCTTCTTCCAAATCACCATTTAAAAATGCCGTCTTGACATCCATTTGATGGATCAATAGATTCTGAATAGCTGCCAAAGCTATCAGAAATCTAATAGTAGTGATACGAGCAACCGGTGCATAGGTATCGAAGTAATCGATCCCTTCCTTTTGTCTATAGCCTTGGATTACCAATCGAGCTTTAAACTTGTCAATTGTTCCATCGACTTTCATCTTCTTTTTGAAGATCCATTTGCACCCTAAAGGTTTACAGCCTGGTGGTAAATCAGACAAGACCCATGTATTATTTTCCATAATAGAACTAATCTCATCATCGATTGCTTCTTTCCAAAAACCAGCATCTCGAGATTTTATTGCTTCATCATAGGTTCTTGGATCCTCCTCTATACTATAACAGTAAGAGTGTTGAGATTCAGTTTGATCTCCTGATCCCATAACTAGATATAGTTGAAAATCAGAACCATATGATTTAGCTTTTCTTGCTCTTTTACTTTTATGAGGTTCGGGTGTCTCACTTGGTACATCAATTGAATGATCATCCATTTGAGATTCAGCCGAAATTGGTATAATATCCTTTGGTCTAGGTATTGAAGAGAAACGATTCTCATCAAAGATTGCATCTCTCGATTCTATAATTGTGTTAATAGAAATGAATTCATTAGGTTCTATAACATAAAACCTATATGCCTTGGAATGCTCAGCATATCCAACAAAGATGCAGTCAATACCTTTTTCTCCCAACTTTTTCCTTTTAGGGTCCGAAAGTCTAACCACGGCCCTACACCCCCAAACTCGTAAAAATGTCAAGTTGGGTCGTTTCTTATACCAAAGCTCATATGGGGTAATTTTGTTCCTTTTATTAGGAACTCTATTCAATAAATGACAAGCCGTTAACATGGCTTCTCCCCAAAACCCGTCACTCAAGCCCGAGTAAGATAACATGGCATTAACCATTTCTTCAAGAGTTCTATTTTTCCTTTCAGCCACACCATTCTGTTGTGGTACATAAGGAGCCATAGTTTTATGAATTATCCCTACGGTTTGGAAATATTTAAGATCATAATATTCACCACCTCTATCCGTACGTAAGGTTTTAATCAAGCCATTTAGTTGAAGTTCAACTTCTGTTTTATAGATTTGAATTTATCTAGGGCTTTATATTTTGCATGCAGCAAATAAATATAGCAAAACCTAGAAGCATCATCTATAAAAGTGACAATATACTTTTTATTGCCTAAAGATGGAGTTGCATGAAAATCACATAAATCACTATGTATTAATTCAAGTTTTACAGATTTACTTGTAACACTTTAAAAAGGTTTTCTAGTGATTTTTGTCAACATGCAAGTATTACATTTTTCCGTATTTTTATCAATAGCAGGAATCAAACCATCTTTGGACATTTCAAGCATTCTTTTATAGTGCACATGTCCTAATCGAGCATGCCATAATGAGGAATTGATAACAATAGAAGAAGTCATATAAACAGACCTAGAGTGAACATGAATTTTATTTAAATTCAACATAAACATCCCATTATTATAATAACCAAATCCTACAAATACATCAGACTTCGATAAGATATACTTATCGGATTCATACACTTGTTTGTATCCACACTTGTTCAAGACAGGACCAGAAATTAAATTCTTAAGAAGTTTGGTACATACAATACATTAAACAAAGAAACAGTTTTTTCCGAACCGAATTCCAACACCACACTTCCTTTTCTTTGAATAGGAGCGGAATGGTCATCACCCATGTAGAGGACATATCCGTCTTTCATTGGTTCATATGTCTTAAACCAACAACGATCTTTACAAACATGAGTTGTGGCACCGGAATCAATCCACCACGCAATAGCATCATCCTTGGTTTTGAGAATGGTCCTTAGACCCCTTTCCCGAACCACTGGTGCTTGTGCCATTCGTTTTGTTTCCAACACGACAATCCATCTTAAAAAGTGACCAGTTTTGCCACACTTCCAACATGCCAATTTAGGCTTCTTGTTGGGACCAGAACCATTGTCTTTGAAACTACGTTTCTTTCCTTTATTTTTATTATTTCCACCATCATCAATCATATTCACCGAGGGTCCAACAACTTCTTTTCCTTTGCCTTTGTCATTCTCTTGCGCCCTAAGAGATTCCTCTATACGCAAGTGACTACCAAGTTGAACCAAAGACAGATCGTCTTTACCATGTTTCAAAGTGTGTTTGAAATCCTTCCAGGAGGGAGGCAACTTGTCAATCACACTTGAAACAGATATTGACTCATCCATCTTCAACCCATGTTGTGTATATTATCCAAGGATTCTAAGGAGTTCATTGAATTGTTCCATGACAGGCCTTGAGTCGACCATCTTGTAATTATTGAAATTACTTACAAGGAACTTCTTACTCGAAGGATCCTCTGCCATGTACTTGGATTCAAGATAATCCCATAATTCTTTTGCAGATTCCTCATTCTGATATATATCAAATAAAGAATCAGACATACCGTTTAATATGTGTCCTCTGCAGATGTAGTCATCATTGCTTCCAAGTTATCATTCTCCAACAGTTCTGGAATTGGGGTAGACAGAACATACACCACTTTTAACGTTGTTAAAAGGAAGTGCATCTTCTTTTGCCAACACCTGAAATCTTGCCCTTCAAATTTGTCCATCTTCCCAAATTTAAGTCGTCATCTCCTTTACAGTACTTCCTCCAGCCATGAGTATCACCAAATACTTTATTCGTTTATTTGGGATATAGGGTCTCGATGTTGATAATAAGGCTGGATATATGATTGAATCGTGTATAATCCACTTTTCGAATAAAGTATTTCGACCCTTATTGCCTGGGTTACACGAAATCTCTATTGGGATAAGACAATCACACAATTTGTTTCTAGGCAAAGAAGACAAATCTAAACTTGAGAATTGCTTTGTGTTTTTCGTTGTTGTTGTATATCTTGTGTGTTTCTATATGTGTCATACAAAGGAGATCAAACTCTGTATATATACAGATGGAAAGATATCAGTTAAAGGGTTTAATCAACAGCCATGACTTTAGCCAACCATTGTGTCTTTTCAGTTTGAAATGACACCAGTTCAGGAACTGCTCGGCCGAGTCATATGACTTACTCGGCCGAGCAAAGATGTCCAAAGACTTTTTGCCCAGCTGCACGACCGTGTCATTTGAACTGCACGGCCGTGTCAATCATTCTGCTCGGCCGAGCAAGGCATATGCCTCGGCCGAGCATGACTGTCCTGAAACTTTGACAATCTGCTATGCTATGCTCGGGCGAGTCAAGGCTCTGCTCGACTGAGCACATCAGCAAAGTCAAATGTGCTACCCTTTAACCTTTACTTCTTTATTCGAGGTTGATTTCGTATTAGCTCAAACGAGTGTGTACTCCACACTTTCCCTTACTCGTATTCGAGTCTAATATGAATCATATTGATCTCTAGTAAACCACCATTACAATAAAATAGCTGATGACACTAAAATCACCAACAAACGCAAGTGGTGGGATGAGGCTCAAAGCGAAAGTTGGATCAGAAGAGCTGAAAAAAGGGCAAGCTAAATTCTTGGTGAAGATATTTGCGATATGAAGGTTGGAAGGGACAAACTGAAAGATAAGGTTGTCATAAGAAGAGACAAAGTCGTGAACGAAATGATATTCAAGATCAATATGTTTAGCATTTTTGATAGCAATGGGATTTCGATCGAGAAATAAAGCACTCATGTTATCACAAAGCGACTTAAGGGTAAACTAGTAGGTGATTCATGCAACTCGTACATAAGATTATTACAAACCAATTATGCTGCAGTGTTCGGGAGAGCACCATATTCAGATTCATAGCTGAAGCGAGTGAATGTGGGCTGCTTCTTGTCACTCTAGGAAACCAAGTTGATGTCTAGAAAATGGAATAACCATATATGGAACGTTGGGTTTCCAAGCACTGGGCCCAATTGGCATCAGAATATCCGATAACGAAAGGAGCAGAGCAGTGAGAGAAGGACAAGCCATAACCAATTAGGGGCGTAAGTGGTTCGATTCAAACCGTATTTTGAGATCGAACCGAACCAAATCGTGCGGTTTGGTTTGATTTTCAAGTATGAATGATTCGATTTGGTTTCAAATATTGACAAATTACATGGTTCGATTTGGTTTGTGGTCTGACCCATCCAGACCAAATCAAACCGCGGGACCGAACCACCAAACTGAACCGCGAGACCAAACCGCCAAATCAAACTACATTATATAAACTAATCCTAATCCTTATTTTGTATCTTATTTAATATTTTCATATCTTTATTAAAATTTACATAAACTAATCATGACTAACCCCCGTTTTGTATTTTACTTAATATTCATTCCATCATTTGTTATATTAATTGCGACACATAAATAACCAATTTCTCTCCATGATCGACATTGTAAAGTGCTTTTCTTCCTTCGGTCTCTCTCTTCCTCTAGTATCTTAAACACTCGCATTTTTCGCTCTTCCTTCGTGATCACGAAAAATTTAAACAATATGAAAATGAGTTGCGGTCTGAATCGTGGTTTGAACCATAGTATAAATCATGGTATGAACCACGGTCTGGACCACAGTTTGAACCGTGGTTTGAATTAAACCATATCGGTTTGGCTTGGTTCGGTTTGAATTTTTTCATGATTTGATTCGATTTGAAATTTTTCCAAACCGATGACTAGTGGTTCGATTCGTAAATTTCCCAAAATTGAACCATTTACACCCCTATAACCAATAGTGTTTTCAACAACGAAATATACGTTTCACTGCTTGAAAGAGATTCATTGCGAGCGTTCTATCATTTGTTGATGAGATTTACAGGGAATGATAGTTCAGGGCATACAATTGTCAAATATTGAAACGAGAGAACGGTAGAGAGTTGGATTGCAAATGCGGCTCCAACAACTGTGAGAGCTGAGACAGACTTTGAGTCGAGAAGATTGGTCCCAATGAGAACAACCCGAGCATATTTGGTTTGACCGGGAAATAAGTTATTGTCCGTGTAACAAGTAACTTCAAGACCCAAAAAATAATCTTAACGAGAACAACTTAGGTATACTTGGTTTGACCGAGTAACAAGTAATTTGAAGACCCAAAAAATAATTTTATTGAGAGCACTTGATCATACTTGGCTTGACTGAAAAATAAGCTATTGTCCATGCAATAAATAACTTCAATATAGAAGAAATTTTTTTGGGGCAAATTGCATTTTATTTAGCTATATTTTATAAGATTTTTCAATTAGTTATTGAATTTGCATTTGTTACGAGTTGGATACTGAGTTTGTGTTTTTATTGCAATCATGCATAAATTTGGACAGTCTGTTAAAAACATAACAAAAAGTGTGTCATGTATTATTCACATGATATATTTAAGGAACATATATGTCTTTCACTAGGAAATGGGTTTGTTGTTTTTGTTTTCCTCCTTTTTATTTATTTTTTTCTTTCTTTGATTTTTAGCTTCTTTTTTTTTTGATTATTTATTGGGGAAGATAAATAGCAAAAAGAATATGGTTGGAGTTGCCGAAGATTTTGGATAACAAGTGTCCGGCCGACCCAAGAGCAAGAAAGAAAGGGAACCGGAGTTTAGGGCTCAGAAGGGCAGTGCATAAGGGCGGATAATCAAATTAAACCGAAGATGGGATGAAGCAACTACATACAGGATAAAGAAGCTGAAATGATGCAAAGAGATTTGAGAAATGGAGTTGAGCGGCGTTGTTGGGATGATGGAGAAGAAGGGAGATGAAAGTGTGTGATGTCCCACACACATTGTCAAGTCAAAGGTTAACTTATATTAAGATTTGTTACTTTCTTTATATTAGTTAATTTAGGTAAATATTATATTTATTGTAATTAGGTTATTTTAATTGACTAACCTTGAAATTACCCGGGATTTGCGGCGGGGGCGAAGTGTCGTTGTCTTTCGCGGGGTTGGTGTTTGAGACCTCGCTTTCGGGAAGGAGAGGAGTCGCCACGCGGTTTTGTACTTTGAGCCCAAACGTTGAAAGCTTTAGTGAAAATGGTGTCGTTTTTATTGGTAGCAAAAACTTTGGACTTTGGAAAAGGCTTTGAAAAAAGGGGTGTCATTTTTATTGGTAGCAAAAACGAGGAAAAGGCTTTTTGAGTACCAGAGATTGTTAGGTTCGGAGGTCACGTTACGTTTTGGGAAGAGTATTTTGAGATCACCCGAAACGCCTCGTATGACAAGTCTTTCTACCTTTCTTGAAAATGTGTGCCTGTGTGTGTGTGTGTTTGCATTTTGAAAATGGGGGCTTGAATGACAAGCTTAATCTTGGTTTGAATGTCAAACGTTGATTTTGTGATTCTTTTTAGGAAAAGGCGAGCGTTTGAATGACAAACATCGGTTTTGGACTTTTTTAGGAAAAGTGATACGAGTGATGATTTTGAACTTTTAACTTAAGTGTCAAATGTTGACTTTTAAGAAAAGAGCGTTTGAATGTCAAACGTCGGATTTTGAGTTTGAAGATGATCGTTTGGATGCCAAACGTCACTTCGCGCGTTTTTGAAAGAGAGTTCGAATGTCGAATTCCGGTTTTGAACCGGGCATTTCATTGTTAGCAATTTTACGGGAAAAAAGCATTAAATGAGATTTGAATGTCAAATGTTGGGTTAAGTTTGAATATGATCGTTTGGATGCCAAACGTCACTTCGCGCGTTTTTGAAAGAGAGTTCGAATGTCGAACTCCGATTTTGAACCGTGCATTACATTGTTAGCAATTTTACGGGAAAAAAGCATTAAATGATATGCGATCAACGAATCGTTTTGTGACTCGGACTTTGATAAGTAAATACTATCACGAGCCAAATGGCTCGGACTTGTAAATGACAGTATTTAAAAGTGCGGTATCGACGGAATCAAACGACCCGGATTTTAAAGGTGAGTTAAGTAAATAGCATTCAACGGATCAAACGATCCGGACCGTTAAATGACTATCACAAACTAAATGGTTCGGACTATAAAGTTGCGTAAAGTAAATGACGTTCAACGGATCGAACGATCCGGAATTGTAAATGACATGAAAAGTAAAGGAACGGGGCCGGAATGCCGTTTTAACCCGAGATTACTTCTCTTACGGGAAGAGAAGAGGATCAGGGACTAAAACGTATCGGATCCCGTTGACAGTGACGTCTACATTTCAACAACGTTCGACCGAAACGATTGTAGCGACTGGCGCGTAAACCGAGACGGAACGAGTGTTTAGGGAGAGAGAGTGTTACCTATGGCTAGGGGTTGACTCTTTTGGCTCGGGAGGCGTATACGGGATACGATTTAGTGTTTGGAACGGTGTTTCGAGGTGGTTTGGCTTGTATTTGGTTGAAATACGAAGTTTTCACGCGAAACGAGGCGAAACGGGGCTCGGGAGAGGGTGAAATCAGTTTGGGCCGTGGCTATGGTGGAAAATGTGTTATGTTTTTCTTCTTTTTGAAATGTTGACATCCCTCTGTATTTTTAGGGTAAAATTGCAAAAGAGTTCGGACGGACTTAACCTAAATTTCAGGGGGTTTTGTGATATTTTTGAAATTGGAGGGACTTGCTGGCATTTCTGTTTTGCCTGCAAAAGAGTTCGAACGGACTGGGACTGCATCCCAGGGGTATTTTGGTCTTTTCCCCATGTGATGTCGAGGAACGCTCCCCTTATCGGATTAGCCTTGAGTCCTCTGAAACGCTTGAGGTCTCGTGCTAGCTTTTCCATCCTTTCTGTAGTCTCTGTGCTGATTTTCCATGCTTCTTTCTGATCTTCATCAGTTCCACTTTCGGTCCCCTCAGTTCTGCTGTCGATTCCGCTGTCGGTCCCCTCAGTTCTACTGTCGGTTCCACTGTCGGTCCCCTCAGTTCTGCTGTCGGTTCCGTTGTCGGTTCCCTCAGTTCTGTTGTCGGTTCCCTTGTCGGTCCTCTCAGTTCTGCTGTCGGTTCCCTTGGTGAAGTAATGAGCGAGGTCAAAACTGTAAGGTCGGAGGTTGGGTGTGCCGTTGGAGGTTCCCCTTTTGCGGGCTGCTGCCTTGGCGCGGGCGAGCCTTTTATTTTCTTTGATATCGGCTGGTGTTGGCACATAACCGAGCCCCTGGACCGTGGTGTGGCCCTTGACTTCGATGACTTGGTGTTGGCCTTGTAACCTTTTGCCGAGCCCTAGTCCTGGGATGAAGTTCATGAGTTTCATCATCTTCATGGCGGGAGGGATTTTGTCCTGAAACAGTGGAAGGTCCACGCTGCATATTTGGATCTTGGAGGTTTCCAACGTGAATCCAGTTAATTCCATGTCGTCATCATACTTGATTTCTAACACCGGAATGCCGTTGGTGCTGGTCCCCTCGGTGGTGACGCCGTCGCCGTTGACCGTGGTTAGCTCGTTGCCTTGCATGAACTTGATACACTGGTGAAGGGTGGATGCCGCGCCATTTATTTGATGCAGCCAGGGTCGCCCCAAGATGGCTGTGAAAGTGATGGGAATGTCCAACACTTGGAATTCGGTGGGGATCATCCGCTTGCCAAACTATATACCGAGAACTGTGCGGAAAGTGGAATCGTAGGCCTTGACAGTGTGGACTGAAGGCTTCAGATCTGTGGGCTTGATGTCAAGTAGGTCCATCATCTTGGAGGGCAAGACATTCATTTCGGAACCTCCGTCTACCAACACACGGGGAAGGCGACGCTCGTCTAGCTGGACTGTGATGTAGAGCGGCTCATTGTGATCAGCCCCAAATTTTGGCAGGTCCAAATCTGTGAAGGTGATAATGTTGCCGTAGTGGATGTTGCCGATCATCTGAATTACTTTGTCTGGGGTTGCGTCCACGGGGACCATGGTGCGAGCCAGACTTTCCTCCAGCTTGAGCTTGTGAGGACATGAAGATGTGAGCAGGGACCAAAGGGAAATGTTCGCCTGGGTCTGCTTGAGCTGAGTGAGGATCAGGTCCTCCTTCACGGAACTTGTATCTTCGGGCAGGCCGGGTTGCGGTTCTGGCTCCGTTGGCTTTTTAGTGGCCTTAGGTGGTAATGTATGGATTTGACCCGATCGGGTCAGGACGCTGACATCAGGTTTGGTCCCTTCTGAACAGGTCGCTCTGAGCTGAGCCATAGTCAGAGGAGGATTCCTCGAAGCATAGGGCCATATGTCTTCTCTCAATTCGATGACTGTAGATGCATTCCTGAGCTTTGGCAAACTCTTTCCGGATTACTCCCCAGATACTAGCTTCGGGTGCCTCCTGGGAGGACTCTATGGTTTTCCGCACTGCTCGAATGTCAACGCAAATGCTGATTTGCCGAACCGAACCGTACATTGACCCTCCGGGGGAGGTTAGAGAGTTCTTGGTTCAGGCGAACAGTCTCTTTGATCTCTTCACGGTATACCGCACTTCTTTCCTTCTTGCTGAGCATGCTCAGGGCATTCTGGAGTTGGGTTAGGCGATATTCATGGTTTGCTAATTTTCCTCCACTCTTAGCCCAGATCAACTTTCTTGGAGTAGAGCCAACGTCGACAGTTAGCGCTTGTGTTTCTTCCCACGTGAGAATAGCCAGTGCTTCCTTGAACTGTATGCGGCAGTCTAGATAAACTTCCATCGGGGAGAGCTTTCCCTTCGACTTTATCTGAGTGGCGGGTATGTTGGTGGGTGAGTACACGGCTTCCCGAACATCTGCCCATGTAACTGGCTGTTGTCCCAATTGATCGTTTCTGTAAACGAATACCGTAGTCTGTGGAATCTCCCTAAGTAGTTGCTGGAGATGTATTTCCATCTTTCTCTTCTTTTTGAATAGATTTTCCTCCTTCAGTTGGCCTTTTAGTTTGAGAGCGGAAATGATCCGTCCCCATCCTCCCAGGACCCTTGGGATTCTGGTTTTGTTGACTTCATGCCTGGCTTGGAAGAGAATGGTTTCATCGTCTTCGTCGTCGCTTTCACAGAGGATTTGCTTTTCTCGGGGAGATAAGCGCTTGTACTCTTCCTGCTGTTCGGCTAGGTATTCCTTATGCTGTGCCATTCCATCTCCTAGGTCGTCGGGACCGTTGACCACCCTCACTTGCCGGAGGGGGTTTTATGAGAGAAGATGGTAGTCCAAGAAGTTGCCGTGGGCAAAACCCTTGAGGTCGAACTGGTCTAGAGTGGCCTCTAGATTTTTGTCTGAAGCTACTTGTGACGCTTTAAGGGCTTGGTCCCTGTGAGTCTTCTGAGCTTGGTTCTCGTCCCAGAGATGGTTCTCTTGAGAGGCTAGTTCCATGTGGGCTTTCCTTGCGAGAGCTAAACAGTCTCCGTAGGTGCGCATCGTCTGACTGGTGTCTAGAACTGTGATCACATCCAAATCCCCAAATGACGGAAACACTTGGATTATATTGACGAAGGAAGTCGGGCTGGGACATTCCATGCGACCCTCCTTGATCTCGGTTACCAAGAAGTTCGCCCATATCTGTTTGATTGAACCCACGAGGGTGTTGAATTCTGCGATGTTGATAGTCTCGTGATCTCGCTGGATCTCCAAGTCTATCAGAGCTAGCAGTTTGCTGGCGGGATGCCTGAATCTGTGGCCGTGACGACTGGGAGCATGATCGAACTTGAGCATGTTGATGCTGAGGTGATCATTCCTTTCTTCGAAAGCCGGATCTGTCTTGCGGGGAAGACTTTTACAGATGTTTTCAGGGTAGCTACTGTAAGCGTTCCCAAGGTTGACAATTTCCATGGTATTGGAGCCCTCGTCGTAGGTGACATCATCGAAACTGGTTCCATCCTCGAAACTGAGCATATGTATGTAGGGATCTTCCTGCGGATCTGCCGCGTCTTCGACTCCGGAGAGTCCTGATTCTTTGTCGTTTGACGGCTCAACCCAAACATAAGGACGCCTCGCGTCCTGCTGCGATGCTGGAGCTGCTAGAAAAACATCATGCCCTTCGCTTGAGAAGAGGGGCTCGGCGGGCAATTCCTCATAGAGGACATCCCATACGACTGCCATACATTCATCACGAGTGTGACAATTCTTGTTGACCTTTATCATGCAGATCTCTTCGCCTGGCAGGGGCAGAGAGTAGGATTGAAGGATGTTGACAAATCTCCGATCGAAGACAGGGGGTTTACGTGCCCGCATCATTGCGATGCTCAGGGTTTCTTTCCAGTCTGCTTCCAAGTTTCGGAAATGACAGTTGAACTTGATGAACCTGATTGCTTCAGGGTCTGCCTGTTCGAGGACATTGACATAGTTAGCATCTCCGGACTCTGAGGGATTTTGATGAGATTTGCCCCGATAGTCCCTTGGTCGGCTTGAAGGAGGTAGCCCCGGTGCCTGGCTGCGGGCACGCTTGGCTATTGTCTCGGCTTCGTTCCCTATGAGGAAACTGTCTCCTCTGATGACTTCAAGATCTCCTTGCCGGTTAATGAACTTGATGCACTGATGGAGAGTGGAAGCTATGGCTTTCATGTGGTGTAGCCAAGGGCGTCCCAATAGAGCTGTGAATTCGGACGGAATGTCCATCACGTGGAATTTTGCTGGCATCATTTGGGTTTCGAACCAGAGCTCCAGAGTCACCGTCCCCAGGATGGGACGAGACGTGCTCTCGTAGGCCTTGATAGTCCGGACAGATGGGATCATGTGGCGTTCATCGATGCGTAGGGCTCGCATCATGCTGAGAGGGAGGACGTTGACTGCTAATCCCTTGTCTACCAATACCCCGGGGAGAGATATGGTGTAGAGCCGGAGAGTGATGTACAAAGCTTCATTGTGCCCTGAGGCGTCTCTCGACAGGTCTTCATCATAGAAGGTGAGCATACTGCCATACAGTCGGGAATCATAGATCTGGTCTCTTTCCGGAGAAGGAGAGTCATCAAGCCATCCGTTTCCTGTCTTCCTTTTGCGAGGTAAAGCTTTTGGTGGTGCCTCGGGATTGTGTTGAGGCTACTTGTGGCGGTGGCCGCCCTTGGTTAGCACGTTGATTGAGTGCGAGTGCCAAGTTGACTTTGACTTTCCTTTGCCCGCTTGTGCCCTGAAGTGGGCAAATTGAACCTTGGCTGGCAGTGAGGTTGTCAAGATTTGAAGTATTCCGGTGTCCTGAGGCCTGAACTCTGGTGTCAGCAGGATTTTTATGCTTTTCCACCCCTGTCTGCTTTAAAGCTGCGTGGCCTGGAGGAAGGGAGGACTGGCTGGAGTAGAGTACGTAGTAATCGAACTTCCCGGATGGCTCTCCGAGTGTACCCACACTGGTGTCTCCAGCTTCATATCTTTCTCTCAGTTTCTGTTGAGAAGACTTCTTCTTATGCTTTCTGGGAGGATCGTTCCTGATCATGTCTCGGAACTCATACTCAAGGCATTCAGAGCAATCACAAACATCGTAACTGATGTGGACATTTGATGAGGACCTGGCTGGAAGAGGCGGAGGAACTGGCTCTGCGGCAATCTTCTTTGGCACCCATTCAATGGAGTTCACACTATTATTGTTCAGAAAAGGGTTTCCGACTGTATTGGGTCCATGGGGACGCTCCAATTTCTCTTCCTCTATCAAATTCTGAATTTTGTACCGTAACCCCACGCAGTTGTCGGTGGTATGGCCATGATACTGGTGGAAGGCGCAATACTTGCTTTTATCAGCATTGACTATGGAATTCTTGGGTTTGTAGTTTGCAACGGGTTTGAGGAGGCCTTCCTTGATTAAACCTTCCAGCATCTTACTTAGCGGCATGTCCAACTTGTCGAAGTGCTCGGCAGGGGTGGAGTTGTTGCTTTGCGGGACTGGGTTTCTGTTGCCCGACTGCTGTCCCTGATGAATGTAGTTGACAGACGTATCTTTCCCTTTGCCGGGGGGCGGTGTGGGATTGAATGCAACTACTGATCGGTATCTGTATGGCTGTGTCGTGGCCAATTTTTCCTTGAGATCCTTCTCGAACTGTGAGCCAGCATTGACCATGGCTCGGAGATCGGGGAAGAAGTGATGGCTGATGAGGGTTCTGATGGACGGTCTTAAGCAGGACTTGAAGATCCGCATCTGTTCATCCTTGGAGAGTGGCTCCATGATCTCGGAGAGTTTCCAACTCCACCTCTTGTAGAATTCTCTGACGCTTTCATCTGCTTTCTGCTCGGTGGTGATTAAGTCCTCACGACTTGTTTCCCACTCCAGGTTGGATCTGTACCGCTCTAGGAAGATGTTACTGATCTGATCCCAGGTATGGCGATCTGCAGGCTTGACCCTTAGGAACCATCGTAACGCTGAACTCTTGAGCGTATGCTGGAAGTGATCGGCCATTTGCTGAAGGGCTGCTCCTTTCGCTCTCATGTCGAGAACGTAGTTGTCAACATGCGTCTGCGGACATTCGGTTCCATCGAATCGGTCCATCTCTGACATTCTGAACTTGGCAGGGAGAGGTGTGACCATTCCCGGATCTGTGGATCTGAGCGTTTCTTGCTTTGAGTTGCTCATGCTGGCTTTCAGGTCTTTCATCTGTTCGACCATCCAGGCTAAGGTTGGGTCCAGTGGTGGACTTTGAGGCTCGCCACCAGGTGCTACCATGTGAGTGGTAGTGATTGGAGGTGGAAAGCTCGATATATGAGGATATATGGGGGCCTTCTCTGGACTGTATCGGGGTTTGTCCCCGGTGTTTTGGGATTCGTGTATAGGCAATGGGATGAACCCAGGAGGGTATTGGAGGATATTGACATCTGTTTGAGATGGTCCAGCGGTGCGCTGATTGTACTGAGTGATGGGAGTAGTACTGGCTTGGCCTTATATGACAGGGTTGCCCTGAGAAGTGGCAACATGAAGCCGAGGTCGGCTGTTTCCTTGGTTCGAAGGCATCCCGTAAGTTGGCGGGTGAGGAACCAGGTTGAAAGTTTGAGGAGCTGGTTTCGGGGAATCATCATCCTCGATTAGGACGAAAGTACCGTCTGACTGGGGGATATCTGCTATACCTCGCTCATTCAGAAGCTGTACCACGAAATTCTGCTGATCTTCTTTCTGCCTCTTGTGAACCTCACAAGCCCGGATGGCTTCTTCCAATTTCATATATGTTACCGGTAGCGGGGGTACGTCCCCGTCACGATTTCTCGGTGAGCTTGACATGTCGGATATTCTGGCTGAGGGAACTGAGGGAAACGAAGAACTGTCTGACGCTGCCGTAACTGTGACTCTGGCGAGGCGCTGACCCGGAATTCTGAACCACTTTCTGCTCGCTGCAGGGAACGAAAGGCAGGGTTTAGGCTTCAGAAAGGGTATTTGGCTCAGGGTTTCGGGCTAGTGCAATGTGCAGTTACCGATTAATGTTTACTTAAAAATGCATTTTCTCAGAGTCCTAATCGGTTGGAAAAGATCGTGTCTTCTTTTTCGCAACTAACCTAAGGCTCTTATCAGTGGATCTCGTCACTACGTTTATAAGCCCCTCATTTTCCACCTGTAAATCGTCTTCCCGGGACGGACAATCCCGAGCGAGGGTCCTATAAGGCAAGCGAGTTCCTTCGACAAAGGAAAAAGTGAACTTAAGGCTAGCTGATCACGCAAACCTCCAACGTATGTGACACGCGGGCCACGGTCGAAGTCAACGTCCTTAAGTTAAGGCGGGGATCGTGCCAAAATTTCGGCATGACCTCTCCTGACTCGCTTGCGCGAGGGGCCTTAGCTTTTGGCGTTGGCCAAGTTGTGGCTGGCACGGTGCATACGTTGAGGGTTTGGTGACACGGTGTCACATTGAACCTTCGGGTATATTTTTCGGCAGAGCTCCGCGTCAAAGTCAAGGCTGAAAAGCTCAAGACTTCGGGTCGGGAACGACCTTCGGTCTCAATCTTTCTAGCTTGACTCGTGACGGAACCCGGCGTAGAAACATACACTTGGGCTTTATGACACGTACTAAGCCAAAAACCAACCGGGGTCTTGGACGAAGTGTGACACAAAGAGTGCATGGCTTACACGGGCTAGGATGGGCTGTTTGGGACGACCCCGTGCGCGCTCGAAAGGTGTCTGGCAGACCAACCGAGCTGCAACTGAACGGTCATCCCGGGTTACGGGTCGTAGTGTGCAGTGTACAGAGGCAGCAAGTGCACGTGAAGTGCGGTGTACCGAGGCAGCAAGTGCAAGTAGTGTGCGGTTACTAAAATTCTTTTTCTGAGTAAAACAGAGATTTTCAGAATGTGTCTTAAAGAATTTTATGCGCAGTTCAAAATGTAGCATGAAAATCAAGTATGAACGGAAATGCACGAACATGTTATGATTTTGAAAGAGACGATAATGCAACACCTTTTGAAAAAATCGTTCGAGGTTTAAAATAACACACGCACACAAAAACGAGGAAGGGTAAACGAAAGTTTGACCCACGGAAGGCTTTTTGAAAACAACGGTAGTTTTGAAAAAGTATCCAATTCGAATGTCGAACTTCGGTTTTGAACCGGGTATTTCTTTGTTAGCAATTTTACGGGAAAAAAGCATTAAATGAGATTTGAATGTCAAATGTCGGGTTTTAAGTTTGAATATGATTGTTTGGATGCCAAACGTCACTTGCGCGTTTTTGAAAGAGAGTTCGAATGTCGAACTCCGGTTTTGAATCGGGCATTACATTGTTAGCAATTTTACGGGAAAAAAGCATTAAATGATATGCGATCAACGAATCGCTTTGCGACTCGGACTTTGATAAGTAAATACTATCAAGAGCCAAACGGCTCGGACTTGTAAATGACAGTATTTAAAAGGCGGTATAGACAGAATCAAACGACCCGGATTTTAAAGGTGCGTTAAGTAAATAGCATTCAACGGATCAAACGATCCGGACCGTTAAATGACTATCACGAACCAAACGGTTCGGACTATAAAGTTTCGTAAAGTAAATGACGTTCAACGGATCGAACGATCCGGAATTGTAAATGACATGAAAAGTAAAGGAACGGGGCCGGAATGCCGTTTTAACCTGAGATTACTTCTCTTACGGGAAGAGAAGAGGATCAGGGACTAAAACGTATCAGACCCCGTTGACGGTGACGTCTACATTTCAACAACGTTCGACCGAAACGATTGTAGCGACTGGCGCGTAAACCGAGACGAAACGAGTGTTTAGGGAGAGAGAGTGTTACCTATAGCTAGGGGTTGACTCTTTTGGCTCGGGAGGCGTATACGGGATACGATTTAGTGTTTGGAACGGTGTTTCGAGGTGGTTTGGCTTGTATTTGGTTGAAATACGAAGTTTTCACGCGAATCGAGGCGAAACGGGGCTCGGGAGAGGGTGAAATCAGTTTGGGCCGTGGCTATGGTGGAAAATGTGTTATGTTTTTCTTCTTTTTGAAATGTTGACAGCCCTCTGTATTTTTAGGGTAAAATTGCAAAAGCGTCCGGACGGACTTAACCTAAATTTCAAGGGGTTTTGTGATATTTTTGAAATTGGAGAGACTTGCTGGCATTTCTGTTTTGCCTGCAAAAGAGTTCGGACGGACTGGGACTGCATCCCAGGGGTATTTTGGTCTTTTCACTGAAATCTGATTGATGTTGACCGGAGGGCTGTGGCATGCGTGCCACGTGCCCCTGTGACTCACCAGGGCATGGTTTTTTGTGCCATTATTCCCGATTTTGTTCGTTTTTTAAATAATTGTCCAAAAAATGTCCGAAACGCCCCCGGAAAGTGTCGGAAAGTGCGTTTTCAGGAAAAGCTGTACTTTTACGTGCGACGACGTGTGTTGAGTACGGTTTGTTGCTGGGATGCATGGGACAGTTCCGGGACGTCCTGTTGGCTTGAGAACGGGGAGCTTAACGGGTTTCGGTTAACCTGGAGCGGGCCAGTTAACAGATTCCGATTAACTTTTAACGGATTTTGGCGATCCGGATTTGGGTACTTACAAACCTGCTAACCAAATCTTGAATATCTTTTAGTATATATTTGGTTATTTTGTAGAATCTCTCACACAAGAAAAGAGTCATGATAAGGAAAGAATTGCTTGAATTACTAAGGAAAGAAGGAAGTCTAGTTTGAGAAGATCTCTTCAAGCAAATCAACATCTACAAACCAGGACTCTTTGACTATAAATACAAGATGTATACTTCAATCATTCATACGATTTTCATAGACTCAATTGCTGAAGCTTCATAGTTTTCGAGAGTCTTTTTATGTGTGAGAGAGTTTTGTTATTTTAGTCTTCTCTTTATGTTCATTGGTGTAACCTATTCAAAATCGAGTTTAATAAGAGAATTTTTATTGTCTACATCAAGTTGTTGTAGATAAATGTTATATTTATGTTTTATAATTCTTTCATTTTCCTAAAACTTGCATGACCTAACTTTTGATGTCAAACCTCAAGATCATTTACTTTAAAACTAAGACAAGCTAAGTTGTCACCAAATTTGTAACAGTTATATTGAGACCTCATTCCAGTGAACAAGCATTTATCAGTGCTATCACACTTTACACTCATGTTTTTCAAATTTTACATACAAATTGTCATCATATAGTTAGCTTATACTAATAAGATTAGCTTTTAAGCCTTCCACATGATAGACATTTTTTAACTTAGGCATATGATTAACACATAGAGTACCTTTACCAACAATCTTACCTTGGGCTCCTCCCCCATAATTCACGTTTCCACCTTTAATTGTGGAGTAATTGGTTAGGAACTCAACATTACCTGTCATGAGCCTTGAGCACCCGCTGTCGAAGTACCATGAGCTAGCTATGCTACTCTTGAGTGAGGTGAATACCACCTTGTATTCCTCACTTGTCTTTTCCACCCACACTAACTGCCTAGATTTCTGTTGATGTGAGCGGTGATGTGAGTACATCCGGGTGCTCATCTCCGGAGCAGATTTTCCAAGGTCTTAGATTATTTGGTAAAAAAAAGGTTTGATGTGACCTGGGACAAAACAATAGTGACACACAAATTTCTTTTTCCTAGGATGTGTTTTATGATTTTGAAAAAAATTGATTTTTGAGGAACTCTCTCCTTTTTCCAGAGAAGTGGATTCATAGCCAAGATCATTTTTCGAGTTATTTCCCATACTCAGAATTTCCTCAAGTTTAATTTTGCAAAAGTTTTATTGGCTTTTTCAAGTTCTGAGGAGAGATTGAAAGTGTGTGATGTCCCACACATTGTCAAGTCAAAGGTTGACTTATATTAAAATTTGTTACTTTCTTTATATTCGTTAATTTAGGTAAATATTGTATTTATTGTAATTAGGTTATTTTAATTGACTAATCTACTAATCAAATCTTGAATATCTTTTAGTATATATTTGGTTATTTTGTAGGATCTCTCACACAAGAAAAGAGTCATGATAAGGAAATGATTGCTTGAATTACTAAGGAAAGAAGGAAGTCTAATTTGAGAAGATCTCTTCAAGCAAATCAACATCTACAAACTAGGACTCTTTGGCTATAAATACAAGATGTATACTTCATTCATTCATACTGTTTTTCATAGACGCAATTGCTGAAGCTTCATTAGTTTTTGAGAGTCTTTTTATGTGTGAGAGAGTTTTGGTTATTTTAGTCTTCTCTTTATGTTCATTGGTGTAACCTATTCAAAATCGAGTTTAATAAGAGAAATTTTATTGTCTACAGTAAAGTAAGTTGCTGTAGGTAAGTGTTATATTTGTGTTTTAAATTTTTTTAAAACTGTTTATTATGTTGCTTTTATCACTGGTGCTAGTGCTGGTGTAATAGCATCAGGACTCACATCAGGCATCTGTGCTGTGTCGTTCCTAACCGCTCAATTTCTTTCGGGATAAATGTTGGAATTTTTTTTAAGGCTAGATAAATGTTACAGATAGATATAAGAACATTTTGTTTTCCTCCTTTTAATTTTCTTTTGATTTTTTTTGTTTGTTTTTTTTAACAACTTTTTTTTGGATTATTTAATTTCTCTTATATTTTAAAATAACTAAAAAAATTATAGGAGTTTATATATAAATAATAATTAATTTATCAATTTATTATTAATTATTTTATATTTTTGATATGTTAATAAATAGAAAAAAATATAAATTTCTATAATTTTTAGCAATTTAAAATAAAACAAAAATCCAAAAAAATATTTGCTAAAAAAAACAAAGAAAAAAAAACTAAAAGGAGGAAAAAACAGACAAACAAACAAACAAACAAACAAACCCATTTTTAGTGTGAAAGACATGTGCTTCTTAAGTATGTCATGTGAGTGACACATGACATATTTTTCGTTAAGTTTTTAATGATCCATCTAAATTTATATCTAATTGCAATAAAAACATAAACTTAGTAATCAACTTGTAAAAAATGCAAATTCAATAATAAATTGAAACATTTTGTAAAGCTGAGGTAACTAAAATGCAATTTGTGCCCAAAATCTTTGTTAACAAATTCACCTAAGAAATAAAACATACTTCCTCCCTCCTATTTGAAATATAATTTTTTTAATTAAAATGAAAATTAATGAATAATATTAGTGTAGGTGTTATAAGTACTCCCTTCTTTCCGGTTTAAATGTCTCAAAATGGTCCATGCACGGAAAATAAGGAAAGTGATGTAGGAAAGAGAAAAAGTTTAAATGTTGCGAGTATGAAAAGTGATGTACGAAAGAGAAAGTGGGGTAGAGAATAGTTAGTGAAAATTTATTGTGAGTATGACAAGTAAGTTTCACAAATAAAAAAGTAATAAATATTTTTTCTTTTTTGAATTGAGACATTTTAAATGGGACACCAAAAAAAGAAAGTTGAGATATTTCGACTGGGACGGAGGTAGTATGAAAAATGTGCTAAAATAAAAAAGTAAGTTAGAGAATAATGAGAAAAAAATTATTGTAATTGTGAAAGTAAATTTTACTAAATAAACATACTCCTTCCGTCCCACTTCAAGTTTCACTTTTTATCTAAAATGGCGTTCCGTTTGAAGCGTCATCTTTCCTAAAAAGAAAATGTTTTATTAATATTCTATTATTCCATCCACTATTCCCTCCACTAATTCTCTTTCCTCTACACTCATAACACTTTTTAAATTTACTATTTTCTCCACTAATTTTCTTTCCTATTTTTAAATTATATTCATAATATTTTTTCTTTTTTCTTTTTTCTTTAATTTGTATGTCATCCCTAAAAGGGTGACACTCTCGGTGATATGGATCCCTAAAAATGTGACACTCTCGGTGATACGGAGGGAGTATTTATTTGATGGTAGTTCGGAGGAACTAGGAGTTAAAAAGATTACCAGAAAGAGGGAGTTTAATTACAGTAAAAAGAACAGACTGAATTTAAACAGACCAAAAGTAAGATAAGACCACACGCTTGCTTCTCTCTCACTCTCTCTCTCTCTCTCTCTCTCTCTCTCAGTCCTTTGCCTTTGCCTATCATATTAAAATCGCACCTTAAATTTTGTTTACAGTAATTTTGACTGAATCAAAATCTAACTTGCCTGGCGCGTGATGATTAAACTCCCTGTTCCCAACTACCCCGACATGTTCACCCAGCAAACATTACGACAAACAGAGTACTCCCTCCGTCTCTAAACAATCTTCACAAACACTGTTTGCACTAATTTTAAGGAGGGAGTATTATATTGAAAGTGTTGTGAGTATGAAAATAAAATAGGAGAGAGAATGAGTGGAAAGAATAGTAAATTATAATAGTGTTGTGAGTATTAAAATAATGTAGGAGAGAGAATGAGTGGAGGGAATAGTAAAGATTCCTTTCCATTTTAGGTAAGTTTTAAATGTGTGAAGTAAGTTTTGGGACGCCCAAAAGGGAAAGTGTGAAGATTGTTCCGGGACGGAGGGAGTATACATGAGTATACTCCCTCCGTCCACTTTGTTATTTCACATTTATTTACTGTTCATGCGTGGATTAAGAAAAAAAATAATGATATAAATGTTATGAGTGTAAAAGTAAAATAGGAGAGAGAATGAGTGAAGGAAATAGTAAATTATAATGGTGTTGTGAGTATTAAAATAATGTAGGAGAGAGAATGAGTGGGATAGGGTTAATATTTTAATAATAAAAACTTTCCATTTTAGGTAAAAAAACAAAGTGTGAAGTATGTATTTGAACGCCCAAAATAGAAAGTGTGATGTAAGTAAGTGGACGGAGGGAGTATATACTCCCTCCGTTCCATGATAATATATACTCCCTCCATCCCACTTCAAGTGTCACTTTTTATCCAAAATAGCGTCCCGTTTGATTTATCACCTTTCCTAAAAAGGAAATGTTTTATTAATATTCTATTATCTCATCCACTATTCCCTCCACTAATTCTCTCTCCTCTACACTCACAAAACTTTTTAAATTCACTATTTCCTCCACTAATTCTCTCTTCTATTTTCAAATTACACTCACAACATTTTTTCTTCTCCCTTTTTTCCTTAATTTGCGTGCCATCCCTAAAAAGGTGACACTCTTGATGGGACGGAGGGAGTACAGTAAACTTTTCTTTTTGGGCGTCCCACAATAATATATATTCCCTCTGTCCCATAAAATATTACCCCTTTTACTATTTTGGGCGTCCCACTTTAAAGTCCCACTTTCCTAAAAAGGAAAAAAAAATTACTACTATTCTCTCCACTCATTCTCTCTCCTCCCACTCACAACACTTTTCAAATTTACTATTCTCTCCACTCATTCTCTCTCCTCCCACTCACAACACATACTTTAATAACATTATTTCTTATTTTTCGTTCTCAATAGTAAAGGGGTAAAGTTTTCCGGGACGGAGGGAGTACTTTCCTAAAATGGAAAGGAATCTTTACTATTTCCTTCACTCATTCTCTCTCCTACATTATTTTAATACTCACATCATCATTATAATTTACTATTTTCTCCACTCATTCTCTCTCCTATTTTATTTTCACACTCACAACACTTTCAATATAATACTCCCTCCTTAATTCCCGTAAAAAACCCAAAAATCTATAAAATGTTGGGACGGAGGGAGTATGTAATATCCCCGTTTTAAAATTAAACATTTAATTTAGAATACGTTTTATTTTAGGACAAAAATCCAAATTTATTTTTCATTAAGACTTGTTTCATGTTTTTAAATACTCCCTCCGTCCTATTTTCTCTTTTGATCCGTTCCAGATCAAGAGTCTTATTTCATAAATGGAAATATGTGAACAATATTTCGAATATTTATATTCTCATAATGTTTACTCCCTCTGTCCCACTTCAATTGATACTTATTTCCTTTTTGGTCCGTCCCACTTCAATTGATACTTCCCAAAATGGAAAGGAATCTTCACTATTTACCCCACTCATTCTCTCTCCTATTTTACTTTTTCACTCACAACATTCTCTCTCCTAACTATTCCTCCCACTCATTCTCTCTCCTATTTAATTTTTCATACTCACAACATTTACCTTTTTCTCTTTCTTACATCACTTTTCCTTAATAGTTGTGCCCTTTTTTTTGGTCTCAAATGAAGTGGGACGGAGGGAGTATATATTTACAAAAAAACCAATCATTATACCCTTATAATTTAAACATATTAAAAAAAAACCTATCATTAACTTACTATTCCTCTCACTCATTCTCTCTTCTACAATAAAACCATTCATTAACTTACTATTTTTCCCACTCATTCTCTTTCATATTAAATATTTTTAACTTTTACATTCTCTCTCATCTAATCTTCTACTCACTTCCAATTATTTATTTATTTTTTTAAAAATTTCTTAAAAATCGTAAAATACTTCTCTAGAACTCTTGGTCTGGAGCGAAGAGAAGAGAGTACATTTTAAAGTGAATATAATATAAGAGAGAATCTAATTAATGTGGCCATATCTGATACTTTCTATATAAAGTTATGTTAATAATTATTTTTTTAATATTTATGTAAACCTTCAAAATGACATACTCCTTTCATCCCAGACCAATTGAGATTTTTTTTTTTTTTTTTGGGTTCATCTCAGCTCAAATGAGACTGTCCAAAATGGAAGAAAATCTTTACTATTTTTCCCACTCATTCTCACTCTTATTTTTACTTTTACACTCATAACACCAATCAAATCACTATTCCTTACACTCATTATCTCTCCTATTTAATTTTTTATACTCACAACATTTCTTTCACTTTTCCTCTCTCTTACTTTTTCTTAATCTGTGTACCAAAAAATTTGGTCTCAATTGGACTGAAACGGAGGGAGTATATTTTATATCAGTAATCTTAAGAAAGAAATAAAAGATTTTTCAACCCTATCGAAAGTAGTTCGGATCGTCTCTTTATGAGCTGTTATAATTCCATGATCTTCCCTGAGGTATACCTGCTTATCTACTCCAACTGGTAGCTTCGATCAAGCGGGGGGACATCCGAACTCCGCGGGCAAAGCGTGTGGGAAATCTTGGACAATGGGTGAACGACTAGTTTTCTCCCCTCCCGCCTTTTTGGGGCTCCTGGGGGGAGCAACCATTAAACAAAAAAGTCATGGCTCAAGTTGGTTGACGGATTTTATCAACTCTCACCAGTTGGGTGTTTCACAAGTTGTGTGAATTCCACAAAATGAATTTATTTTTGAATAAATCTCGTATATATCAAAATAATTTTGATTGCCAATTATAATCCCCATGCATACGCTTATTAAGATTTTTTTTTTAAAAGTGGATAGAAAATTAGAGGAGAGAAAATATAAAAGTTAAATATGGGATAAGAAATAGTAGTTAATGATTGATTTTTTTGAAAGTGAGTAGAAGATTAGAAGAGAGAAAATGATCAATTCCTTCAGGAATGGAAAAAAAATAATTTTTTTTGATCAAAATACCCCCAAATCCAAATCACCCCCACCCCACCCCTGCCCTACCCACCCACCCAACCCTTGCCCTATCACCCACCCCCCCCTCAAAAAAAAATAATAGTTTAAAAGACCCCTGTCTACCCCCCCAATCCACCCCGCCCTACCCCCCAATCCAGCCCTACCACCCCAACCCCAACCCCCCCTCCATTTTTTTAAAAGACTCCTGCCTACCCCTCCAGCCCCTGTCCTACCACCTCCATCTACCCCCCCCCCAACCTCACCCCCCTTTGAATTTTTTTTAAAGACCCCTGCCTACCCCCCTCCCACCCCCACCTACCCCCCACCCCCATGAAAAAAAATATTTTTTTACTCATTTTGCATACCCCCTACCTACCCCACCCAAATTTCTTGCCATATCCCACCCCACCCCCCACCCCCACGAAAAAAAATTACTCATTTTGCATACCCCCTACCTACCCACCCTAGCCAGCCCTGCCCTACCCCACCCCCCCACCCCCATGAAAAATTTGTTTTACTCATTTTGCATACTCCCTACCTATCCCACCCCCACCCTCACGAAATTTTTTTTTACTCATTTTGCATACCCCCTATCTACCCCACCTAGCCATGCCCTACCCCACCCCCCCACGAAAAAAATTTTTTTACTCATTTTGCATACTCCCTACCTACCCTACCCCACCCCGCCCTCGCCCTACCCCAAACCCCCACCCCCACGAATTTTTTTACTCATTTTGCATACCCCTACCTACTCCCATCCAGCTCCTCGCCTACCCCCCCTCAAAAAAATAATTTTTTAAAAAAAAGGGTAAATTGGACATTTTATATGCTTTCATTCCATTCCTATAATTTGTATTTTCAAATCAAACATGATTTGTCAAGGAATTGAATGACAATTTCATTTCATTCCGTGCCAACCAAACGGAGGGATTTGACCAATTTTTTTCCATTCCAATTCCTTCAGGAATTCAATTCCTTTGACCATTCCATTTCTTCACTTTTTTTCCACCGAACCTAACGGTCCCTAAGTTAATGATTGTTTTTTTTGTAAATATGTTAACTTTATAAGGGTATAATGAATGGTTTTTTTTTTTTTGTAAATATACTAAATCATAAGAGTATAAATATATTAAAAACTTACCATTTATGGAAGAAAATCTTGAAATGGGACGGATCAAAAAGAAAAGTAGAAAACTTGAAGTGGGGCGGAGGGAGTAATTAAGATTGGAATGAGTAGACGAGATCTAACTTCTAAGTGACACAAAATTTTATTTTGGATGTTACATTTTCAAAAAGGATTTTTTTAATACTTATTTATTTATTTATTTATATATATATATATGACTCGCTTGTAATATTTACAATAAATATCTATTTACTATTTCATACCCCACATTTTCTATTTTATCATGTTAGGAAATTAGTAATGGAAATTCGAAAAGGCTTTCTTTAGGAAATAACTGAAAATAACAAAATCGGGAAAAGAAATGAAAATCAAAAAAATAAATTAAACCGGAAATGCAGAGAGTCGAGGCTTGTGTTAGACACAATCTCCGTAAGAAGTAATTGTCCCGCACTGGTGCTAAAGGTAATTGACAATCTTCTCGTAAGATGCAACGACTTTACAATCGTTAGTAGAAGCACTTCAAACTAACGACTTCGACGAACAAACTAACTGTTTGGAACTTCTGGACTTGAAAGAAATATTTATGCTTCAATATGCTTTCTCTCTCTAATTGCTATTGAATGAAAGGAATGAGGATTGACAAACTGCAGGGGACTATTTATAGATAATGAAGAGTTGGGGTGCCTTTTGGGATTAGACACTATTGTTACCTGGTGGATTCTGGATCGTCAGATCAGATTCTGGTGAAAGGCTCAGATCTGCTAGATCGGACACGCTCATTCCTAAGGGGCACGAGTCGTGCCTTTATCCATCTGGGTCTGAACCCATGACTCCCCGAACGGACACTTACCAGGTTCAGCGGACCTGACTACCAGACCTTCCGACTGGGCCAAGGCCCATCAGCGCCTAATCCAGACCACTGCCATTTGACCACCACACATAGCTGGACCAAGCCCAAGTGCCTAACCCACGCGAGCCACTGGACAACCGAACCAATCGAGCCTAAGCCGAACCGTACCGAGCCAACCTTTGTCAAAAGATTTAAGGCTCCAATAGCTCCTAGCGACGATGCGCACGTGCAAAGTGCGCCTCTAAAGCGCCCAATGTGCCCTTCGCGGGTGTAAGTACGCCAATCCAATTCACAACCCTTTTTAGGTGCATTTTAATGTAATAAAATTGCACTAGGGGCGTTTTGATAAATTCCCGGTCAATTCCAAGTCTTCCGGAAACTTATCTTAAAGTTCTTATGAAGGAAGTACTTGTGAATGATTTTTTCCACACAAAAGGACCTATCAGGAATTATCAGTTTCGGACTTATTGGGAATTATCACAGAAGGTTCCAGAATCAGTTATTTATGCCAAAAACGGTTACATGGCTAGATAGGTCGTGCGACACAATTGACCATGGAAAAGCGAAGCGAAAGGCCGCGCGACACAAGTGACCTCATCCATGCAGCCTATAAATTGGACCCTCCCCCTCTCATATCAAGATCCTTTTAGAATACCCTAAAGTCACTCTGCCCAATTGACGATAGAAAACCCTCTCTCTCCTCAAACCACACCAAACCTCTCCAATTCCATCCTTTCTTCACCCAAACCATAAACCCATCTTCACACAATTCACTTCCCTTTGAAGATCTGAAGAGAAGCAGCCAATTGGTGTTCATTTGCATCCCCTAGCAGCTGAATTGAAGGCTTCCACACCTAACTTGGTGTAGAAGTAGAGGACTACAAGGGTAACGAGTTTCTCCACCTTTTCTCTCTCATTTTACTTGTTTATTTATAATTGTTCTTCCTCCACTTGATAATCAAGTTCCATCTGCTTTAGATTATCAAGTGGCAACTGCCATATCTCTGTTTAATTGGTTTTGTTTGGTTTAATTGCATATTGATATTGTGATCGTATCTCCCTTGGTTGCTTGGTGCTCAAGGGAGTGTGGATCTCCCATATCCATGCTCCCTTGGGTGATTCATTGCTAATTTGTGTTAATCCAAGTTGATTTGATGTGCTTAATAGATCTGAATTGATCCCTGTTAGTTTCTGGGTTTAAATTGTGAGATCCCTGTAGATAGTCAACTTATGTCACGCGACACAAGTGACTTATCAAGTCCCTCGTGTCATGCGACACAAGTGACCTATCTGCAGAGAGTCATCTTTCGGCCTGTAAGTTTGTTCCTCCTTTCCCCCCTTTTGTTTGTCCCTCAAATTAGGGTGTGGATCCTCCATATCCACATTCATTTTGAAGTGATTAGATAGCTTTACCTCCCCTTTGTTCAATAATGTAAAACCTCTGCAAAGTGTCTGTAGTGTCACGCGACACAAGTGGCCTCTCAGGTCCTATGTCACGCGACACAACTAGCCTCTGCAGTAGGTTCATTTTAGTTGTTAGTTTTGTCAATCCTCTTTGTAATATGGGATGTGGCCTCCCATTGTCAATGGCTCACAAGTTGTTTCTTCTTCCTTTTGAGCAATAAAACAAAGTACTCCTTTGCATTCCATATATATATATTGTCTCACACACTAGCACATACATTTGAATGAATTGAATGTTGAACGTTAGAAAGACTCGTCTACGGATGAGGCGTGTTGGGTGAACTCTCGGTTCTTCCCAACACGTAACTTGACCCCCGAACCCATTTTTCTCTACAAAAAGGTTTTCAATGTTTCCTTTAAAACGGCGTGGCGACTCCTTTTATTATTTTTTCGGCGAGCGCACATTCAGTGGCGACTCCGCTGGGGACTTGAAACTTGGTTTTCAAAAGTGGGTCAAACTTTCGTTATTGTTCAACGTTCATTACATTCATTTGTGTGTGCTTTGTTTATGACATTATATGTGTTGTTTGCATCTTATGTGCTTTGTTTTATTCCGTTCCCTCCTTGTGTCCCATATTTGTTGTTTGTGTTGTTGATGCTGGGGCTTGAGATATTGTTTTGATGCTTGGAGGCTGGGGCTTGGTTATGCTTCTGTTCAGAATCTGGGAGTTTGTCCTCTACTGTCACGCGACATAAGTGGCATTCTCTGTCCTGTGTCACGCGACAGAAGGTGGCCACTTTGCAGGATTTGATTTCCATTGTGCAGGTTGTGATTGTGGGCAATCCCCATGATCAAGTCTATGATCATTGATTATTGTACTCTGTGGGTGTGGGTGTGTGTTTTATTTTCCGTTATCACCCTCTTTTCAAAAATAAAATAAAAATAATAATAAGAAAAAAATATAAAAAAATAAAATAAAAAAAAAATCATTTTCGCAAATAAAGGAATCTAGCCATCCCGCACACTACATCACGTAGATTTTAGAACCCTCGGGTGCGATTGACGGCATCGCGGACGGCCATGAAATTCGCCTACGCTTGAGCGCCTAATATCAAACCTATCCCCCTAGTGCGTTATAGGTGGCGCCACACTTTTAAACCTCACCCAAAACGGTTGGTTTTGACACGCCATTTTTCAAATACACTAAAATGAATTTTTTTCAAAATTTCTAATGGACTTTCGTACCTCCTCCAAAACCTAGCACGTGTGGGCATGTTGCCAACGCAAACATGGTTTCACGAAAAGACATGTCGTCCCCACGACATGTTCTAACGAGAGATCATATCGCTTTGTCAACGTGCACCGACGAGAGGTCATGCCGGATTTTTCCTTGAAATTCTTCAGGAATACCTGTTATGCTGCCAAAATTTCTCCAGAAATTGGGGCTTCTCGTCCGTCCCATAAATGCTTTGGTTTTGTGTAGGTATTATCGCCTATTACTAATTTTGAAACAATACATTTGGTGTATTTTTGAATGATGTGTCCATAGGTTCTCCTGAGGTCTAGATTGTGTGAATAAAGGATTAGCCTTTTCCAACCGTCTCTAGGACTTAAAACACCGATTTCTACTTGATGACTATGGGAGCAATGGGTTGTACTCCCGAGTTTATGGCTTAGCACTTTCATCTCACACTCAAAGGATCTGCTTTGACATGGTTTCTAGCTCTTAAGTCCGAAGCTCGAGCTACTTGGAGTCAGATCACTGAAGCCTTTCTTGAAAAGTACTGTGGGAACCTCGAATAGCGCACAACTAGAGACGACTTGGTCGGCACAATCCAAAAGAGTGATGAGTCCATTACTGATTTCTACAAGCGTTGGAATGCTAAATTGAATGAGCTGCCTGAGCCAATCCCATTGCAAGATCAGAAGGACATCTTTTTGTCATGTGTGAAGCCAGCTCTTCGTGAAGCCATATGTACTGGATGGTATCCCGATTTAAGGGAAATGGTAGGCATGGGAGCCCGCAGCGAAAACAGACTCTTTAACCTTGCATCAAACACCAATGTAGGCAATAATGGTGGATTTCGACACAGAGCGGCAAGTCCAACAGCCCCTAAAGCAAAAGAGATGTCCATCGACAACAGTGTCAATAATCTACAGGCAAGGGACCAGAAGAAGCAGCAGTTTCCACCCCGTAAGCAGTATCAGTTTGATGATATCGGAATGACAACCGAAGAGGCCTTCAACGGATTGGTTCGACAGGGAATGATCTCTATTTCTCAAGGTTGAGATCTCCATTTCTCAAGGTTGAGTGTCCACTATGAGTTCTTTTGTTGTGGGTTTTAAACCCATTCCCCTTAACAGTTTATACAGTTGATCTCTATTTATACCTTTTGTAAACAGATCCGCTATGTTATCATTTGACTTTACATAGTCTGTGAGGACCCCAACCCGGAACCTAACCCATGTCCCGAGCTAGAGCGTCCCCAAAAGGACTCAAACCACCTAAACTTTTTAAAACTTTGATTCAACTTACAACTTAAACATACTGAACATAACCATTTCAAAATAACTTCATTCCCCTCTACATGAAAGGAAGAGTTGAATAACTTTGAAAGTAACACCTGTTTTAATTACAAAAGACTTTGATTCACATAGAAACCAAGTTTTATACCCACAAACTCCATAAAGGAATTATACAAAATACATCTTCTATGCCAACCTATACATACCCCGACAAATCCCAAAATACCACGTCCAAACTCCTTTCCGTCCTCACTTGGCCGGTCCGCCTGTCTCAGGATCTAAAAACATTAAAGGGAGAGGGGTGAGAATAAATCTCAGCAAGCTATTATGAATGCAGCAATATGCCAGGTAAGATGCAACACATAACAAGGTACATCTCACATATGGGTAAAACAGTAAACACCTTCCGTTACCTTTGTTTACCTTTCCCGTCTGAATCATAAGTCGTATCACTGTGGGCATAATACTCCACTATTTATGTGAATGCATATCCACCAGAACCAATATCATATAACCGAGACAAGCTTATGATTATAACTCATCTCCCGTGAAATGCTTAGGCATATTCACATCTTATAAGACCCGTTTTTCAGTGGAACCAAATAAGATAGTAGCAACTCGTAAGGCTTTCGGCTCAATACGGATGCTATAACCCCGCCTCGTGGCCGCAGAGGGGGAGAGGTCACAGGTATGATGGACCTTAAATCACTTAGAGAACAAATCAATAATTGATTGAATTCCATTATACCCCCCAATCACATAAATATAAACACGTTTCAAGCACATAATAGATACTTGAAATATAATCCACAAAGGGGATAAGCAATGTAGCCACATGGTAAAATATACTCATGTTCAATCAATATCATAGTGTAACATTTATGTAATACACTAAGCATAGCACCATCAATGAATATGTATTCAAGTAGAGTAACAGTATAATCAATAATTCCACAAATGGGATAACAATACAACCATATGATAATCATATCCACACTTGAATAATAACGAAACAATGTGATAAATACACATTCCCAAGTTAGCACAATAGTGTGACATATAGCTTCTACACTATCCAAACCAATCACCAAGTATATGGGCAAGTAAGGCCACTATGTATCATAACCCATTCCTACATAGTCATTATTCAACCTCGAATATACTTAATAAAGGTTCAAGATCTAATTTCCAAGATGAACTACTTTGGTGAAGTTACTAATCAAGCCTATTAACCATTTCCCGGACGATATTTAAACTACTCTCGCAAATCCACTTTGATCAAATAAGACGTCGCTACGTGGCCAAGTATCATACTTTAATCTAAGTTAAAAGGGATTAATACATATCCGGTTTAGATTAGGTTCTACTAATTTATAGTGGTTGGGAATCATACCACGAGGTTATTGGTAAAATTCAACAAGAAAATTAACTAAGGGAATCTGGTGACATGGGCGACCGCCCATGTCACTTGGGTGACCGCCCAAGAGTTTACAAAAAGGTACACATGTTCTGCAAGGATGGGCGACCGCTCAAGGTAACTTGGGCGACCGCCCAAGAAGGTTTCCAAGGCACTATAAATTCTGAACACATGGGCGGCCGCTCAAGCCCCCCATGGGCGACCGCCCAAGTCATTTTCCAGCAAGACTCAATTTCTAAACCCCTTTTTCACCTAGTTTCTTTTCCCCTTTATAATTATTTCCCATTTTTGATGCTCATGAGAGACTCCCAAATATTTACTACTTCCTTCTAAATCAACCAAACCCAAACAACATAAACCTCAATCCTACACCACTTGATTTCCTATACATTTCCTACCACAATCCTAGTTCAATTATCTTCATTTAACTTAACCCATTTCATCCACTTCTTAATCATCTTCTATGAACAACAACATCATTCCATAACTTTAACCAATTCCTCCATTCTAAGAAGGTTTCCAAAGCATCAAACCATCATTTAACAATAATAACAACATTCATAGTTTATGAACATTTAAAGAAGGGAAGTCATAATAACTCATCTTAGGATTTTTGGATGAAAAGATGATTTTCTTAGCTTGATTGATTCCTATAGTTGTCCCAACCTCAAAAGTACTCTTGGATTTGAAAATGGATGAGAAATGGCCTTGCTAGAGTGTAAGTGCTCCAATTTGAGCTTGTTAGAATTTTCGTTAGAAAATTAACGAAAGTTATAACATTTCTAACAATTCCTAACAATCCTAACTTTTCTAACAAAGTGAGGGTAAAATGGGCATTGTTATTTAAGGCTAAACCTCAAAAAAAATCTCAAAAAGCAAAACAAAAGAAGAAAACCAAATATAGCAATGGCTGGAAACAAAAAACTGGCTGTTAATTTGAATTTTGAAAAGAAATATTCTTCTTGTCCAAAGCTGGAGCTGCATTTAATGAACAGTGCACGCCAAGCAGTCCCATCCGCGCGGACATCTTTGCAATTTCCAGAGGGCTATAAATTGAGCCCTCCAGTCACAAAAATAAAGAGGAAAAAACACATTTTGCACCGAACCTCTGGCGAAATATAGAGAGAAAACAGTGAGAATTCACTTGAATTGTCACCATTTTCTCTCCAATCTTTCCCAACTCATACTCATCCACTCACTCTCATAATAAAGCCCTAAACACTCATACACTCAAGCCAAACACTCAAGAACACAAGGAAGATTGGTAAACCCTCCTCTTCCTAACCCTAAATCTCATCCATGCATGCATCTTCAAACTACAAAATGTAGTTCTTTCATCTTCTTGCTCTAGATCTAAGAAGATCACCATGGAAGACCATCTCCATGGATGGTCTTCTACAAAGATCAAAATTATTTCCAAGTTTTCTTACTTTCTTACCAAGAAAACCCATTTTCAAAACCCTAAAAACCATTTTCAAGCATAAAATCTCATTTTCAAAGGATAAAAATCCCCTTCCCAAGCAAATGAAATGCTTAGTCCTAATGTACCCCAAGGATGGTTTGGTATAGTTGATTCACCACTAAAATGTCTAGTGATCACTAACCAAAACCTAGGGAAATGGGGACAAGCATGGATGCAAAACCCCCCTTAAAATCATATTTTCTTTCTTGAGAAGTTGCTGTCCAGTAGCAATTTTCTCAGACCTCAGTCCATGGTCTTAATTTTTGGACACAGATGAACTTGGAATTTGGTGTTGACTACAAAATAATTTTTGTAGCCAACATCCAGAGCTTTCCAGACATATTTTTACTTTATTTTTTGGGTGAGTAAAACTCCTCTTTTCAAATTTTCTTTCAGAGGCTAGTTCATCAGCTTCTGGGAATCCAGATCTCATATATGAGGTTTCCATAAGGTTTTGACCCCTCAAATCTTCTCCAAAATGGAAAATTCCTTCGTACAAACTTTATTTAAGGTGTCTAGAACAACTTTCATTCTCTGAGTTTATCCAGATTATGAAGTTTTAAGACCCTTGAATCCATTTCAAAATCAAAGGTCCACTGCCTTTTTCATTCTGGCAGAAATGGCTCTCAACTTCAAAAGGTCTTTTGAGTACCAAATCTCAATCCAAAAATCTTCCAAAAAATCATGGGATCAGTTTAAAGTCTTAAAAAGATATTCCAATTTTTAATTTTCTGAATTTCAACTTATTTTGGCCAAAACACACACACACACACACACACAAATGATTTTCAGCTTGGAAGACTCGTTTTACGAGGCGCGTCGGGTGCACACTAACGTCCTTCCCGACGCGTAACATGACCTCCGAACCTAAATCTCTGATCTCGGGTTTTTTTCAAAGTTTTGGCCCTCAAAATTAAAATGGCGTGGCGACTCCGTTTTCGTTGATTTTCTTTCAAACAAAAAATGGGAAAATTTTCGGATACACACATCATCACAGTGGCGACTCTGCTGGGGACTAAGCTTTTTTTTAAAAAATGGTATTTGGTATATTGGTGGAAACCACTAAATTTCCCGTTATTGCCTCCTAACACGAGTCGGGGATAAATTGTGGTCTAACAATCCCACGTACCGGTATCACCGTTTTTAAAAAAAAAGCTTTTGAGGGTCAAGCTTCCGTCCAGGCTTTGAAAATCATTTTTGTGTGTGTGTTGATTTTTGCACAGTTTTCATGTTGTTTTGGCCGCCTCGGAGAAAGTCAAAATTTTGACTGTCGGAATAATGTCCCTAACTGTCGGAATTTTCGTGCTTACGTGCTTATGTGCTCATTAAAAATTTCAAAAAAAAAATTTCAAAAAAAAAAAGGATTTTCAAAAAAAAAAGAAGAAGAAAATTCTCAAAAAAAAATCATGCATCATATTTTTAAGACACATAAAAAATTTTCTATTTTTCTCAGAAAAAGAATATAGACTGCTTGCACACTACGCGCACGTGACCGTACACTGCACACTACGTCCTTAACCCGGGGAAATCCTTGTCGCGGTCCGTTTGGTCTTATTACGCCTCTCGGATGAGCACAGACTACCCAAACATCCCATGGAGCCTCGTGTCGACTATGCACTTGTCCGTGACACACTTTGTCCGAAATCCGCTTGGTTTTTAGTCCGGGTCTCGTGTCATGCCCCGTCCGTGTATAGACCTTTCCTTTCAAGCCTTTGTCGGCATACCGACTCAATATCTTTCGGGACCCTTATCGCCGAAGTTCTCGCCGGTTTTCCGCCGCGGACTTTGACCAAGATATTGACCGGCGCCTTGACTTCGGCTCGACCGGCACAAATTATACACCGACTCCCAAAGATTGACACCGAGTCATCAAGGATTAATGAATATTCCATGCCTAATTACGGCTTAACCGACGACAAGTCAAGATCAATTGTGGACGCTTATCGCCCAAATCATGCCGACTTTTCGTCGAGCTCTGACATGATCTTGACTTTTGACGCGCCTTTGTCCGTAATTTACATCGAATGCTCGTTAAGACTCGATTACCCGCCGACTTTTAGGATCGTTTTCTTTCGGTCGGTGGGACCCGCTTGCCCTATAGGACCCTCGCCCGGGCCGCCCACCCCGGGAGGTCGAAATACGTGGAATACGAGGGGCTTATAGACGTAGTGACGGGGCCCACCGATCCAGAATCGAGTAGTTTGCGAAAAGAAGAGCAATCTTTTCCAACCGATTAGGTTAATAAAACATGTTTTAAGTAAACGTGAACAAATAATCGCATGTTGCATGAGCCAAAAGCCCAAACACCTACCCTCCTTCCATTCCTGCACATCCGAACCTTCATGTCCTTTCCCCGCAGCCTCCGCACAAAGCTTGGTTTCGGCACCAGGTCACCGTTTGATCAGTTGGGAAGAGTCAAGCGCGTCATCGCCTTCGCCGTTTGTTCCGACTCCGGGTTTCGTAATGTCCGCATCGCCCGGTAATGATGGGGATAACGTCACTCCGCCTCCCGGACCCCTCGTACAGAGCAACAAAGGGAATCGCTAGCGTAACGTATGAGGTTACGACAGAAGCACGCCTAAACAAATTTTTATGGAGGCTATTAAGAGTCACGGTCTGGCCGCCACCTCAATCCAGATGGCACCTTCACCGTGGAAGAAGACGAGGATGCCAACCCCACTCTCGCCGCCCGACTACACCAGATGCCGCCACCCACCTCCTACGGTGCCACTACCGTAACCCATGCTCCTCGATTTTCGGGTCACCAGCCTCCCCAACCACGTACCACCGGATCCATGCAGCCTCGACGGCACAAATCAAATGGGGGCAAAATCGCACGGAATGTCTTCTCATGGTTGGGGCTATCTCGGAATGCCACAGCCTAATCGGGATCCCGCCTCGCCTCGAACCGATCAATCCGGACCTTCACAAAGAATGCCACAAGCTCGGAATGCCGCCGCAGCCTTGGTTCTCGGGCCACGCCAGAGCCCTCCTCGTAACAAGACTAGTTCACCAAGCCCTCACACAAATCCATTCCTCACTCGACTTCTATGGGTTACCAAGCCTCCATCCCGGTCATCCGAATCACCAGACCGCAGCATTCCCCCTGTTACACACCTTCACCACAAGCCCATGCAATTCAACAATCCGGGACAAGCAGCCCCGCACTCAAGCCTACTTACGGGCCCCACTGAAATCCAAGTTATCCGGCTACATCGGGCTGCCCCCACCTACTTTGCCGCTGAAAATCAACAAAGAAGCCGCAAGGTTCTACCCTTTTGCTCAGCTCCTACTCATGCTCCCTGTGGTAACTCACCCCAGACGTTTTCACCTACGTCCCCGGATCGGCCGTTCCTCCACCTCCGCCTCCGGTGGTAGCTCCTCTCTCTAGCTCACCCACTAGCTTGAATGCCATGATTCCGCCACAAGACCCTCATCCGGCCCGGTTCATGGAACAACACAAGGAAATGAAAGCACAGATCGCCGAACCGATCGCCAAGAAGCCCGCCTTCCGCCTACGCACTGACTCCATTGTTCCTCTCGCCCCACAAATTCGTGATGCCTAATCTGGATCTCTTTGATGGGACCGCATGTCCAAAACCCATTTGGACACATATACCCCGGCAATGAAAGCCAAAGGATGTACCAATCAGCAATTGGCCGACTATTTCGCCTATCCTTGAAGTCCAGGCCTTAAAGTGGTTCTTCCGTTTGAAACCCGAAGCCGTGGCCACATGGGACCAGATTACCAATGCCTTCACGTAAAAAATATAAGGCCAACTTGGAATGGGAAACAAATAGGGTTGACCTACAAACAACAAATGCAGCGTCCCGATGAAAATGTTGGGGACTTCTACAAGCGGTGGAATCGAAACTCATGAAATGGCCATCCCTCCTTCCGAAGAGGAACAACCGGACATCTTCCACTCATGCTTGAAACCACATCTCGAGAGCCTCCTCGCCACTTCCCATACTCGACTTACGGGCCATGGTTAACTCGCAGCCTAAGTTTGAAAAGGCCTACAATCGCAACCGGCCGCCGCACTCGCCACGTATATCGGGCTCCTCCCGCAAACACCGCCTCGCTCCCGCTAAAGGCAAAGAGATGATTAACTATGCGGGACAGAATGTAATAACACGACTCCTTTTGCTCCCAGAAACCAAATGAGCCCAAACCGCGGGTCATAAATCTCGAAAACTTTGGGATGCCCCCGAATGACATCTTTAGGGACTCGGTGAAAGAAGGCTTGCTGCGGCCTTTGGAGAATTTCCAACCCGTAAATCCGAATGCTCCCGTGGATACTACAAAGTATTGTGCTTTTCATCAAGCTCACTGACATCCGATCGATACCGCTTCACTCAAAAGGCAATCCAGGGGTTAATAGAGCAAGGAAAGTTGGAAGGCCCCGAAGGGCCTAACACAGCCAAGAATCCTCTCGCCAAGGAACCATAATCGTGTGAATATGATTGAATGCGGAGAATCTTCGCATGACCATGAAGATGCCGATGAAGGTCCCCAAATACCCGTGGCCAACCTCGTCGAGGATCCCGAATTCGGATTCCCTCGCCCTTGAGGATATTGAACGAATCAACCCATCTTGGTCTCATGTCGTAGACTCCTTGCAAGAATACGAGGCCCGCTATTTCTCGGATGAAGGGAAGGCCGATACCGAAGAACTGGGGTTGTTCCGTTCAAAATATGAGAGGACCATTTACACAAGATGGTTAGAACAATCGAGAAGAATCGAACAAGAAAGCTTCCGGCGGGCGCTCGTACCGGGGCTTATCAAAGAAAGAGGCCGAAGAGCGTCTGGAGCTAGTACACTTCTGCAAATTGGCTTTGGGAGAGCCCGAATATGATCCCGAGAACAAGAAGAATCAGAGGAGGATTCCTTCTATATCCTACCTGGTGTCAAATACGTGCCACCCCCTCTCACTCTTCCCCCGCAATTTCTGGGAGGAGAAGCTGAGTCACAATTACCACTTCCGGGAATGGGAACATATGACAATTTTTGCGGTTGCACGCACCCATATTCCCCCAACGGGTTTGATCAACGTTCCCTCTCAGCCGAAATCCCGGTAGTATGGGAAGAAGATTCTGGTGACAGCGATGATGATGATGATGACGAGAGTGAAGAGTCAACTGAGGCCCCCGATCCGGAAACAATCTGGAACATTCATGCCAGAAATGAGCCCATGGGAGCCAGGCACAATGGCCGGTTATCAAGAAGCGACGACGAAGAAACTTCGGAAGACGAATACGAGACCGAGGACATGAAGGCCATGAAGTTTCATGGATCTCGAGCACGTGGATGTCTTAGAATTCAACACCGCCTACCATGCTTGGGGGAAAGGGTTTTCGTGTGTCCGATCCAGCCGATAGTCGAAGATCCGATCGAAAGAGGAAAATTAACTCCCATCCACCCAAATGAGAAGATAACCATGGTTAGATCAAATCCACCTCGTAACAAAGTAACACTCCTTGTCAGTGGTTACCCAAGAAGAGGTCACCTTCCCCGAATGTATGTCGCCTTTCGAGAAGTCCTAGAAACCGGCATGATACCGGATGCGCCTCCCACACGTAACGCTATAATCATCTCCAACTCCGAGTATTACGTAAGGGAATTAGAATGGCCGCACTATCCAAGGGATGAAATCGAAAAGCCGCCGAGTCCCGACAATAGCGACTCTTGTTGCATGATAACTATGAGCAAGGCCGGCCATGAGAGTGAATCTGAGGACGCCCTAGCTCGTGGACCATCCAAGGGGCAACAACACAACCCCAAACCCAAAAGCCTCGTGACTTGGGAAGAAGCTATAAGGGCCGCCCAGAAGGAGCCAAGATGCCATCACCTCACTGTCACTAGACTCCGTCGTAACCAATGGCCAATAGCCAAAAGGGCTCCCCATCGACCCTAGCAAAGATTGAAGAAATCCACCAAGAGACGACCGATGAGGAAGTTAATCGTTGACCCGATCTCGGCGTATCTTCCAAGGAAATCCCAAGGCGTATAAGAAGGCCACGCATCAAGCACCGAAAGAAGATCGCCGCCCCTACGCTAAGACAACAAACTCCGCATCCCGAAAAGAGGATCCCGTGCTCACCCAATTGAAGCAAACACAGCCAACATTTCCTCTCGGTCTCTACTCACCTCGTCCTATCCCCATAAGTCGAAGCCGGAAGAAAGCCCGGCTCGCACTCGTGCCTATTGATGCTACTCCCGATGATGTGGTACAACTAATTGGAAACATCCATTACGGGAATATAATCACTTTCACGTATCTCGACCTCCCTCAATTTGGGGCCGATCATAACGAGCCTCTCTTCATCACAAATTAACCGGATGAACGACGCCTCCCTCGGGTCCTGTTGATAATGGGTCCTAATGAACATTCTTCCGGCAAAGATCATGAGCTTGCTTGATATCAAGACTACGTACTTGAAGCCTTCTTCTCTCACACCAAAGCTTACGACTCAACATCCCGAGCAAATTCCTGAGTTGCTACTTTAGACCTCTCGGTTTGGACAGAAATTGATACCGTGGAATTCCGTTATCGACATCCCGATTACTTTCAATGCCCCCGTCGGGAAGACCTTGGCTCCATCAAGTCAAAGGGGTCGCCTCAAGCCTCCACCAAAGGTGTGAAATTCGCCTCGAATGGGGATCTCGACGACCATTTACTGAGATTTAGTCACTTTAGAGGGCACAGATACGGGCGGAATACCTATTCTCGAAATCAAACATGACGAGGAAGGTCACATGCTAACGGGCTTCACGGCCGAGCCTCCCAAGGCCCAAGTGTGCAACATAGATCTCGACGGTCACTGATAAAATCCCACCGGTCTTGAAAATGATGAGAAAAATGAGCTATCTACCCGGCCTCTGGCCTGGGAAGCACCAACAAGGAACTCACAAACTCATCGAGGTGAAAGGACAGTAATACTCGCCACGGCCCGGGATATGAGGCCTCCTCGCTGACACCGCAAAGGGAAAAAGATTTGAAGCCGCCACAGAAAGGTCCCGTCGACAACCCTAAATCTCTCCCCTTCACCCTAATTTGGCCGACTACTTTGTAAAGGGTCCCACACAACCAGAAACATCACAGAGCCCACTCCTACGGCAGATGGCTAAAGCTACAGGATAGCCTCAACAAGTTTAGAGGAACCAAGGCTAACCCGGTCCGTAGAATGTTCCTAGACCTACCAAAGATACCTGGGGCTACCACTACCATGAAGAGTGAGTATACCTTCGTAGACGTGCCTCGGCCCGGTGGAACAGCTCGAGAAGCTTACCACCACAAACCCGATTGCCCAGAAGATCCGAAACCCGAATTCGAATTGACACCAAAAGCTAAGGCCACGGAATTTCCCTCGATGATTGGGATGGTCTCGGTTATGCAAAGCAATTGTTAGAAGAAGAAGTCCAGTGCCGCACCCGATTGATCTCGGCTCGGTCCAAGAGATGATAGCAGCAATTGAGAAAGGAAAACAAAAACAAAGACAGCTCCCGAGTCATGAGGCCACCAACAACAAAGCCGCTAAGAAATTGGGAAAACCTCTCGTGCCCGTCCGCGACCAAGGAAGAAATGATCACCAAGCTTGGATTGGTCCCCCGTCCCTTTGTGTCAATCTAGGACAAGTCCTCCTGGGCCTCTCTCTCGTTAAGATCGAGTCTCTAGGTCGTCCGATGGCCTTACGCCCGAAGACTACGAGTCCGTAGCAAGCACCGTATCCCCTTTTCATTTTCAATGAAATGACGAACCTTTCGAGTATCCCTCGATTGCCACTTTAACTAATGATGAATTAATTAATAAAATTTTTTTAATAATAATTCATTAGATAAAGAAGCGTATTACATTAAACAAAAAAAATCAAACAACAAAAAAATCTTTAAGCAGTTGTCCTGAAAGAGGAAAATCGAGCCCAAGCCGCCGAAGAGATTTTGACGAGTGTGAATTTGGGAACCGCGGAAGAGCCTAAAGAGACGCAGATTGGTGATTTCTTCGAAGGAATCGGAAAGGATGCTCGCAAAGTCCTACAAAATCCTCAACTCAAGGAAAGTAGCCCTCTTCATCAAAGAAAACATCATGTGCAGATACGGGTTGCCACCGAAATCATTTCGTATAATGGATCCCACTTCAAGGGGAATGTGAAAAATTGCCGGCGTAATTCCGAATAACCCGTCACAAGTCATCTCCCTACAGCCCCAAACCAACGGAGCCGTCGAAGCAAAGAAACAAGACTCGAAAATATCATCCGAAAATGGCCGTCCAAGGCGTAGATTGGCCCGAGAAGTTACACTGCACTCGGGGCTACGTAACATCGCCGAACGGCAACCGGGGAAACACCTTTGCCCTCACATACGGAATGGAAGCCGTACTCCCAATCGAGCCGGAAATACCTCGCTCCGTATACCGCCGGAAAGCCAGATCAACGAGGTCGAATGGCTCCAGCAGTCGCCATGACGAATTGGCCCTACTAGACGAACGCCGATTGAAGGCCATGGAACACATCCGGGCCTACCAAGGAAGAATGGCTAGAGCCTTCGACAAGAAAGTAAAGCATCGGGAAATCCGAGAAGGGGATCTCGTTTTAAAAGAAAAGCCCCCAAACCGTATCAACCCCTCGGCAAATGGGAGCCTCGTATGGGTCGGGCCATATGTCGTCCGTAAGATCTTCTCCTGAGGAGCCATGCAACTTGCACCCTCGACGGAATCCCTTTGTACACCCAAAGGAATGGTGACAAGCCGCGCAGATACTACGCGTAAAACAAAAAAAAGAAGAAAGAAGGAAAAAGTGCTAAAAGAGTAATACCCAACTAGGTTGAAAACCCGAGAAGGGCGGCCTAGGTAAAAACAGGTTGCACCAAAAAAAAAAAAAAAAAAAAACAACAAAAAAAAAAAACAAAAAAAAAACAAAAAAAAAACAAAAAAAAAACAAAAAAAAAAAAAAACAAAAAAAAAAAAAAGAGTTCACCAAAGTTGAACTACGAAGACCCGAGCTCCTCAAAATGAGGGGAACGTAGGCAAATGAAACGGTTCGGTCTAAAGCACAAATAAAAGCCATACTTTGGCATCAATACAATTGATCGACCATGAAAGCGTCTCGAAAACTCTAAAGCAATTCAAATATTCATTACAAGTTAAAAGCTCTTTGATGAGTCTAAGCCCGATTCATTCCTACAACCGGCAACCTCGCTAAAAGAAAACTAAGATACATAATCAAACTAATGTGTCTCGCCATGACAAGAAAAGGGATACTCGGAAACCTCGTAGTCACTCCAAGCCACTCGTATCGGCCTCTCCCTTCTTCTTCCCCTCCGAGTCTTTCTCTTCGAACAGAAAGATGTCGTGTTCCTCCTACCAAGCTCCGTATAGGAACAGGATCTATCAAACCAGCCTCCGTCGTGGCCTTAGTAGCCCTAGCGTCATCCCTCATCTCCCGTAGCCTAGCCGGTAGCATAGGAGCCCTCCTCTCCCGTCTCTTGACGTAAGCCTCATAATCGGCCGCGCCGTCTCCGCTCCCCGTCATGAGGGTTGGCCCTCGCCTCGGCCCTCCTCCTCTCGTAAATGCCCGGTCCTCCGCACCCACAATGGCCTCACGCCGTCTCAAAATAGCCACCTCGAGTCTCTCCTGCATGCCTCTCATACCAATCCAGTACCAAGTGGTCAGAACACCGGTCTCTGACGCCCGAGAATGACCCGAGGAGGAAAGGCATCATACCTCCATGCTCGGGAAAGAAATGGAAACACCGAGGGATCATCCATGGAAACAGGAGCCACCACCCCGGTGGCTATATCATCAAAGCCCTCCAAAGGAACCTCGCTCCAGCCAAACTGCCTCGTAACTAAAGCCGGAATATAGAAGCCGGACCGAGAAAGCCCCTAAGCATGACCACGGGAGACCCATCCTCAAGCACTCGCGAGTCTCCACCCGCCAACGAGGCACCGACCATCTCGATATCTTCGCCCCGGGCGACCCGCCATCCAACGCTCCCACGAGCCCCGATCATCAAAATCTACATCAACACCTCTCCCGGCAAAAGTCCAAGGCCCGATCATATCGTAGGTTTCCCGAAGAACCCCCAAACGCTCCATCGCCCACGTGGTCAAGAGAAACGGGCCGCCCCCGCGCATATACCGCCTTCCGGTAGCTAACTGTCGAGAGCATGAAAAGTCTCCCCTTAATCAAAGGAACGACATCTCTCGCCTGTGCGACAGCTGAACGACGACATCTAGCAGAGACCGATGGCAAATCCCAAAGGAATAGACCATGAACAGGGTGCCAAACACACAAAGTGCAAAGGCATCCCAATAGGCATCATCTACCAAACCTAGGCCCCTAAATCTGTCGGGAAGACCGGAAATATCGAAATGATCGGGACCGCGGATCATACCTTGCGCTTCCTCCGGAAAGATGAAGGAGGACGCACAACTGTCAACAAAAGAAGCCCCTCCGGCAAAGGAACCGCTATCTCTTCCACCTCCGACCTCCAAGCAAGGCCCGAAATTCTTCGACAATGAACAATCTCGTTGAAGGAAAGGCAAAAGACATGCCTTCTAGTATCCCAAAATGATGAAGAAGCTCTCAAAAGCTCATAATCCGGAATCAATTCCTTGAGAGACCATAAGCACTTCACCTTGTATCTTTCTTCAAAGAAGAACCTCCTCTCATGCATGATTTCCCGGGACCAATCCTTGAACTTGTTGAAGCATGACATTTGGGACTCTTGGGACAATTTTGATGGAGCTTTTCTAAAGTTTTCCATGGATTTTCTCTCTTTCTCCCGAAAATGGTCGTTGGGACCGGAGGTTGAAGAGGATATTTGAATTTGAAATAAAGCAAGACCAGTCTCGAACCAAAATTAAAGGACAATGTCGATGCGCCCATCCGCGCGGATAGGATTGCTTTCCAAAAAAATCTGCAATGTACCAAGCCGCTACACCAAAAGAGGAATATTCCGTCCCGGTTGCTCGAAACTTGTGCAAAAACCTCCCCAAACCAAACCCATATACCAAACACCCTTGCAAAAAAAAAAAAAACCAAGGCTCATGCAACACCGCATTCATACCGCATTGCATTCATAAATAAAATCCTAAATTATTACATTCCAAAAAAAGGGAGTGTGCAAAAAAAAAAACAAACAAACATAAATAAAATTCTAAATTATTACATCCAAAAAAAAGAAAAGAAAAAAATGTGCATAAGCTGTACAAATCTAAATCTCAATCTCAAATCAAAAAAAAAATCAATCGGAGTCTCCAGCACCCGATGTCTCCCCCCGGCCCCTCTTGCGACTCGGGTCCGCCTCCTCAGGAGCCCTGAAAATATCGGGCTCAGAATCGTCCTCGTCTCCGTAAAGAGGCTCATCAGACCAACCGGCACGCCCGATAGGGCAAGCCGAGATCTCGCGAAAAATCGTATCCGAAGGTGAAGGCGTCGGACTCCCGCACGTACGAAGACGACCCGCCATGCCGCCATACGTGTCCCCGCCCGTGTGGATCCCCGAGAATGACGTGATCCGAAGGCGCACCGCGCGGGGATCAAGGAGAGGAGACAAAGGAGTCTCCGAGGAAGTCTCGAGCGAATAGGGGAAGCCTCCCGTCCGATGTGCGCCGGCCGTGGTCGCCTCGCTCTAGCCTCGAGGAGCCCCGCAAGCGACCATCCTCCCGATGAATCTCTTGGCCCCGATCACTTGCTTCGTCGCCTTCTCGACGACCACCTCCGAAAACCGCACAAAAGCAAAAGCGTCAAAAAAAGAGGTGATGCTAAAGATGATGAAACAAAAGAAAGAAAGGAAGAGGCGTAAGCGTAAAAGCCATACCTTCATACCCTGACGAGGCCGGAAAGCTCGTGGAAGTCGCTCGGCCGAGGGATTCGCACCCTCAATCGGACCCCATCCCGGATATAGGAAAATCCGTCCGAGGGTACCGCGGATCCCAAGCCCTCCCTATCCGTAACCCGAGGCATCCTCAGCCTCCTCAAGACGAATGTCGCATATGGCTCAATCGCCACGAAATCCGAGAAGTGCCGGCCGGCTCGGTAATCATCCCAGTCACGGACCGATCGCTCGGTGCATCATATCGGCGGGAGGCTCCACCGGTGTCCTCAAAGGCGAATCCACGCCATGCCGGCGCGTCACCCTCTCTCCCGTATAATATGCATCGCAGTCGACCCCTCAAAATCCTCCGCCGCACACCCGTATCTCGCCGCCTTCACTGCGCCACCTCAAAGCGATCCTGTGGGAAGAATATCATCCCCTCATCCGTCTCGACCTCCGTCAAAGGAAGGCAATCCGCGCACCCGAGAGTCGTACGCCCCGGAGCTTATCTTCTCCCGGCATGCTTGGACCAAGACCGCATGGCCGGATACGCCCGACGTACTCCGCCGCCGCCGCCACATCGTGACGCGAAAAACTCCAACGCCCATACCGCGAAAGGTAAAAATCCAATTAATCCAAAGGCAAAAGAAAAGTGCGTGCTCAAAAAAAAGAGGGAAAGCAAAAAGAGAGCTTATACCTCCAGTGGCAAACTCAAAGCAAGACAAGGAGCTCACAGCCTCTTCCGACCGTACCTATCAAGAGCAAAATAAAGCTCGCCACTCGCCTCTCCCCACGAGACATCTCCGGCCGTCTCCATGTCCTCCAAGGACCTCAACAAGGCAAAGACCGCCGTCCTCAAAGCATGCCCAAAGAGGGTGCTCGAAAAAGCAAACCACAAGAAGGCCCCGGCAATCTGATCGGCGCCTATCCTCTCCTCCCCACCTCGTAACTCGCTATGGTCTCCACGATCTTGCCGTAGACCACGGCATACTCCATCCCCATCCCCTTTTGGGAATAGGGGAAAATCCCGTAAGAGCTCGCAGACGCATCGCCGTAGCCATCCCGCCACTCAATGCCGCGTCCATTAAAGGACAGCCCGTAATCGCAGATAGTCGGAGGGCGTAACCGTAGCCTCGCCCCGTAAGAAGTGGAAGGTGTGGGTCGCGTCCCACCAATGCTGCGCCAGAGCAAACATCAAGCCCTTGCTCTTAGGGAACTTGACCAGCCCCCTCAAGCACTCAACGAACTCCCAAAGCCCCGTCTCGACAACGATCTGTCTCGGACTCGGCAAAGCTCCTCGGCCCGCATTCGGAAGCCGGTCCCACAAGTCAATCACGGACTCCACCGATCCTCGAGTCTTCATTTTGTTCAGCTGCTCCGTCACAAAACGGTTTCCGCCCTGTAAAAGAAAAAAGGAGAGAGAAAATGTCAAAAAAAAATTTTTGCATTTGCATTTACACAAAAAAAAAAGAAGAAAAAGCATACACATGCATTAAAAAAAAAAAAATTTCGACAGCATAACAGCATACAATGAGCATAGCCCCATTTTTCTCGCACAAGAAGACAGTTTTCAGCAAATCCCAATGCATTCAAAAAAAAAAGAAGATGCATTCCTACGGAAGTAAAAACTCCGTCCCATTTTCATAAAATTGCATACATGCATATCATCCATCTTACATGCAACGGGAGGAAAAATCCGTCCCACTTTTCAAAAAAAAAAATATATATTTATCCTAAACATACATACATCCCATATTGGCAAAAATGCCCATTCTTTCCAAAATGCATGCATTGCATCATTCATCAATATCAATATTCAATTTCAAAAAAAAAAAAATCATCATCACAATTTTCGAATTTTCACATGCAATTTTCGGATACAAAAAAAAAATAATGGCGAAAAGGCCAATTCTTTCTCCAAGCAAAATGCATATTTCGGGACACCCGCATAATCATTGCAACATGCAAAGCATCAAAATCAAGATTCAAAGCCAAGAACATCAATCATTCGAATTTTCAAAAAAAAAAATTCAAAAATCACCCAAAATTCAAAATTCAAACAAGAAATCAACAAAGGGATCAAAGGGTTTCAAAGTATACCGTTCGGAGATTCGAATCCGAAGCCCAATGTTGCCAAGCATCGGGGTAATGCTCCTCCGCAACCGATTGCGAAAGATTGTAATGCCTCCTCATCCGGACGAGCTCCAATCGCCTCTCCGCTACCGGGCCACGTCCTTGACCTTGAAAAGCGCCTTCCCCGTGTTCCATTGCTCAAAAAATCGAAGAAATCGGAAGATTTTTGAAGCTTCTAAGGCCAACAATGGCGGATTCGCAGTTCTCTCTCTCTCTCTGTTCTCGTAATTTTGAAAAAACTGAATGGGGAAGAGAAAGGGCGTTGGCCCTAATTAATACCCCTGATTTTCAGGTCCTCTCCGCGCGGACAGGATTGCAAGGGTCAAAATGACTCTTTTGCCCCTTAAAATTTCGTAACTCATAGCTTCAGTCCCCAACTTGACAAAGTCAGCCCCTTGTCAAGAAAATCTCCCCCGGCAGTCAAACGTAAGACCGAGTGCCCCGAGAAAGATAACGGATCCCGTATCTTTCATCAAAAATCAATCTCCGGCAGTCAAACGTAAGACCGAGTGCCCCGAGAAAGATAACGAGATCCCGTATCTTTCATCAAAATCACCTCCGGCAGTAAAACGTAAGACCGAGTGCCCTGAGAAAGATAACGAGATCCCGTATCTTTCATCAAAATCATTCCCCTAGCCAAACGTAAGACCGAGTGCCCCGAGAAAGATAACGGATCCCGTATCTTTCATCAAAAATCAATCTCCGGCCAAACGTAAGACCGAGTGCCCCGAGAAAGATAACGGATCCCGTATCTTTCATCAAAAATCAATCTCCGGCAGTCAAACGTAAGACCGAGTGCCCTGAGAAAGATAACGGATCCCGTATCTTTCATCAAAATTACCCCCGGCAGTCAAACGTAAGACCGAGTGCCCCGAGAAAGATAACGAGATCCCGTATCTTTCATCAAAATCATCCAACGGCAGTCAAACGTAAGACCGAGTGCCCGAGAAAGATAACGAAATCTCGCATCTTTCATCAAAATCCTTCCGGCGAGTCAAACGTAAGACCGAGTGCCCGAGAAAGATAACGAGATCCCGTATCTTTCATCAAAATCTTCCGGCAGCCAAACGTAAGACCGAGTGCCCCGAGAAAGATAACGAAATCTCGCATCTTTCATCAAAATCCTTCCCAAGTCAAACGTAAGACCGAGTGCCCCCGAGAAAGATAACGAGATCCCGTATCTTTCATCAAAATCATCCAACGGCAAGAAACGTAAGACCGATCTCCCGAGAAAGATAACGAGATCCCGTATCTTTCATCAAAATCATCCAACGGCCAAACGTAAGACCGATTTCCCAGGCGAATACGTCTCGATTTTCCCAAAGAAAGGCTAACGAAATCCCCAAAGAAAGTTAACGGAATCCCAAAAGCCAACGGAATCTCGAGTAGTACTCGAACTACGAAAGGGCTTGATTCCCACTAGGGATACGTAGGTAGCCTATCATTAGGTCCGGCCCCTCGACCAAAACGGTCACCCTTTCCTTCGGCGGAGACGAAGTCCACCGAAAGGTCATTTCAAATTAAGGTCCGAGGCGCCTAAAAAGCCATCATCATCAAGGTTCGAGGCACCTAAAACGCCATCATCATCAAGGTCCGAGGCACCTAAAAAGCCATCTCCAAGGTTCGAGGCACCTAAAACGCCATCTCCAAGGTTTGAGGCACCTAAGACGCTATCACTAGGAAAGCGATAAATCGCAGTCATCCCCAGCAGAGACCGAAAATGGTCATTCCTATCCCCAGCGGGCGGATAGCCATCGACCGAAAATGGTCATCTCTTATCCCCAGTGAGTTTCTTTCCAAGCAAACGACCGTAGAACTCGCTCATCGGAGTTCGAGGCACCTAAAACGCCATCATCTCCAGGGTCAAAGACCCGAACTACGACTGGCTTGATTCCCAATCGGGATACGTAGGTAGCCTATCGCTAGGTTCAGCCACCCGATCACTCGATCATCCTGCCAAATATGGAGCCTTACTCTTATCGACGACCCCGCTTCCTTCGAAAGCGCCGTCGCCGAGGGGCTACTGTAAGTGCTCCAATTTGAGCTTGTTAGAATTTTCGTTAGAAAATTAACGAAAGTTATAACATTTCTAACAATTCCTAACAATCCTAACTTTTCTAACAAAGTGAGGGTAAAATGGGCATTGTTATTTAAGGCTAAACCTCAAAAAGAATCTCAAAAAGCAAAACAAAAGAAGAAAACCAAATATAGCAATGGCTGGAAACAAAAACTCGGCCGTTAATTTGAATTTTGAAAAGAAATATTCTTCTTGTCCAAAGCCGGAGCCGCATTTAATGAACAAGGCACGCTGCGGTCCCATCCGCGCGGACATCTTTGCAATTTCCAGAGGGCTATAAATTGAGCCCTCCAGTCACAAAAATAAAGAGGAAAAAACACATTTTGCACCGAACCTCTGGCGAAATATAGAGAGAAAACAGTGAGAATTCACTTGAATTGTCACCATTTTCTCTCCAATCTTTCCCAACTCATACTCATCCACTCACTCTCATATTAAAGCCCTAAACACTCATACACTCAAGCCAAACACTCAAGAACACAATGAAGATTGGTAAACCCTCCTCTTCCTAACCCTAAATCTCATCCATGCATGCATCTTCAAACTACAAAATGTAGTTCTTTCATCTTCTTGCTCTAGATCTAAGAAGATCACCATGGAAGACCATCTCCATGGATGGTCTTCTACAAAGATCAAAATTATTTCCAAGTTTTCTTACTTTCTTACCAAGAAAACCCATTTTCAAAACCCTAAAAACCATTTTCAAGCATAAAATCTCATTTTCAAAGGATAAAAATCCCCTTCCCAAGCAAATGAAATGCTTAGTCCTAATGTACCCCAAGGATGGTTTGGTATAGTTGATTCACCACTAAAATGTCTAGTGATCACTAACCAAAACCTAGGGAAATGGGGACAAGCATGGATGCAAAACCCCCCTTAAAATCATATTTTCTTTCTTGAGAAGTTGCTGTCCAGTAGCAATTTTCTCAGACCTCAGTCCATGGTCTTAATTTTTGGACACAGATGAACTTGGAATTTGGTGTTGACTACAAAATACTTTTTGTAGACAACATCCAGAGATTTCCAGACATATTTTTACTTTATTTTTTGGGTGAGTAAAACTCCTCTTTTCAAATTTTCTTTCAGAGGCTAGTTCATCAGCTTCTGGGAATCCAGATCTCATATCTGAGGTTTCCAGAAGGTTTTGACCCCTCAAATCTTCTCCAAAATGTAAAATTCCTTCGCATAAACTTTATTTAAGGTGTCTAGAACAACTTTCATTCTCTGAGTTTATCCAGATTATGAAGTTTTAAGACCCTTGAATCCATTTCAAAATCAAAGGTCCACTGCCTTTTTCATTCTGGCAGAAATGGCTCTCAACTTCAAAAGGTCTTTTGAGTACCAAATCTCAATCAAAAAATCTTCCAAAAAATCATGGAATCAGTTTAAAGTCTTAAAAAGATATCCCAATTTTTACTTTTCTGAATTTCAACTTATTTTGGCCAAAACACACACACACACACACACAAATGATTTTCAGCTTGGAAGACTCGTTTTACGAGGCGCGTCGGGTGCACACTAACGTCCTTCCCGACGCGTAACATGACCTCCGAACCTAAATCTCTGATCTCGGGCTTTTTTCAAAGTTTTGGCCCTCAAAATTAAAATGGCGTGGCGACTCCGTTTTCGTTGATTTTCTTTCAAACAAAAAATGGGAAAATTTTCGGATACACACATCATCACATAGAGATCTTGGAAGTTGAGGCTTTCACATGGAGCTTCCATGGAAATGTCTTGGCTAAAGAAGAAGTGTAAGAGAATGATGGAGGAGGTAGATGGAGTGTGGGAAGAGTGAAGGGAAGTATGGGAAGAGGGAGGAAAATAGTATGGGAAGTATGGGGTAATTGTCCTAGGAGAGAAGAGGGGAGGGTTTTAGGGGATTTTGTTCCCCTTCCTAATTATTTGCCAAGGCTTTCAACCATTAAAAAAAAAAATGAAAGCCCCTTCTTATTTCCCATTATTTATTTTACCCAATTTAACCTCCTCTTACTCTTTATCTATTTCCTATTTTTATATTTTCCTAGAGCATTATTTTATTTCCCTATCATTTTATCCTAATATAAGGAATCAAGTATATAAAAATGAACACATAATATTAACAATGATATCAAAAGCATATATAATATTATACTAAAATTGTGCCTAGGGTTAGGGTCGTTACACTCACTCCCCCTTAAAGAAAATTCGTCCCGAATTTTAAACTTGCTTACCTTACTGATCAATTAGAGATGGTGACCTCCCTATATAAGTCAAATCCGCTTAATCATCATTAGTCGAATAACTCCATACACATGAGGAATCATGAAGATAATTTCTCCCATACAATGTTCCATACGTTACCAACTCAATACTGAACTGAAATCTACTAATATACGCAAACTCACTAAGGTTAAATAAACTTCTCAAGTTGAAAAGAAATCCATCACACAACACACAACTTATTCTCAAGAATCTGGATAGTCTTCTCTGTCTGCACATCTGCCTGAGAATGAAACGCATCACTGAAACTTGACTTGGAATTCAAAACCTTGCACCCAGCTTCCCAAAAGCACAAAGAATCCTCGATCCCGATCTGGTAAAATGTTGGTTAGTACTCCATGAAATAATTCAATCTTCCGCATGCAACATGTTTTAATTTCTCCCTCGAATTTTTTGTTGGTATAGGTAGAAAGTAAACCGACTTGATCTATCCATCCACTATTACTCCAACACACCCATCTTCATCGACGTTGAAGGTAGTCCAGTTACAAAATTCCATCGCAATGCTTTCCCATTCGAATCTTCTAACTCTTCTTCAAATCTTGATACCTCTTCGAACTTTCCTGATGAATTGCAATTCTTGATATATTGTCTTCCTCTAAACCGGTCTTCAAATCTCTTGCGATCCACGGTAAGCACATTCCAAGTTGAGGTTGAAATTTTCATCCCAATTCGATACAAAATTCTTGGTCTTCCCATCTTGAACTAGTCGATAATCCTCTTAACTTCTGAATCATGGTTGGACTTCCTCTAAAGTCTCCACACTATAAGTGTAACTTGAATATTCGCAATCATATCTCACCTTGCAACTCAAAAGATATACTCGTTGACACATAAACCTTTCGGCTAATCGCATTGGCAATCACAATAATTTTCCCAATAACAAGATATAACACCATTTAAGTCTTTCTAATAATTTCCACCCTCGACTCTGCTTATTGTTAAATTCCTTCCGAACCCACAAATACTTTAAACTTTTATGATCGGTAACACATCCCAGATTTAGTTGCACATAATTAAAATTTCCACTTGTAAAACGCAAAATAATCTCAGTCACTTCCAAGTTGAAAATAAGGAAATTCTGCTCTTCCTGTTTCACTTCCTCTAAACATAATTTATCACTTTCCCATTTCACAATATCACAATTTTAACCTTCCATTGTGAAATTACCCGGGATCCGGCTCGCGCGCGGATGGTGCCCCCGTGCATCTCGCGTTCGTTCGCTGTTCGGGAATGTTCGCCCGGATCCGAGAGGCAGCACAATCGCGCCCCGGCATCTGGCTTATTCCGTCTTAGCGTTTTGCGAGGTTGGAGGTGTCTCGCTGTGTTTTGCTTTGTAGAGTCGCCACGCCGTTTTTATTAAGCCCAAAACATTGAAAAAGGGCATCAGTTTAAAGATAAATTTTAAACTGTTTTTGTGTGATGAGATTTTGAGTTCGGAGGTCAGATGACTCCTCGGGAAGAGAATATTAGAATATTAGAGCTCACCCGAGTAGCCTCGTAAAACGAGTCTTTCGGATACCCCTAATATCCTTTAAAAAGTTGTGTGTGTGTGTGTGTGCTTTTAAAAATGCATCTTTGTATCGGATGTCTACATTGTATTGAAATGTATTGAAATAGAATAGGAAGGAAGCCTTACCAATGTTGGTTCGTGTCTGTCTTCCGCGGGGAATAGTGTTTGAGGTCGGAGTAGCGTTCGGATTGCTTCGGGGATGCCGGTTGTCTGCGGACGAGTTTCGGCGTGAGTTGAGGTTGTAGGCTGCGTTTCGGGCGAGAGGTTCGGCGTGCGTGGGGATCGTCGGGATCACTCGGGCGAAGGTTCGGCGTGCGTTGTGGTGGCGGGAGTCACTCGGGCGAGTTTCGGCGTGGTTTGGGATCGTCGGTTTGACTCGGAAAGAGCGGGACAGGGAAAGACCGAGCGAGGCCTCGGAGTACCACGAGGGGCCTCGAGTACCTCGAGAGTGCCTCGGGGCAGCGCGGGAGCGTCTCGGGAGCGCTCGGAGAGGCTTCGGAGCACCTCGAGGGGCTCGGAAGGCCTCGGAAGGATCCGAAGGGGCGGGAATGCCTCGAAAGGGCTTAGAAGGGGAGCCGAAGGCTTAGGGAGGAAGAGAGAAGTGGGAGGTGTGAAAAAATGAGGAGGGGGAGCCCTCTATTTATAGTCTCGAGATTTGGTGCAAAGAGGTCCGTACGGACCTCCTTGGTTATCCGAGGATTTTGGTTTTCCTCGATTTGAGGAATATGCAATGATGGTGAATATTACGGAAATGATGATGTCCCCTTGCAAAGAGGTCCGTACGGACCATCTTGCATGCAAAGAATCCGTACGGACCAAGTACGCATGGAAACCATCATTTCTCCGGGATTTGAGGGAATATTGTGGACTTTAAGGGGATTTAGTAATTATGGAAACAAAGAGGTCCGTACGGACCTATATTGCTTTCCGGTTTCACGAAAATTCCCGAAAGGTCCTTTGTCCCTTTTTATCCCGAGAAAGGCTCCTCCCTTGGTTTGGTTGGGGGTTTGAGAGGGTTTTGAGAGGGTTTTGAGTGAGAGAGGTCTACGAGGCTGCGTGGATGAGTCTGCGGTGTTTCCGTGTGTTTGAAAGGGAGTGATCAGTTGGGGTACTTACGAAGCCCCTCGGCAGACGTCACTTATGAAAGAAGTGGGGTCGCCCAGATAAGATAAGGGTCCTAATGTCTGGATCGCGTCTTTGGGGAGAGGAAGTGGCCGTGAGGGTCAAAGTGAGGACGTGGTGGTGTCCTTTTGGGTGACCGTTTAGGTCGATAGGCTGGACCACTGTGATAGGATTCCTACGTATCCACTGGCGGGAATCAAGCACAGTCGTAGTTCGGGTGTGGGGTGAGTGTTTTGTGAATGCGGGCGTGGTGGTGCCACAGGTGTTGTGTGACCGCCGAGGTCGGTGGTGATAAGGACGTGGGCGTCTGGGTGGCCGTATAGGTTGGTGATAAGGACGTGGTGGCGTCTGGGTGGCCGTATAGGTCGGTGATAAGGACGTGGTGGCGTCTGGGTGGCCGTATAGGTCGGTGATAAGGACGTGGTGGCGTCACAGGTGGCCGTATAGGTCGGTGATAAGGACGTGGTGGCGTCTGGGTGGCCGTATAGGTCGGTGATAAGGACGTGGTGGCGTCGGGGTGGCCGTATAGGTCGGTGATAAGGGCGTGGTGGCGTCAGGGGTGGCCGTATAGGTCGGTGATAAGGGCGTGGTGGCGTCTGGGTGGCCGTATAGGTCGGTGATAAGGACGTGGTGGCGTCGGGGTGGCCGTATAGGTCGGTGATAAGGGCGTGGTGGCGTCAGGGGTGGCCGTATAGGTCGGTGATAAGGACGTGGTGGCGTCGGGGTGGCCGTATAGGTCGGTGATAAGGACGTGGTGGCGTCGGGGTGGCCGTATAGGTCGGTGATAAGGGCGTGGTGGCGTCAGGGGTGGCCGTATAGGTCGGTGATAAGGACGTGGTGGCGTCAGGGGTGGCCGTATAGGTCGGTGATAAGGACGTGGTGGCGTCGGGGTGGCCGTATAGGTCGGTGATAAGGCGTGGTGGCGTCAGGGGTGGCCGTATAGGTCGGTGATAAGGGCGTGGTGGCGTCGGTGACCGTATAGGTCGGTGATAAGGCGTGGTGGCGTCGGGGTGGCCGTATAGGTCGGTGATAAGGACGTGGTGGCGTCGGGGTGGCCGTATAGGTCGGTGATAAGGACGTGGTGGCGTCAGGGGTGGCCGTATAGGTCGGTGATAAGGACGTGGTGGCGTCGGGGTGGCCGTATAGGTCGGTGATAAGGACGTGGTGGCGTCTGGGTGGCCGTATAGGTCGGTGATAAGGACGTGGTGGCGTCGGGTGGCCGTATAGGTCGGTGATAAGGCGTGGTGGCGTCACGGTGGCCGTATAGGTCGGTGATAAGGACGTGGTGGCGTCGGGGTGGCCGTATAGGTCGGTGATAAGGACGTGGTGGCGTCGGGGTGACCGTATAGGTCGGTGATAAGGCGTGGTGGCGTCGGGGTGGCCGTATAGGTCGGTGATAGGAGCGTGGTGGCGTCAGGTGGCCGTATAGGTCGGTGATAAGGACGTGGTGGCGTCGGGGTGGCCGTATAGGTCGGTGATAAGGACGTGGTGGCGTCGGGGTGACCGCATAGGTCGGTGTGAGGACGTGGTGGCGTCACAGGATGGAAATTTTACGATTTTCCTAATCGGGTGGTTTAAGGCCTTCCGGGCCGGAGAATAGTTGTGAGGACTTGAATCGTCTTCGATTGCGGTTGTGGAGCGTGGCTGCCTTGTGATTCGAGGCGTAGATGCCATTTGTGTTTTTGCATGTTGATGTAGAAGGTCGGACTTACGATGATTGCGGTGCTTGTCTTTGCCGTTGAAGTGGGCGAGATGATGGCCGATGATTGCTTCATCATTTGGCGTTTTGGGAGCGCTTCGTGCCTTGGGACTTGTACTCGGAGGTGTTGGCTCCTTCGCGTGCTTGTTTTGCCGTTGAGTGGGCGAGAATGATGGTTAGTCTTTGAGGATATGCGGTCTTGCATGACTTCCCTTTGACTTTGTTGAGGAGGAGCTCGGGCTTACTTTGATGGCCGGTGCTTGCGTTGCCGTTGAAGTGGGCGAGATTCGGGCTTACATCGGCTAGGTGCTTGAATTCTTTGAGGATGCATGACCACAGCAGGGCCCTTTACATTGGGAAGATGACTTCGGACCTTCGGTGGTTGAGTTGTCGTTGAGCGTTTGGAGCGTCTTGTGCCTTGATATTCGTCTTTGGGAGGTGTTGGCTCCTTCTTGAATTGCCGTTGAGCGGGCGGTGGATCGGTCTTACGTTTGATGGCCGGTGGTTGATTTGCCGTTGAAGTGGGCGAGGTCCGGTCTTACGCTTGACGGCCGGGGATTGATTTGAAGGGTTAGGGACCATTACGCACTTGGATTTCTTTGAAAAGGCCTTAGGACGGCCGGGGGCAAAGTTTGTAAGGGCGAGAAAAGTCATTTGGGCACCCCTTGCAAAGAGGTCCGTACGGACCAACACTGGGTTGCAAAGAGGTCCGTACGGACCATGTTGATTTTACGGTTCCCGATTTTGACCGGGCGTTAAAGCAGAGGCTCCTTCACTTCTTCTTCTTCGGTTCTGAAAGCAGTAGAGAGAGAGAAGGAGAAAACCTCCATTTTTGCACCAAAATCTTCCATTTTCCTTTGATTTGCTCGCAATGGCGGAGGGATCTCGAAGGAGCCGTAGACAACGCGATCGGGAAGTGGTTGAGCGGCGAATGGAGCTTGAAAGGAATTGGACCTCGTTCGTTCCGTCTTCGAAGAACCCGGATGTTTTGTATCCGAATCAGGAGGTGCATAATCGTCGCTCCATGAGCGTTGGGGAGGTAAGAAATGCATTCCGTTTTGATTCCACTGCTCGAATTTTTGAATGCTAGAACTAGGTTTTAGTTTTCGCATTTTTGAATTTTTTTTTTTTTATTTTATGCCTTTTTTGTGAAATTCTTGATGAATTGTTGAAAATGGACATGTGAAAATTGTGGGTATGTGTATTTTGTGCGAAATGTGTAGATTAGCTCTTATGTGTGAAAATAAAGTGCCTATCTAGTGAATTGCATGCTTTGGTGTTTTATGTACCGTATGCTATTTATGTATGTACATTATGAGAAAAATTATCGTGTAGTGATAATTTTTGTGAAAAAATGTGACATGTGCCGTGTTTTGTGACGGGTTATATGTGAAAGTGCGTGCCGTGTTGGGACGGATTTTCTTTTGAGAATGTGCTATATAGTGTGTGCCGTGTTTTTGGGTGACGGACTTTGTGGGGAAAATATGTGCGATATGTGCCGTGTTGGGACGGATTTTCTTTTGGAAATGTGTCGTGTAGGGTTTAATCCCTCCCCTTTTTTCTTTTGAGAAAATGTGTACGGTGTGTGCCGTGTTTTGTGACGGACTGCATGGAGAAATTATATGCATGATATATGTGAAAATTATGTGCATTGTGTGCCGTGTTTTGTGACGGGTTACATGAAAAATTGTATGTGAAAATTATGTGCATTGTGTGCCGTGTTTTGTGACGGGTTACATGAAAAATTAAATGTATAATGTATGTGAAAATTAGGTGCAATATGTGCCGTGTTTTGTGACGGGTTATATGTGCCTTTATATTAAATCTTGTGATTGACGTACCTTTCTTTGTGTTTACTGCGGGATGCTTTGGAGCTTACGGCCGGGAAGGCCAAGAGGATGAAGACTCGGGGGTCGCTCGAGGTATTGTGGAGCTATGGCGGCGGATGCACGATATTTCCGTGGGCGGTAGGCCGAGTCCCGGAGGTTGGTTTATGCTTGGCCTAGGTGTGTTCGTTGAGAACACATTTGGAGTGTCGACACGAGGAAGAACAAGAGTGTCTTCTGGGCCTTTACGAGTATTGGTGGGATACCACCCGCACCTTCCACACAGTGGGGCGAGGTGACGGTGGCGCCAGCTGATTTTCTTTGCTATTACGGGCTCTCCTTGAAAGGGAGCTGTGAGGTGGAGAGACATGATCTCGGATGATGTCTTGGCCGAGGCTGCTGGGCTTTGAGCCTCGTCCTCGCGAGGGCACAGGGATCTTTGTACGGCGACGTAGAGATGAGGATCACGGCCGGTATTGGGGCCTACATCCGGGTACCGGCCGGGTGGCAATGGAGCGGATTGGCGCGCTCCTTCTTGTGGTATGCCTTTGTCAGAGACTTTGTTCTCGAACCACGCGACCGCGGCTCCCTTTGCTCTGTTGGAGAGCTTGGCCCGATCTGGATAAGTGCGACATTGCTTGGGGCGAGGCGAGCTTGGCGAGCTCTACTTTTCTCTGGACCGGTTTAGCGGGGGTAGCCAATTCGTTGGCTGCTTTGATTTTGCTCTGGAGGTATGAGTTTATTCTTTGTTTTTGATTTAGCAACTTGTCGTTTCTCCATTTTTTTTTTTTTTTTTTTTTTTTTTTTTTCTTGAGCTCTTCTCTGCTTTTGTCGCGAGTGTGGTTTTATGAGGTCTTTCGGTGCTTCCCGTGGGATAGAGATCACAGAGGATTCTTTGCGTATCTGCTATGCTCGGGTGGGCTCGTACGGCCGGGAGGAGGAGGACCGGCGGGGGTAAGCTCACCATTGCCTACGGGGAGGTGCGGGGAGCGTTTGGAGCGAGATAGCCGTGAGGGTTTCGTCTTGTTCCCATGGGCTCGGTATGAGGGTGATGAGTTTGAGGAGCTCCCGAGGTGACGGCGCAGCGGAAGATCTTTGCGGGGCTTGACTTGCGACGCCATGTATGCAGGGGAGCGAGTCTTACAGCGGCATGGCCGGGTGTGCTTCCGTGGCTCAGGGATCCTCCGTTTGGGATGTTTGACTCCGGGATATGGATGTGCTTGATTTTGAGAGGTACCTTGGCGGTGTGGGTGCCGAGGAGTTCATTTTGTTTGGTGAGGAGTACGAGACCTTTGTTAGGAGGAAGTTGAGGACGCCGCGAGGTAGTGGCGAGGAGAGAGAGGCTGGTCCACGAGCTCCCGAGAGGATTCCGATGCGGGGCGGATTTCACTTATGTCCGTGGGGACGGATCGCGGAGGAGGGTGTGCATGCCGTTCTGGCGAGCTCTGCTGCGTCTGAGTGGATCTGATAGATCGGTGAGTGTGCTTGACTCTTTTCCATCTTGGCATCTTTTACGCATTTTCTCTTTTTGTTGTTGAGTATAAGCGCATTTGATGAGCGTTTCCTTGGGTACATTTGCTTGTGCGGAGTCCGGGGAGAGCCTACGATGCGGCGGCTTCGCCGTTATGTGGCGATGAGATCCTTTGCTAAGAAGATGGCGTCGAAGATGTCTTGCCGGTCTTCGCGTCGTATGCCCGTATGGCCGTGCCTTGAGGCATTCGGTGGATGTTCCTCCACCGGGAGCCGAGCCGGAGCCGCAGCGGGGAGGGACCTTCGAGAGGGCGGCATAGCATGGATGCGGGGCGTCTTACGGAGGCTGCGGGGCCTTCGAGGAGCGGCCCTTTTATCGGTTCATGCCTCCGCATGGCGCTCGGGGTGAGGATTCTCGAGCCTTCTTTCTTCGACCCTTTCGCCGGATTTGATCCTTGATTATTTTGAGTGGCGAGCCTCGGAGGGTGCTCGGTACTACGATGATGAGGATGTGACGGGCGAGTTGAGGGATGCCCGATTTTTCTTTGGAGGATCTTGGCGAGGATGATGATGACGAGGGCTCGATTAGTATTCATTTGCTTTCCCTCTTTCCATATTCCCTCCTCTTTTTTTTTTTGTTTAGCAACGAGACATTTTGTACTGTAATAAAACACATGTATTTGCATGGCAAACGGTATTTTATTTTAAGATGTAATGTCATTTATTTTTGTGATTCAGGAATTGTCCTAGAAATTGTTGCTATTATTATTTTATTATTTTTGTACATGCCACGTGGTGAGAGTGCGTTTGTGGGTAGTGTTGGTTTGCGGAAATGGCTTTGGCCGGTGTTTGGGCAATTTGGAGCAAGGTTTCTTGAGGACGGTGTTTGTTATCTTGTTCTTTGGGGAAAAGGGTTACGATTGCAAAGAGGTCCGTACGGACAGACCTACATTGCAAAGAGGTCCGTACGGACCAACTTTGCTTTGGGAAGGACTTAAATGTTTTCCGGTGTCTGGACTTTCTCCCATTCCCCATTTGCGGCCATTTTCGAGCTTTCTTCCCCATTTTCTCTAGGAACCTCCATTTTTGCCATGGATTCTTCGTATGTCCCTAGAATTTTGCCGAGGCTTTCGCGGGAGAGGCAAGCACACTTCCTAGAAGCGGTTGAAAACGTGGATGCGGCGCCGTATGAGGCATCGAGAGACGGAGCTTTCGAGGTAAGGTTTCGTCTTTGCTCGGTTTGGTCTTTTAAGGAGTTGGTTCTGATTGGGATTTGTTGCGGGCTGCCGCGAAGTTACAGGATGTTAGGAGGCACGTGTCTTGTTTCTCCTACAATGAAATGGTGCCCACTTTTGAAGATTTTCGGGCTTTGATTGGAGGGACCGGAGGTGGAGGCCATCTCGCTTCCTTTGGTTGGTGGTCTTTGCTTGTGAGCGTGAAGCTTGCGGACTTTCTTCGTACTTCGTTGGAAGAAGTGCGGAGGCATGATCCTTGATTCGGGTCATATCGACATTTACGCGCTGCCGGAGCGGTTCATGGTTGATGATGAGAGTGACGTCTCTTGGGATGTATTTGCCTTGTGTACGATAGCGACGCTCTTTACAGTCGGCTCCCTTGGCATTTGTGATGGCGCTTTGCTAGATGTGGTAGAGACGCTGCGGAGCTGGAGAGGATATTGTCCCGTTGGTCTTTGGGGAGACTCTTCATGGTATCGGCCGTCTGCGGCCCAGGGATCGTTTTATGAGAGGAAGCCCCGCTTTGCTCACCTTGTGGCTGCGAGAGAGACTTCGAGGCCATGCCAGAGGCTCAGGCGTCGTTTAGCCCGTGGTCATTTGCTCGGCGACCTCTTGTGTTGGATATGGATCGATCACTTTGGGAGAGATGGATGGCACGGCTTGGTACGCATCGAGATCCGCTGGTGGGTTCCTTGCCTTTGGAGGATTGAGACCGGGAGGATCTTGCGGGAAGGGTCCTACGTTGTCGAGTTCCGGGTTTGTCTTGGTCCTCCTTCTATATTCCGTCGCTTGTTTCCGGCGGTTTGGGATGAAGCGAGGAGCCTTTGTTGGTGCAGGATGACCTTGCTCTTGCGGAGATAGCTCCTCTTTGTATGGCGGCTCGGGTGCCTTCTTGTATTGTACGAGGGTATGGAAGTATTCCGCTTTCCCTCTGTGGTACTTCTTAGACGTCGGGAGAGTGTCGTGTTGACGACTCGGTATACGGCACAGTATGAAGCGGCATGTTGGGCGATCCCAAGTGGTCTTGGAAGCGGGCGTGTAGCGGTGCAGGACCGGTTGCCGTAGTAGCTATTGCCTTAGGAGTGCCGAAGCACAGTCGACCCTTTGGATGTGACGGGAGACACTTTGTTTGACTACGAGACTAGAGTTGACCGGCGACGGGGAGAGGTCCTCTTTACGGGCTCGCGGGGAGGAGATCCGAGCCGAAGCACGGGCGAATGAAGCCACGAGAGCTCTTGGATTATTTGACTCTACGGGGAGGACCCCGGATCTCGGGCGAGAGACGCGAGTTGGTTCACGTGGAGCGAAAGAAGACTCGCCGGGGACGAGGAAGAAAGGAAAGAATGGCGAGGGACAAGCGCGAGATGGCGCGGAATGACCTCCTAGGTATCCATTCATTGCATTGCAAACACATTATTAGTTAAATGTATTAAAAATTTGTCTTTTAGCATGTTGTGAACTTGAGAGTAGACCGTGCTTGAACTCATCAAGAAATGTTGTAACCGTTAGTGATTTGTGATTTACTTTTAAAGCTTTGTCGAGACGCAAGATCTCTTGTTTGCCTTTGTTTCTTTTGTGCACTTTGTCGGCGTCCATCTTTGGACTTTTACATTGCATCCGCGGGCCCGAAGCGATGGAGCCATGGCGGCCATCCCCTTTCTTTGAGGCTTTGTATTTGGTGAGAGGTTGAATGCTCCCTTGACAAGTCGTTACGACGGTCTTTTTCGTAGCTTCCTTGCCGCTTGTTGGCGTCGGGCTCTTGACCTCAATTTCGCGGCTTACATTTGAGCTTCTTTTTTTTTTTTTTTTTTTTGTGAGCCCTTGCTCGAGCTCTCTTTTTTTTTTTTTGAAGCGCGTGAGGCGAAGACAAGCCCTGGCTTGGAAGTGGACATGAGTCGGTCGTTTGATCTTTGAGTGACCCTCGGATGTCCTTTGATGTTGCCGCCGTCGTTTGACTTGGTCAAGGTATTTCTTGGGGCGTGTTCTTGAAAAGTGCGGAGCTTGATGGAGGTCTTGATTGACATTCAAACTTTTGACTTTTTGTGTATTTTTAGACCGGACCAATTAAGGTTGCCTACGTTCCCCGGACTAGAGGGCTCGAGTCTGCGTAGTTCGACACTACATGGAGTGCCAAGAGATGCACGGTTGTTCTTCTTCGGGCGAAGTATCTGCGAAGTTTGCTTAGTTATTTGGATTCATGAAGGGATTGCCGTCTAGGTACGGTAGCTTCATGGCGCCTCAGGAGAAGATCTTTTGAACCACGAAAGGGCCGATCCATGTGGGTTCCCATTTTCCCGGATGGGTTGGTTCGAGTGGGAGGCTTTTCTTTGAGTACAAGGTCACCTTCCACGATGTCTCGGGATTTGACTTTCTTGTCGAAAGCTCTAGCCATCTGCTTTGATAGGCTCGGGACGTGTTCCATGGCCTTTAGTCGTCGCTCGTCTAGCGAGCCAATTCGTCATGTCGGCCGGAGCCATTCGACTTCGTTGATGTCATTTTCAGCGGCACTCGGAGTGAGGGAATTTCTAGCTCGATGGGAAGAATTTGCTTCCATCCCGTATGTCGGGGCAAATGGGGTTTCTCCCGTGGCGATTACGGCGATGTGCGGTAGCCCCAAAGTGCAAGGTGCGGCTTCTCGGGCCAATCTCGTCCTCGGGTGGTCATTTTCGGATGATCCGTTCGAGGGTTTTGTTTCTTTGCTTCCACGGCGCCGTTTGTTTGTGGCCGGTAGGGAGAAGATTTGTGGCGTGTGATCTTGAATTCAGCCGGCGATGCAGTCAAATTCTCCTTGAAGTGTGAGCCGTTGTACGATATGACCTCATTTGGGATGCCGTATCGGCATATGATGTTTTCCTTGAGGAAATGTGCGACCTTCTTGGAGGTGAGTACCTTGTAGGACTTGGCTTCGACCCATTTGGTGAAGTAGTCGATGGCTACTAAGATGAACTCGTGACCAGATTCTTTGCTGGCGGAGCGATTTTCCCGATGACGTCAATTCCCCAGTGGCAAAGGGCGAGGTGTAGTCATGCGGTAGAGATCGTGGGGCGGCGGATGATTGAGGTTGGAGAACCGTTGGCACTTGTCGCGGCTTCGGACAAAGTGGATGCAATGCGCCTCCATGGAGATCCGGTAGTAGCCCATCCACGAGAATGATTTGCATCGGGGCTCTGGCGTTCATGTGGGGACCGCAAGCCCCATTGTGGACTTCGTTCATGAACTTGTACGCTTCTTCTGGGCGACGCGGCGTAGGAGTGGCCCGTAGTAGCGTTTCTTGTATAACATGTCCCGAGGATGACGAAGTGAGAGGCAAGGCGTTTTAGGGCCATGATGCTCTTGGTTTTGACCCCTCACAGGTGTTGACCTTCCTTGTTCATGAAGGCGGTTTCCCGTTCTTGAGGTATTGGAAGATGCGGTTGTACCGTGGCTCATTGACGGGCTTAGGTTACAGTTCGATCTCACAACGGTAGGCGGGAATTTCCTTTCGTCCGACTTTGAAGGGTTTGATTGCTTTTCCTTCGGGGATTTCCTGAGGAGGCCAAGGTGGCTAAGGCATCTGCAAACTGTTTCGGTCTCTTGGCAAGTAATGGAAGGTGACCTCTTCGAATTGTGTGATGAGGTCCTACATGCGGGCATGGTATTTTTGCAAGCCGGGTCTATGGTTTTCCACTTGTTGGAGACTTGGTTGATGATCAAGGTGAGTCCCCATAAACTTCGAGTTTACGGACATTCCTCTCGAGTGCGGCTTGTAGTCCGGCGGCGCGAGCTTCATATTCGGCGGCATTGTTGGTTACCTCGAAATTGAGCTTTATAGCAATTGGGGTGTGCTCGTCTTTGGGATCCACCAAGAGCATACCGATGCCGTTTCCCTTTTGGTTGGCCGCTCCGTCGAAGAATAATTGCCATCGGTTTTCGCCTTCGATCGCGAAAGATTCCCTCGTCACAAATTGTGGTTCGGGGCCTCGAGCCTCGTCGGTTGGGAAATCGGCCGGTTGTTCGGCCATGGCCCGTCCCTTGATTGACTTTTGGTTTACGTACTTGATGTCAAATTCCGCTAGGAAGAAAGACCATTTGGCGAGCCTCATTGACGAGAGATGGTTTTGTCGAAGAGGTACTTGGCCCAGGTCCATTTTGGAAACCAAGTGTGCGTGTGCGGCGCATGTAGTGCCGTAGTTTCCCAACAACCCATACCAGGCTGCGAGGTTTTCTCGAGGGCGAGTAATTGAGTTATTTGCCTTGAAACTTTCGGCGACGAAGTAGATGGCGTTTTCGACCCGTGACTCTTTCTTTTCTTGACGAGCATGGCTCCAGCTGCGGTGTCGGTCACGGATTAGGTATAGCAGCAGTGGCTTTTCCTCGTGGGGAGGAGAGAATCGGAGGACTCACAAGGTATGCTTTTATTTTTCAAAGGCATCTTGGCATTCGAGTTCCATTCGATGTCGGCGTTCTTCTTCATCGGCTTGAATATTGGCTCGCACATAGAGTCAATTGGTTGTGAAGCGGGCGATATATTGCGGGCGGCCCATGAAGCTTTTCACCTGCTGCGAGTTTGCGGTGGTCTCATTTCGATGATAGCTTTGATCTTTTGAGGATCCACCTCGATGCCTCTCTCGGTGACCATGTATCCCAAAACCTTGCCTCGGCTAACTCCAAATGTGCATTTGGCGGGGTTAAGCCTCATTGAGTGTTTTCGGAGGCGATTGAAGAATTTTCTCGGGTGCAGCGAGGTGTTGTCCGTCGATCCCTTTGAGTGAACGATCATGTCATCGACGTACACTTCGATCTCTTTGTGGATCATATCGTGGAAGAGGGCGGTTCTTTGCCCGTTGGTAAAGTAGCCCAGCGTTCTTTAGTCGAACGGCATTGCGTGTAGCATAGGTTCCCCCAGGGGTTGTGAAAATTTGTCTTTTCTTGGTCTTCTTCGGCCATCTTGATTTGATTGTAGCCGGCAAAACCGTCCACGAAGGACTTGACTTGAAATTGGTGTAGTGTCTACCAACATGTCGATATTGGGTAGTGGAAAATCGTCCTTGGGACTTGCTTTGTTGAGGTCTCGGAAGTCCACGCAACGGCGTACTTTTCCATTGGCCTTGGTGGCCGTGACAATATTGGAGAGCCATGTGGGGTACTCGATCACCACGATGAAGCCGACGGAGCATTTTTCGATCTCCTCTTTGACTTGTAAAGACCATTTCGGCTTGATTCGGCGTAGCTTTTGCTTGATGGGCTTAGCCTCGGGATTTAAGGGAATCCGGTGCTCCACAATGTTAGGATCTAATCCGGGCATGTCTTGGTAAGACCAAGCGAACACGTCCACGAACTCTTTGAGCAATGCAGTCAATGCGTCTTGCTCTGTGCCGGTGAAGAAACTTCCGATTTGCGTCTCTTTTGGCTCTTGGCGGTTCCCAAATTCACTTTGGTTAAAACCTCCTCGGCGGCTTGGGCCCGGTTTTCTCTCGTTTGACAAACATGCTTAAAGATGTGCTTAATGTATTGTTCGTTTAATGTAGTATGCACTTCTTTATCAAGTGAATCGTTATTAGCTTGTTTGTGTGTTAGTTAATTTATCAGTTGTTAAAGATGCAATGAGAGGATACTCGGAAAGATCGAACCATTCATTAAGAGCATACGGGAATACATTATTGGCAATGAGTTCGTAATCTTGGCGTGAGGCCATCGAGATGACTCGAGAGACTCAAATTCAAAGCTAATGGACTCGGGATGAGTTTTGACACTAGACTCTAGGACTCGAGGGTCGAGACCAAGTTGTTCGATCATGTCCTTTTTCTTTGGCGGTAGGCCGGAGAATGTGGCCCGATTATTGAGGGCAATGAGCTTGATAGGAGAAGGGGCTTGAAAGGCTTTATGTCACCGTTCCCGATCATTGCTATCACGAGTTATCGAAACAAAATCGATTAGATCGGCATCTCGATTTCTTCTTTGAAGAAGCGAGTGTAGCGGTGGTTCGTCCCAAGCATCGTCTGCGGAGTCTCTTGCTTTTGTCTTGGGCATTGCTAGCTCGAATGCGGACTCGTCCCGCTTGTTGAAGGCGGGGGTGTTGACGAGAGAGTTTTCGAATTCTTCCGCCAAAGAGGGGTTTTCCCGAACCAAAATTATTTGTGAATAGTGGTGGTTGTGGATCCGGCGGGGGCGGTGTGTCGAGGAATGCTCTTCGGACGGGATTTGGCTTGAGGCCTCTGAATCTTGCCGGGTTACTGCTGGAGCTTGTCCACGGTTGTCGGCCGGCTTTGTTTGGCGGCGATCGGCTCTGTTCCTTTTACGGATCTTCTTCCAAGTTGCCGGCCTTCCTTGTGAAGTACTTGGTCATGTCGAAGGCTGTAGGACGAAGATCGGAGATTGCGTGCAAGCCTCTTTTGTTATACGTGGAGCGTTTTCGTGCGGCTCGCTTGTCCTCCGCAATGTGTTCGGGAGTAGGAGAGTATCCCGGGCCGTGCGAGTATTACATTCTTTAATATTGATGATACGGTTGAGTGCCACGATGGCGTTTTCCCAGGCCGAGCCCGGGATGTAGTTCATGTGCTTCATCATTTTCATCGGGGGAGGGATCTTGTCCCAAATCAAAGGCGAGGTCTATGTGGCACACTTGGGCCTTTGGGCTTTCGATGGTGAACCTGTTAACATCATGCCATCATCGTCGGGTTTGATTTCTAAGACCGGGACGCCGTTGGTATCGGTCCTTTCGGTGACTATCTTTGTCGCCGTAGATGATGGTCATATCTGTTCCTTGGGCGAACTTTACGCAGCGATGGAGAGTGGATGCCACCCCATTGATACGATGTAGCCAAGGCGTCCCAGAATGGCGATGAATGTGATCGGGATGTCGATGACTTGGAAGTGCATCGGGACCATTTGTTTTCCCAAACCAAGGTTCAAGGTGGCTATTCCCAAGGCGGGCGGGATGTTGAGTCGTATGCCTTGATTGCACGAGTCGAGGGTTTTAGATCGGTTGCTTTGATCCCTAGCAAATCCATCATTTTGGGCTGGAAGGACGTTCATGGATGATCCCCATCTACCAACACCGAGGAGACGGCGCTCGTCCGGTTGAGCTGTTATGTAGAGAGGCTCGTTGTGGTCGGCCCCAAATTTTGGAAGATCGAGTTACGTGAAGGTGATGATATTGCTTTGTAATTGGCGTTGCCAATCATCTGGCGCTTCATCGGGTGTCCTTTGTGATGGGAACCATAGTGCAGGCCGAGGCTTTCTTCCAACTTGAGCTTGTGCGGGTAAGATGAAGTGAGTAAGGACCGAGTGAGATGTTAGCTGAGTGCGCTTGAGCTGTGTTAAGGCAGGATCTTCGACCTTTGGGTCCGGGGTTTCGGCTTCTTTGGCGTAGGGTCCCTTTTCGGTTCGTGGCTCGGGTATGGCGGCCTTTTGTACGTCCGTGGAGGATTCAGGGATTTGGCCAGGAACGTGTCGAGAACATTCACCTCTGGACTTGTGGTTTTGCTTGTCTCTCCCGTTTAAGGTGGGAGGAGCACGATTGGCGTAAGGCCGGCTGCGCATTTCAATTCGTTCCTTTGTCATGGCTTTTCTTGAAGCATCAATAGTGGCTTTGAGATCTTCCCAAGACGGGGTTGGATTATACTGGACCTTCGGGCCTTCGTTGGCGGTGCGAAGCTTCGTCCCGGTGATCATGGAGCAAACATTGCCGTGGCCACTGTGCGAGAACTAGAGTGGGGAGATTTCTTTGGAGTAGATGACGTAGTAGTCAAACCTTCGGAGGGTTCTCCAAGGGTTCCGGCGTGGGATCACCGGATTCATACCTCTTTTTCGGCTTTTGTTGAGAAGATAGCTTCTTCTTTCGTCGAGGGCGGCCCTCGTTCATTGCATCACTGGAATTCCATTTCCAGGACAAGCACTTCCTGTCGCGGGCGTCCCACCGAGATGTGTTCGTTGTTCGGCGGTGAGTGCGGGACCTCGGGAGGCTGGATGGGCGAGCTTTCCTGCTGGAAGGTCTTGTGGCCTTACGTCATAAGCTGCATGGCTCGTACGAGGGTAACGAGGTTGACTTACGGGAGACAATGAGAGACGTTAGAGGCTGTAGGAGCGATCATAGCTTAGGAAGCCCCGGGTAGTTGGGTGGCTAAGGTTCCGAAGTGGTGCATGGCACCTTCGATCCGAGCTTGTTGCTCACCTTGACGTTTCTCAATAGCCGCGAGGACTGCCAAATTTCTTCCGGTGTTGGGAAATTTCTTGGGGGTAAGGTCCGTGCTCATCCTTGTTATCCACTTGACTTGGCCATGGGGATTTGACGGTGTCACTGGTGACGGAGTGGGAAGAAGAGTAGGACCTTCTTTGTTTTGACACTTTGGGAGACGGGTTCCGGGTACTCTCGACCACTCTACGGTAGGCTGGAGGGTGACGGGCAAGGTTTAGACACGGGAATGGCCTAACGGGATAAAAGGGGGAAAGCTCACGTGGCATGCGGTTTCCGTTTCTTTTATTTTTGATTTTTTTTTTTTGTTGTTTTAATTTACTTAAAACGGTATTTTCTCAGAATCCTAGGTAGGTTGGAAAAGATTGCTCTTCTTTTTCGCAACTATGCTAGATCTGGGTCGATGGAGACCATACGTGCGGCTATAAGCCCCTCGTTTTGCACTGTATTTCGACATCCCGGGGTGGACGGCCCGGGCGAGGTCCTATAGTGCAAGCGGTTTCCACCGGCCTAAAGAAAAATCGAACCTAAGGACCGAGCTTTGTCATGTTCGTTTTGATGCGTTAGCCATGTGAATAGTGAACCGAGCCGGCCCTGAGTCAAGATCAAGTCAAGAGTTCGGCATGACCTCTCTTTACCTTGCTTGCGCAAGGGATGCTGTGACGTTAGGCGTTAGGTGGGTCATATCGTCATGGGCGACGTATCAAGGCGTGATGACATGGTGTCATGTGAGCATGGATGTATATCGGGACGGAACATCGTGCAGGTGTAGCTTCGGAAATCAAGATCGAGTCAAGATTTTAGCATGACCTTTCATCGCTTTGCTTGCGCGAGGATCTTGAGTTAGAGCCTTGACTCGAAAAATGGCCGGCATGGTATATGTATCCAGTGTATGACACGGGCTGGTAAAAACCAGCCGAGTGCGGACGAGTGTGACTCAAGACTCAAACGTGCGGGGTTGACGCTTGGCTAGGATGGGATGTTTGGAATGATCCCGTGCGCGCCCAAGAAGGCCTAGGAAGACCAAACGGACTGCAAGCGAGACCACTCCGGGTTAAGGGTTGTAGTGTGCGGTGTATCAGGCGACGGTGCGCATAGTGTGCGGTGTAGCAGAGCGGCGGTGTGAGTAGAGTGCGGTGTAACCGAGGCGGCGGTGCGCGTAGTGTGCGGTCTCTAAAATTCTTTTTACGAGTAAAATAGAAAATTTTTGAAGAATTTTAAATGTATGCACGAGATGTATATTGATGCATTTTTTTGTATTTTTATTTTTTGTAAAATAAAAACGAAGCACGTGCACACACACACACAACAGTTAAAGGAAGGGGTAAAATGAAAGTTTGACCCTCATCATCGTTTTAAAAATCTTTTGTTTCGTTTAAAAGTTTTTAAAACAAAATGTCACCAGCGAAGTCGCCAACTGAAATTACCCGGATCCGGCTCGCGCGCGATGGTGCCCCGTGCATCTCGCGTTCGTTCGCTGTTCGGGAATGTTCGCCGGATCAGAGCGGCACAATCGCGCCCGGCATCGCTTATTCCGTCTTAGCGTTTTGCGAGGTTGGAGGTGTCTCGCTGTGTTTTGCTTTGTAGAGTCGCCACGCCGTTTTTATTAAGCCCAAAACATTGAAAAAGGGCATCGGTTTAAAGATAAATTTTAAAGCTGTTTTTGTGTGATGAGATTTTGAGTTCGGAGGTCGAGATGACTCCTCGGGAAGAGAATATTAGAATATTAGAGCTCACCCGAGTAGCCTCGTAAAACGAGTCTTTCGGATACCCCTAATATCCTTTAAAAAGTTGTGTGTGTGTGTGTGTGCTTTTAAAAATGCATGCTGTATCGGATGTCTACATTGTATTGAAATGTATTGAAATAGAATAGGAAGGAAGCCTTACCAATGTTGGTTCGTGTCTGTCTTCCGCGGGGAATAGTGTTTGAGGTCGGAGTAGCGTTCGGATTGCTTCGGGGATGCCGGTTGTACGCGGACGGAGTTTCGGCGTGAGTTGAGGTTGTAGGCTGCGTTCGGGCGAGAGGTTCGGCGTGCGTGGGGATCGTCGGGATCACTCGGGCGAGAGGTTCGGCGTGCGTTGTGGTGGCGGGAGTCACTCGGGCGAGTTTCGGCGTGGTTTGGGATCGTCGGTTTGACTCGGAAAGAGCGGGACACCGGGGAAAGACCGAGCGAGGCCTCGGAGTACCACGAGGGGCCTCGAGTACCTCGAGAGTGCCTCGGGGCAGCGCGGGAGCGTCTCGGGAGCGCTCGGAGAGGCTTCGGAGCACCTCGAGGGGGCTCGGAAGGCCTCGGAAGGATCCGAAGAAGGGCGGGAATGCCTCGAAAGGGCTTAGAAGGGGAGCCGAGAAGGCTTAGGGAGGAAGAGAGAAGTGGGAGGTGTGAAAAAATGAGGAGGGAGCCCTCTATTTATAGTCTCGAGATTTGGTGCAAAGAGGTCCGTACGGACCTCATGGTTATCCAGGATTTTGGTTTTCCTCGATTTGAGGAATATGCAATGATGGTGAATATTACGGAAATGATGATGTCCCCTTGCAAAGAGGTCCGTACGGACCATCTTGCATGCAAAGAGGTCCGTACGGACCAAGTACGCATGGAAACCATCATTTCTCCGGGATTTGAGGAATATTGTGGACTTTAAGGGGATTCGGTAATTATGGAAACAAAGAGGTCCGTACGGACCTATATTGCTTTTCCGGTTTCTGAAAATTCCCGAAAGGTCCTTTTGTCCCTTTTTATCCCAGAAAGGCTCCTCCCCTGGTTTGGTTGGGGGTTTGAGAGGGTTTTGAGAGGGTTTTGAGTGAGAGAGGTCTCTGAGACTGCGTGGATGAGTCTGCGGTGTTTCCCGTGTGTTTGAAAGGGAGTGATCCAGATTGGGGTACTTACACATTGATACGCAATTAAAATCGTCAAGTTCTCACATCCATTAATCAGTTAAGGATCAGATCAGCAGTCAACCTATTCTTCATCTCTACCTATACAATTCAACCTTGTGGCCATCTTACATCATGGATACCTCTTTCCAGGTTAACTAAATCAACAATAAGACAATTCTCAAGAATCTAATGATACTCCCTTGGTAGCACCCCTTTCAATCCTAAAACTACGGACTCATGACGGGAATATTCCCAAGTCAACTCACCATTATTACACTTCACACACAAATTCTTTTCTTGAAGAGTAGATAACAAAATTCACAATTTATTTTTATGTTCTACTCAACTTCAATTAAGCATTCAACAAAGCTATCAAGATAAGGTTTTAAAATAAAATCCTATTCATTAACTCCACATCATATCTAGTTCCCTTCTATAAGAGGCTTTTGATATAGGTATTAGGCTTTAACATTAACTCAATATATAATTTCACTTCTTCAACTGCCGCCATGGAATATTCTGATAAAGCACATCTAAAGTTTTTCTAATTAGCACATAACATTTTTCGAAGATTGCTTACCCAAGTCTATCACATACCAATTAATCTTCCCGCTCTTTAACCAAAATTTTTCAATCCTTAATGCATACATAGCAAGGATACCACATAAAGGCTTATCTATATCTAATACCATATAAACCAATTAGGCATAGAAAAGAAGACTCGCTTCATACGACAGTCTATCAATGAACAACCACTACTTAACCAATCTAGGCCAAGTATACATCAAAATCACAAATTGGTAATCATACCAAATCAACTGGAAATACATGCTCAGTTATGACCACATCACGCTAGTAGTAAACCAAAGAAGATTCGAGGTACTCTCTCATAAGAGCAGAAACCTCTAACACATAAAACACATCTTAGGCAATGTATGCCACATGGAAACAAGATGAAATGTCAAACATGCATGAAATAGACCGGGATCTATAAAAGTATGACCCCTAATCCTGAGACAGGTATTTTACCTCTAAAGACCGCTGAGGAATCTATCCCTCCAAGACTCAAAACAAGGATTCCACTTTAAACATTCCCTTTTGGATTCCCTTCAATATCCCTTTTCATTCCACCTCTTAGCCCCCTTTGACCGGTACCCGAAGCTAACCTCCGATGAAATACAGGACAATTTTTCTTGTAGTGCCCCATTTCTCCACAATTCAAGCATTTCCCTTGCTTACTCCAACACTTGTCTTCAGAATGACCCATCTTCTTGCAATAACCACATATAATCCTTACCTGATTTGAAGTCGGTCGAGTTGTTGTAGTCGCCGCTTCTTCTCCTCTTGCTAATCTCGATGCTGATCCTCTCTGCTGCCTTCTACTATACCCAGAACCTTGACCTTGAAATCTCTGTTTACTTCCACTTCCACCCTCAGATTTACCCCGGTGCTCGTCAATGTCATTCTCTATTCGATAGGCTTTATTTATCATTGTCCGGAAATACGTGAAGTCGTGAGTCAATAACTGTTTCCTAAACTCTAGCCTTAATCCCTTCACAAATCGATATATCCTTCTCTCTTCTTCCAGCACCAAATGTGGACAATAGCGAGCTAGCTCCGTAAACCTTGCTGAGTACTGCGCCACGGTCATTGATCCTTGCTCTAATCTCAAAAACTCAACTTCCTTCTTATCTCTTGTAACCATTGGAATAAAATGATCTCGGAACTTGCGTGTGAAGTTCTCCCAAGTCTGCGGTGTAAGATCCCGATCCCAGCCGTCCTTCACTACTTGCCACCAATGCTCTGCAGGTCCTTCTAACTTGAAGACTGCGCATCTCACCTTTTCTGCATCTGAGCTCTCCATTGCCAAGAAAATTTTATTCATAGCTTCAAGCCATCTCTCCGCCGTCACCGGATCTGGGTCTCCACTAAAGCTTGGCGGTGTCATCTTGACGAACTTTTCCAAACCATGCCCATGTCTGCCTTCTTGATGCTGCCGTACTTGCCCTTGTGTTTCCATATTTTGCAAAAATACTTAAAACATGTTCATCGTCTCAACCTTCGGATTTCCATCACCTCCGGCAATACCAACATTGCCCGAAACCTGATGCTGATCATCCTCATTTCCAGCCATTGACTAAACTCCTGCATTAAACACTCGGCGTAAATTATCACACACTCTCACTCAGCTAGACTCTACCCGAGAACTCTAACCGAGCTCTGATACCAACTGTGAGGACCCCAACCCGGAACCTAACCCGTGTCCCGAGCTAGAGCGTCCCCAAAAGGACTCAAACCACCTAAACTTTTTAAAACTTTGATTCAACTTACAACTTAAACATACTGAACATAACCATTTCAAAATAACTTCATTCCCCTCTACATGAAAGGAAGAGTTGAATAACTTTGAAAGTAACACCTGTTTTAATTACAAAAGACTTTGATTCACATAGAAACCAAGTTTTATACCCACAAACTCCATAAAGGAATTATACAAAATACATCTTCTATGCCAACCTATACATACCCCGACAAATCCCAAAATACCACGTCCAAACTCCTTTCCGTCCTCACTTGGCCGGTCCGCCTGTCTTAGAATCTAAAAACATTAAAGGGAGAGGGGTGAGAATAAATCTCAGCAAGCTATTATGAATGCAGCAATATGCCAGGTAAGATGCAACTCATAACAAGGTACATCTCACATATGGGTAAAACAGTAAACACCTTCTGTTACCTTTGTTTACCTTTCCCGTCTGAATCATAAGTCGTATCACTGTGGGCATAATACTCCACTATTTCTGTGAATGCATATCCACCAGAACCAATATCATATAACCGAGACAGTTATGATTATAACTCATCTCCTATGAACTGCTTAGGCATATTCACATCTTATAAGACCCATTTTTCAGGGAACCAAATAAGATAGTAGCAACTCTGTAAGGCTTTCGGCTCAATACAGATGCTATAACCCCCCGATGTGGCCGCAGAGAGGGGGAGAGGTCACAGGTATGATGGACCTTAAATCACTTAGAGAACAAATCAATAATTGATTGAATTCCATTATACCCCCCAATCACATAAATATAAACACGTTTCAAGCACATAATAGATACTTGAAATATAATCCACAAAGGGGATAAGCAATGTAGCCACATGGTAAAATATACTCATGTTCAATCAATATCATAGTGTAACATTTATGTAATACACTAAGCATAGCACCATCAATGAATATGTATTCAAGTAGAGTAACAGTATAATCAATAATTCCACAAATGGGATAACAATACAACCATATGATAATCATATCCACACTTGAATAATAACGAAACAATGTGATAAATACACATTCCCAAGTTAGCACAATAGTGTGACATATAGCTTCTACACTATCCAAACCAATCACCAAGTATATGGGCAAGTAAGGCCACTATGTATCATAATCCATTCCTACATAGTCATTATTCAACCTCGAATATACTTAATAAAGGTTCAAGATCTAATTTCCAAGATGAACTACTTTGGTGAAGTTACTAATCAAGCCTATTAACCATTTCCCGGACGATATTTAAACTACTCTCGCAAATCCACTTTGATCAAATAAGACGTCGCTGCGTGGCCCAAGTATCATACTTTAATCTAAGTTAAAAGGGATTAATCCATATCCGGTTTAGATTAGGTTCTACTAATTTATAGTGGTTGGGAATCATACCACGAGGTTATTGGTAAAATTTAGCAAGAAAATTAACTAAGGGAATCTGGTGACATGGGCGACCGCCCATGTCACTTGGGCGACCGCCCAAGAGTTTACAAAAAGGTACACATGTTCTGCAAGGATGGGCGACCGCTCAAGGTAACTTGGGCGACCGCCCAAGAAGGTTTCCAAGGCACTATAAATTCTGAACACATGGGCGGCCGCTCAAGCCCCCCATGGGCGACCGCCCAAGTCATTTTCCAGCAAGACTCAATTTCTAAACCCCTTTTTCACCTAGTTTCTTTTCCCCTTTATAATTCTTTCCCATTTTTGATGCTCATGAAAGACTCCCAAATATTTACTACTTCCTTCTAAATCAACCAAACCCAAACAACATAAACCTCAATCCTACACCACTTGATTTCCTATACATTTCCTACCACAATCCTACTTCAATTATCTTCATTTAACTTAACCCATTTCATCCACTTCTTAATCATCTTCTATGAACAACAACATCATTCCATAACTTTAACCAATTCCTCCATTCTAAGAAGGTTTCCAAAGCATCAAACCATCATTTAACAATAATAACAACATTCATAGTTTATGAACATTTAAAGAAGGGAAGTCATAATAACTCACCTTAGGATTTTTGGATGAAAAGATGATTTTCTTAGCTTGATTGATTCCTCTAGTTGTCCCAACCTCAAAAGTACTCTTGGATTTGAAAATGGATGAGAAATGGCCTTGCTAGAGATCTTGGAAGTTGAGGCTTTCACATGGAGCTTCCATGGAAATGTCTTGGCTAAAGAAGAAGTGTAAGAGAATGATGGAGGAGGTAGATGGAGTGTGGGAAGAGTGAAGGGAAGTATGGGAAGAGGGAGGAAAATAGTATGGGAAGTATGGGGTAATTGTCCTAGGAGAGAAGAGGGGAGGGTTTTAGGGGATTTTGTTCCCCTCCCTAATTATTTGCCAAGGTGAAATTACCCGAGATTTCGCGCGGGCGCGAAACGCAGTTGTCTTTCGCGGAGGGGTTGGTGTCTGAGACCTCGCTTCATGGGAAGGAAAAAATGAGGAGTCGCCACGCGGTTTTTGTATTTTGAGCCCAAACGTTGAGAAACGGCTATTGTGAAAAGGTGTCGTTTTTATTTGTAGCAAAAACTTAGGAAAAGACTTTGAAAACGGGGATCATTTTTATTGGCAGCAAAAACGAGTAAAAAGCTTTTTTGTACCAGAGATTGTTAGGTTCGGAGGTCAAGTTACGTTTCGGGTAGAGTATTACGAGATCGCCCGAAACGCCTCGCATGACGAGTCTTTCTACCTTTCTCGAAAACGTGTGCGTGTGTGTCTGTGTGTGTTTTGAAATGGGGGCTTGAATGACAAGCTTAATCTTGGTTTGAATGTCAAATGTTGATTAGGTGACTTTGTTTGAAAAGACGAGCGTTTGAATGACAAACGTCGGTTTTGAGTTTGAAATGAGCGTTTGCGTGGCAAATGTCGATTTTGAGTTTGAAATGAGCGTTTGCGTGGCAAACGTCGATTTTGATTTTGAAAAGGAGTTCGAAGGTCGAACTCCGGTTTTTTGAACCGGGCGTGTCATTGTTAACGATTTTTATGGGAAAAATGCATTTTAAATGATTTTAAGTGTCAAATGGCGGCTTTTAGTTTGAAGATGAGCATTCGGAGGCCGAACGTCATTTCGCGCGTTTTGAAAGAGAGTTCGACGGACGAACTCCGGTTTTGAACCGGGCATTACATTGTTAACGATTTTTACGGGAAAAATGCGTTTTAAATGATATGCGATCAACGAATCGGGTTGCGACTCGGACTTTGAAAAGTAAATACTATCACGATCCAAACGGGTCGGACTTTGTAAATGACAGTATTTAAAATGCGGTATCAACGGAATCAAACGATCCGGATTCGTAAATGACGATCAACGAGGCCAAACGGCTCGGATTTGTAAATGACAGTCAACGAGGCCAAACGGCTCGGATTTGTAAATGACAGAAATTTAAATGACGATCGACGGATCGATCGATCCGGAATTGGTAAATGACAATAAAAGTAAACGGAACGGGGTCGGAACGCCGTTTTAACCCGTGATTACTTCTCTTACGGAAAGAGAAGAGGATCGAGGGGCTAAAACGTATCGAACCCCGTTAGACGGAGGCGTCTACATTTCGACAACGACGTTCGAAACGGTTGTAGCGACTGGCGCGTAAACCGAGACGGAACGAGAGATTTAGAGAGAGGGAGTTATACCTATGGCTAGGGTTGACTCCTTTGGCTCGGGATGTGTGTACGGGACACGGAAAGTGATTCGAAAGGTTGTTTCGAAGTAGTAAGGTGCGTATTTGATCGAAATACGAAGGTTTCACGCGAATCGAGACGAAATGGGAGCTCGGAAGGGGTGAAAACTGCTTAGGCCGTGGGGGTGGTGATTTTTTGGAGTGAATTTGTGGTTCTTTTGCCTTTGACAGCAACTTCTATTTATAGGGTGAAAATTGCAGTAGGAGTCCGGACGGACTTGGGTGAATCCGGGGTTTTTGGGTATTTTGGAAATCTGGGGGACTTGCTGGCAATTTCAGGAAAAGTGCACAGGGAGTCCGGCCGGACTTTGACTGTATACCAGGGGTATTTTAGTCTTTTCCCTTTGAATTTGATTGAAGGGTGACTAGAGGGAGGTGGCATGCGTGCCACGTGCCCTCTGAGTCACCAGCTGAGGTGGAAGTTTGTTCCCGGGTCCCGGTTTTGTCCGTTTTTTAAAATAACAGTCCGGAAAATGTCCGTAACGCCCCCGAAAAGTGCCGGAAAATGCGTTTTTCAGGGAAAGCCGTGCTTTTACGTGTGATGACACGTGTTAAGTACGGTTCGACGTCGGGATGCACGGGGCAGTCCCGGGACGTCTCGTTGGCACAACAACGGGGAGTTTAACGAGTTCCGGTTAACCTGGAGCGGGCCGCTAACGGATTTCGGTTAACTTTCTGACGGATTTGGACGATCCGGATTTGGGTACTTACAGTTAGCCCCTCAGCGACGTCTCCTCCGAAGGAGGTGGGGTCGTTGAAAAATATAAGGATCCAAATCGGGATGCCTTACTTTGAAAGAGACCTGGGCGGTCAGCTGGCTGGACCCTTAGCGAAAAGGATTCCTACGTATCCCGAGCGGGAATCAAGCCGATCGTAGTTTGAAAAAGGGGGGCAAGGGCCGCGCATGGGGACCTTGACCTGAGCGAGACTGTTAGGAGGCGTCTAAACCTAGATGAGACCATTCGCGAGGTACCTGTACCTGAATGGAGACTGTTGGGAGGCGTCTGAACCTGGGACTTCTGAAACCTTCGAGGGCGTGTGGCACCTCAAACCGGAGTTGCGATGCTGACGAGGGCGTTCGTGCCTTGGGTGCTGGGCTTATTGCTGTTGCCAGGTTTATCCTGCTGGGGATGAGCGTTCGGGCTTACCTTGATGGCCGAAGAGGTGGAACGGTCGGGCTTACGACTGGCGGCCGGGGAGATGAATGTTCACTTGCTGAAGTGAAAAGGTGTTCGGGCTTACGAGGATGTCCGAAGAGGGATTGTTGCAAGGCGTTCGTGCCTTGGGGTTCGGGCTTATTGCTGTTATCGAGAAGACGAACAGCGAAGGTCTCGATAGGAGAGTGGAGGTCGGACCGCGAAGGTCGGGATTGACTGTTTGAGATGGGACCGTGAAAGGTCGAGATGGGGATTTTGAAATCGGACCGTGAAAGGTCGTGGTTAAGACTTGAAATCGGACCGTGAAAGGTAGCGGTTTAGAGTTGGAATCGGACCGTGAAAGGTCGCGATTGAGAATTGGAATCGGACCGTGAAAGGTCGCGATTGAGAATTGGAATCGGACCGTGAAAGGTCGCGATTGAGGATTGAATCGGACCGTGAAAGGTCGCGATTGAGAATTGGAATCGGACCGTGAAAGGTCGCGATTGAGAATCGGAATCGGACCGTGAAAGGTCGCGATTGAGAATTGGAATCGGACCGTGAAAGGTCGCGATTGAGAATTGAAATCGGACCGTGAAAGGTCGCGATTGAGACTTGAAATCGGACCGTGAAAGGTCGCGATAAAGGATTGGAGATGATGGTGAAAACCATTAGGAATTTTAACGTCTGGAGACGAGCGTTAGTGAAAACTAACTGAAGGTTTAACGTCTGGAGACGAGCGTTAGTGAAAACTAACTGGGAATTTAATGTCTGGAGACGAGCGTTAGTGAAAACTAACTGAGAATTTATCCTCGGGGGATGGGGTGTTAGAAATGTCTAACTGGGGGAAATTTTACACTTTTGGGGGCCAAAAGTGGTAAAATTGAAACTTCGAAAAACTGAGGGGCCAAAGTGGCAAAAATTATTCTGGTGCAGTAAGAGTCCGGCCGGACTTTTACTGAATTTGACAAAGCCCTATTCAGCGCCGAGGCTGAGAAAGGGAAGGTCATTTCTTCCATTAATTCCGACGAGGGAGGAGAGAAAAGAGAGAAAAAATCCAACCCAAATTGCAAGGTTTGCTCGAATTTGCGAAGGAAATTTGCTATGGAAGGTGAAGGAGGACCAATGGCTCGTCATGGAAGGACCGATGATGAAAGAACACGGTTGGTTCGGACCATTCGAACCATTGTTCACCCATTGAATCCGGCGGAGTTTTACCCGGCTAGGGACCGCCACAACTCCAAGGGAGGGATCGAGAGACAAGTAAGCTTCCTACAAATTCCATTAATTTTAAGAATGTGCATTCTTTAAATGTTAGAAATTTGTTAGGAATGAACTTAGGGATTTTGGTGCCCGAATTGGGGCTTTTGACTTTGCTATGAACCTTTGTCGAAATTGACTAGGATGTAGTTCAATTGACACTATGGGTGGATGACATAAAAATTTTGATTGCAAAATTCCATGTCTAGATGCATTTTCCAAAATTAAAGTAGCTTTAATTCGGGACGGAGCGAAATTTTTGAAAAATTCGAAAGAACTTGAAAGTTCCGGATTCGTCGGAGTTTTCGAAAGATTTTGAAAGTTCCGGATTCGTCGGAGTTTTCGAAATGTTTTGAAAGTTTCGGATTCGACGGAGTTTTCGAAATGTTTTGAAAGTTCCGGATTCGACGGAGTTTTCCAAAGATTTTGAAAGTTCCGGATTCGACGGAGTTTTCGAAATGTTTTTGAAAGTTCCGGATTCGACGGAGTTTTCAAAAGATTTTGAAAGTTCCGGATTCGACGGAGTTTTCGAAATGATGGGAATATACGTAGGAAATGAATGAGAACCGTATCTGCATTGCATCCTTTTGACATGCGTTGGTGCATTTCTGTTGACGTTGCTTCTGTCTTGTTTGCCTGCAGGGGACAGGGGAGGTTGATACTCACAACCAGAAGAGTCGGGGTGCCTTTGAGGCGGTGCGAGCATTGTGGGATATTATCCCGGACGTGGCTCGAGAGGGAGAGAGGAGTCCGCGACAGCTGGTGCTTGACTCCGGGTTGGCTGGGTTCATCAGTGCTGTGGCTGCGACAGCTGATACGCCGAGGGCCAGGTCTATGTATGTTGCTCTGAGCGAGTATTGGTGGGATACGACCCACACTTTCCATTTCAGATGGGGGGAGGCGGCAGTGACTCCCACGAATTTTGCCGCTATCACTGGGTTGCCGACTTATGGCAACACACTGGTGTGGGTTGATGGTTACACCTCGGAGCAGTTGTCTGGGCTGCTGGGTTTTGATATTACCGATGCCAGGGGCTTAGGCATTCGGTACAGGCCGATGGAGAGGCATCTGGAGGCGGGTGTCGCCGATTATCTGGCTGGGTCCTTGAGGATGACCGCGGAGCGTCTGGCTCGAGGGTTCCTTTGGTTTGCGCTGTCAGCGACTTTATTCCCGACTTCTGACACGTCTTGTCACTTCCCTTTGCTCGGGTCTGTGAATGTGGTGCCCAAATTTTGTGTTGGATTCACGCGAGTTTGAAGACATCCGAGTTATTTGAAAAACGGAGTCGCCACGCCATTTTGATTACCTCAAAACTTTGAAAAAAAGATTTTATGGGTTCGGAGGTTAAGTTACCCCTTGGGAAGAACGTTTGGCGTTCACCCAAGGTGCCTTGCCGGAGCAAGTCTCCCAAGATTTCAGTAATCGTGCTTGCTTGCGTGCTTTCTTGTGTGCATGTGTTTGAGAAAAAAAAGGGGGGGGGGGAATGTCCCAAGTCGTCTTCCGGACGTACAAACCATTTATTGGTTGTCGCTCGGGATTTCTTGGATTTTATGTATTTGGGATTATGATCCCGTCCTCATCTTATGACTTGTGATCATCGCATTTTAACCTCGGGACCCTCGGGACTTGCGTGATCGAGAGAATGTCTCTTTTATAGTCAAAGATGAGGTTATTTAGAAAAGGAGGATCCTTAGCCCATCAATCCTACGCTTTAAGACGGTCGAGCTCGTATAGATGCTTCATACTCTTTCTTAAGCGATAATTGGAGATATAGGGTTCAAGGTTGTCCCTCTCTAAAGAAATAATGAACCTTTAATGGAAGGAACGATGCAAAAATGAGAACTTTTACACCGGTCTGTTCCAAGGTTGCTAATGGGGACATGGGGGAACGCATGTAAAAATGATACTTTAGTGAAAAGATGGAATTTTTGGTTTGAAAATGATGCATTTGATTGCAAATGGATGCTTTTTACGTAAAGAAATGATCTTTGTGCAAAAGAGTGCATCTTTAATGTGAAAAGGGATTTTAAATGGAAAAGGAATGATTTTAATGCATGAAAAATGGGATTTAGGTGCAAAGGATGCACCTTTATGTATGAGAATGGTATTTTAATGAAAAGATGACATATTATGTACATAGATATTATCTAAACATCAGGTATTAGCATTATGGGGGTTAACATCGACATACGGCTTGAAACTGTGAAGCTTCGAAAGCGGCTACTTATGTCGCGTGACATAGGCCGCCTATGTCGCGTGACATAACTAGCCATTTTGCGAAGGCTTTACGGTGAGATTTGCGAGAGGTAACAAGGCACCAAAATGGTCAAGTTACTTCACAAACAAATCTCGGGAGCATGTTTATCAATAATGAACACTTCAAGAGGGTGTGGATATGAGGGATCCACACTCATCTTGAGTGTTCATGCAAAACCAAGCCAAACCGGGGCTTTTATAGGAAATGTAATGAAATCAGATGTGGATCTATGAAATATGAAGCTAAAGCATGCAACTTTATTCAGAATATCACATTATTAAAGCATTTAGCATAGAGATTCCATGTATAATGAAGATAAGGAAAGGAAATGGGTAGAAAATAGTTACCCTTGAAGACCACGACCCTCTATATCAAGTTAGATATAGGGGCCTTCAAAACAGCAGCTTCTGGGGATGGGATTGAGCCTTCGTTTCTTGAGAATCCTTGGTTCTTGGTGTGTGTATGAAGTGTGTGTGTGGGAAGTGTGTGTGGGATTGATTTGGGAGGATTAGTGGATATTTTGGGGGTATATGAAGAGGGAGGAGGCTTCTGGGCATATTCCTTATAGAGGGGGACTGAGGGGTGGAAGAGGTGTCTAAAATGAGAGGTGAAGGCCTCAATTTATAGGCTGCCTGCATGGGCTTGTTATGTCGCACGACATGATAAGCCATAACTGCTTTCCTTCTAGAAACATGCAAGGTGGCAACCTTCTAGAACTTTTCATGGCCTATTATGTCGCACGACATAAGTAGCCACTTCTGGATTCTTCTAGAAACATGCAAGGTGGCAGCCTTCTAGAACTCTCCCTGGCTGGTTATGTCGCACGACATAAGGAGCCACATGCAGTTCCTTCTAGAAACATGCAAGGTGGCAGTCTTCTAGAAGGAATTCCATATAAAAGAAAAACGTGTTTCTTTGGCTCCAAGCAGTCTCTTATCCCCTTAGGTGATTTGAAACAGTTCGGAATTGTTCCGGAACTCTAGGAAAGTCCGGGGAATTACCGGAAAACTTGTCGGAATTGCCGGGAAACTTAACCGGAAGGCATGAGCCAGATTTGGGTACTTACAGAAGCCCCTCGGCAACGTCACTTGCAGGGCGAGTGGGGTTGTCGATAGAAAAGGATCCAATCTGGCGAATGCCGAGACGGATTGGGTGACCAAGTTGGTCGAGTGGCTGGACCTTTTATAAAAGGCTACCTACGTATCCCGAGTGGGGAATCAAGCCATAATCGTAGTTCGGAATCCACTAGATAGTTGGGAACAATGTCTAGGATCTTTGAGATTTTGACAATTAATGGAGGTTGTCTCCTGACATTATTTCATTCTAATGGAAGCTAAAGCTTACGGCGCTATCTCTTTTATGACGGAGATAGAGGGAGCTAAAGCTTGGAAGAAGTTATTTCTTTATGACGGAAATAACAGAGACTAAAGCTTACGCCGCTATCTCTTTTATGACGGAGATAGAGGGAGCTAAAGCTGGATGAAGTTATTTCTTTATGACGGAAATAACAGAGACTAAAGCTTACGGCGCTATCTCTTTTATGACGGAGATAGAGGGAGCTAAAGCTGGAAAGAAGTTATTTCTTTATGACGGAAATAACAGATACTAAAGCTTACGGTGCTATCTCTTTTATGACGGAGATAGAGGGAGCTAAAGCTGGAAAGAAGTTATTTCTTTATGATGGAAATAACAGATACTAAAACTAGATGACGTTATTTCTTTATGAAGGAAATAACAAAGACTAAGACTAGATGACGTTATTTCTTTATGACAGAAATAACGGAGACTAAAACTAAATGACGTTATTTCTTTATGACGGAAATAACGGAGACTAAAACTAAATGACGTTATTTCTTTATGACGGAAATAACAGAGACTAAAACTAGATGACGTTATTTCGTTATGACGGAAATAACAAAGATTAAGACTAGATGACGTTATTTCTTTATGACGGAAATAACGGAGACTAAAACTAAATGACGTTATTTCTTTATGACGGAAATAACGGAGACTAAAACTAAATGACGTTATTTCTTTATGACGGAAATAACAGAGACTAAAACTAGATGACGTTATTTCTTTATGACGGAAATAACGGAGACTAAAACTAAATGACGTTATTTCTTTATGACGGAAATAACAGAGACTAAAGAAGTAAGAAGGACTCGATGATTTTTGTAAAGAAAGTAGGACGTATCCTGATAATTTTTGTAAAAGAAGTGAATTAAAAAATGCCAAAGGCATATAAAATGCCACAAGGGTAAATTTGTAAAATAAGCCTCGGGGCCTTTGGAGGGAAAATTTAATTGAAAATGATTGGAAATGCCGGGGGCATAAAGGGTAAAACAGGCCTACGGGGACAAAATTGTAAAATTGAGCCTTCGGGGGCAAAATTGTAAAAACAAGCCACAGAGGCTTATTATGTCGCACGACATAAGAGGCCAGGTGAACATATTTCTTTAAAATTCGCACAGTCGCCATTTGAATTTTAATTAGACTTGAAATTGAGAAGGAGGCGACAGTGAGAAAAGAGAGGGCGAACATCAGAGAGGGAGATTCGAAGGAAATCGAGAGAAATCCAACACTTCTCAGTCCGATTCAATTGAAGAATGCCTCCTAGGCTCTATCCGACCAAGAGGGCTTCTCAACATGCCAACTTAGCTACTCGAAGAAAGGGGGTGCAAAGGAATCAACGGCCGTTTCTTCCGGAAGCACCAAGAGGAGATTTCTACCCACAGCTCGATGAGCATACTTCGGATGTTCGGAAGAAGGAAGAGGTAAGAAACCTAGGGTTTCTTGAAAATTTCTTTCAATTTGGGCGAAATGGATTTGAACTGAATGCCTTCAGACTGGGCTTATGAATTAAATCATGAACCGGCATGAAATCATAGATTGATCTGGGAAGTGTAATGCATGCCATTCATTGATCTGTTTTGACCCATTTTTGCTTGAGATGATTTTCGTAAATAGCACGAAATATTAATACTTGTGCCATGTTTTCTTGCGAAATTACGCACCCGTGGCTCTCCGGAGGCGATTGGCGAGGCTATGGCAGAGCTTGCCGGGTAGCGAGGACCAGATAGACTCGCCTAAGGGCATGATTTATGCTGTTGGACTAGGACGATTTTTCGAGATGGCGAAGGCCATTGGAGACACTCTGAGGAGTGTGGATTTGGTGAGGGCTTTCAGAGAGTATTGGTGGGAGACTACACATTCGTTTCACTTCTCTTGGGGTGAGACGACGGTCACTCCGCTGGATTTTGCGATCATCACAGATCGCCCTTTACGAGATGAGCCGCTATACCTGAGGAGCCTCGCACAGGAGCCGAGCCCCGGCCGATTGCGATGCCGATTTTATGGGCTTACTTGGCTTCGTTCCCCATAACAAGAAGGGGAATGGATATGAGTTAGGCGAGCTGCATGGCTTGATTGAGGGCGGAAGCGGGGACTACATTGTGGTAGATGATCCCGTTGAGAGCCGGCGAGAGCCGAGAGATTAGCGAAGGCTTTCTTATGGGTGGGCTTTTCCGACATGCTTTGTTCATTAACAGGCGCATCTCTTGCCTTGGTTTCACTATTGGAGCTTTTGAGAGCACAGGATGCGTCGGGAATCTGTCTGGGGGAGCGAGGCTTAGGCGAGATGTATCCGGCCCTAGATGACGTCGGTAGGGAAGGCGAAGTACATCACTGCTTTCATCGGCTTTCGAGGTATTCTCTCACCTTGATCTCTTTTCTTTTGCGCATTTCATTATATCCCTTGTTTTCCCTGTTTTGACTTCTTCTTCTCCTTTTCGAGGCTTGGGCCTTCGAGTACTTTAGGCATTATGAGTGGCGGATACAGGATGAGTTTTCCTGCCACCACTTTTCCTGCTCTTCGTCGGTGGACAAAGAATGCCAGGAAACAGACCCGGACACCGGAGGGTTCGAGGTGCAGGATCACGGCCTCGTATCATGATACGCTGACATACCTGAGAGGGATTCCACAGAGGCTAAGCTTGTTCCCCTGGACTGGCCGTTATAATGACCTGGATTTGGATCATGCTGCGCACTTGACAGAGTGTCGCAAGCTGCTAGTGGGCTTGTCTGGAGACGCCTTGTATCTAGGAGAGAGAGTGTATAGACAGCATGGGCCGAATAGGCACGCTCGGATCCCTGATGATCCTCCAGCTAGGATGTGGCTGCCTCGCCAGTTGGCGAATGTAGATGCTCTGATTGTAGGCTTGGCGGCACATCTTTACACACGGGAGGGGGACTATACTTTGTACGTGGCCAGGCATCTTCAGTCCCACGAGACAAGGGTTGGTTATGGCACTCATAGCGCGGGGCCTTCGGCGCTACGTGGCTAGACCTCCTTTGCCCCGACTTTCATTGATTATCAGGGTGGCGGTCGCATGAGGCGAGCTCACATTGATATGTCACAGACTCATCCTCATCTGGTGCTCCCGCGAGGTTCTAGATCTGTAAGTACTGCTCCTTACATCTCTTTGGATTGCTTGCATCTCCTTTTTTTTTTTTTTTTTTATCAAGAAGCTGTATTTTGACACTTGTTATGTGCAGCATAGCAGTGTCGGCTCGGGCTTACGGGCACTTGACCGGGGCATATACGGCGGCGTGGGCATGATTGGCAAGCTCCGAGAAAGGCATGAGTTTTTGGAAGAATCGGTGCCGGTCACGGGGTTCGATTGATATCTCTCCACCTGGTCAGCGAGAAGGAAGAAGAGCCGCTCGATGACGTGGGCACCCGGCGGGAGCACTAGAGGACCGACGCCTCGAACAAAGGCGCAAATGTGCCTCTTTACAGACCCATTGAGATTGACGATGATGATGATGAGGATGGGGGAGCTGAGACGGCTACAGACTACGAGCTTGACTCTGTCGTCATCACGGAGCTTGACGACTACTATCGCACGGGGACCATAGCTTACGAGGCACCTTCGGACGATCCTGACGATGAGCCAGAGGAGGCTGAGGATGATGACGAGGATGGAGATGAGGGAGAGGATGATGGAGATGGTGATGGAGAGGATTCAGAGTAGCCCCCTTCCCCCTTAGACATTTATGGCTTTTTCTTTTTTTGGTTATTGTACCCTTTTAGGGAAAACATGTCATTTATTTTTGCTATGCACATCTTTTGGACTTGGCCTATTTCATTTTGTACGTACATTGTTAGCCTTTTGTTGCACGCACTTATGAAATGACAATGGTATGGTATTTGGCTTGAATATGAATGATTTGAATGGATTTTTGGCTTGAATATGAATGCAATGGGTGTACACGGGGTAAAGGACCCTTCCCCTATGCATTTGAGAAGTGTATGAATAGTATTTGCAGCTTTTGACATGTCGGGGATTGCCCGGGGAAAAACAGGATCTTTGCGATGTCCGATGTCCGATGTGGCTTGTTATGTCGCACGACATGGCTTCTTATGTCGCGCGACTTAATAAGCTGAGCTGTGCTTTTCATTGCCTTTAGGCCGGAATGGAACTGCGATCACGAGGTTGGAATTGGGGATCAAAGAGATCACCTACCTGGCCTCCTTGGGACAATGGCAAAGAGATATTCGGTCCCTTCCTATAAGGATGGAAACGGGGTGACCTAGGAGGTCAAACAACCAATCCTTCATAGGAATGTTCCAAATCAAAAGGGGTGACCAATATGGTCATAAAATTGGACTTTTATGAAAAGCTTACGCACCATTGGAGAATGGAGAAGGGAAAAGGTGACCAATGTGGTCGGATGGCTGAACCTTTATGAAAGGCTACCTACGTATCCGGAGGAATCAAGCCTTGATCGTAGTTCAAGCTTTACCTAGACAGTTAGGAACGATGTCTAGGATTTTCGACGTTTTGACAATTAGGAAACTGTCGCCTGGCGTTATCTCGTTATAACGGAAGTAACGAAGGCGCTTTTGGGAGAAAACGTTATCATTAGCAATTGGCACGTTACTTGAGCCTAGGGATGATTTTGGAAACATGGTAGGGGCTGGGTGCGGATGTACATATGGAATGTATTTGGGAATTGTTTAAGACGGGTTTCAAACAAGTGGGGTTGTATCCCTTGGGCGCGGGTGAAGCTGTTGTTGTTCTTTGAGATGTTGTCAACGTGGACTGGAATTCCCTCTTGGTGAGACCAGGTTTAAACCTCGAGTCTCGATGAATGTTCCTTTCTCACACTCGGCATTTGAAGGCGATGCTAACGAGGCTTTACAACCAAAGCGGATGTTGAAGTGACCAAACTTCTCTTCTAGGGATGGATGTGACTTATCGGAGCCCCTCGAGGAAAAACTTTCTCGCAAAGCCCCATGTCTTACTAAAGCAAGGAAAGATCTTTTCATTTGGCAAAGCCCCGGTTGAATGAACGAGTAGGCGAAGTGACTTGGCGAAGCCCGGTCACAGTGACCTAGCAAAAATCCCAATATAATTGATACATGCGAAAGTGATCCTGAGGTTGATCTGACCAAAATCGAATTTATCTAGGGACCTAGTGAAGAACATGATGCGAACCCCAAAAATGGCTAAAGAAGCCCCAGTTTAAAGGAACGCTTTGACAAAGTCCCAACCTTGGAGAGTTTCGAGGCAGCCCTAATGCGAATTGTAGCAGAAGAGGGAAAACCTATCCTTTTTTTCTTTTTTTCTTTTTTATTTTATTTAATCAATCAGTCAACCTTAAGAAGATGTGAAAGAAAAGATTTTAGAAATGTAAACATGCAGGGGCATATTTTTTCGAAAGGCGGGAATAAATCCCGATTTTGTGTTATTTTGATGGCCTTATTCGATGTAAGCACAAAAGCTCGCTTTGGGTCTGACTCTTTTGAGAGAGTATAAGCGTAGAAAGGTTGGTAAAAGTGTATGGAAGCCCCTGCTGACAGAAAATCAGTGTTTAGCACTATTTTTCCTAAGATGTAGAAAAGGAAGACTTGTCAAGACATCTGAAAACTTGTTTTATTTACAATGATCACAAGATTGCTTAAAACCCTTTATTGATGTTCGGGTTATTCAACCACTAATCTCGATATGAAAAAAAAACATTCTTATTAGTCATGAGGAGAAAGTCAACCAATGCCGCGGATCAAGATTGGCTGGTGTGAAAGAAAGGTTTGTGTATAGGGAGGTCATTGATGAGACCGGGTTTTCTGGGTTTTGACTGTGTCTATGGGAGAGAGGTCATTGATGAGACCGAATTTTCTGGAATTTGAATATGCTTATGGGAAAGGCCATTCGATGGGACCGGATTTTCTGGGATTTGGATATGTTTATGACCGGACCATTTCTGGTTGCCTACGTTCCCCTTATTGTGAGGAGCTCAGGTCGCCGTAGTTCGGCCTTGGCCGGACTGTTTTGGGAAATGGGATTTGTGGTTCCTTTAGTGAAAAGGCTAGGATGAGATGATGAGGCGTGGGCCTCGGGATGATTCCTTGACCAAGTCATTCTTGGACGGCTGCTTCTGATTGCTTCCTCTTTCATTGGGGGAGAAAGGATTTGCACGTGCCTAAATGCTTCTGTCTTTGCTTCGACCGTCCCATTGTTATCGACAACTTTTATTTTCTGAGCTTTGGTCTTGCCTGTCCATCAAGCTTTTGATTGGTGACGCTGGGTCCTTGGCCTCATTTTCTTTTATTTTTATGTGCAACCCTGTTTTTTGCCTAGACTGCCTTTTGGGATTTTCAGTCTAGCTGGGTATTACTCTTTTGCACTAAGATTTTTTCTTTTCTTTTTTTTTATATATATGTGCAACCTTGTTTTTTGCCTAGACTGCCCTTTTTTTGGGATATTCAGCCTAGCTGGGTATTACTCTTTTTGCACTACATTTTTTTTTCTTTTTTATTTTTTTTATTTTCTGAAGCACATGAGGACCAAGGCGAGCCCCTGCTTGAACATTCTTGGTAAGCCCTTAGGTTGTTGTTGACATGGGGTCAATCATTCGAAGCTGAGTGGCCTTTTGCTGTCCCTTGATGATGCCGCCGTTGTTGACTTGGTCAAGGTGATGGGGAGGACATGGTTTGGGAAAGTGTATGGCTTTGATGAAGGCCTTTTGCGGGGTGAGGAAAGTGTATGGCTTGATGGCATTAGTTGACTTTCTCACACCGATTAATCAGAATGTTAATTATTTCGAGAGATTATTTGTTGAGCAATGCAAGTGATCATATAAAATAAAACCATTTCATTAAATGTAATGTAGGTGTGCAAATAATGTCTTAAGTCTAGCAAGAAAAGAAGAAGACTTTTTATAGAAAATTGAAGATTTATTACAATGTCCGTAAAGGACCTGATTGAAAGGGAAAAAGTACTAGAACCTACGAAGGTTGACTGAGAGACTATTTTTTTCTTCTTCTTTTTTTTTTATACTTAAGGATAGGTAGACCCTAGTCTAGCTACTCTTCGCGGGTTGGACTGCCAGGTAACTTGAGCTTTCCTTCGTAGATCAGCCACTGAATTTCTTTCTTCAGATCCACACACTTGTCTGTCACATGCCCAAAATGCTTGTGGTACTCGCAGAACTTGGTCCTGTCAACTCTACTGGGGTTTCTTGGCTTATAATTCTCGAGAGGTGTGAGAAGGCCTCGTTTCACCAAATCATTGAAAACTTTGCTCATGGGCATCCCGAAATCATCAGACTGACGTTTCTGACCTTGTACATCCTGAATCGACCTCTTACCATAGCTTTCTGTTTTTGGCCCATGGAAGTTCTCGAGCTTCCCATTTTCTATCAACTTCTGGATCTCATGCCTCAAATAGGTGCAATCATCAGTGTTGTGCCCAGGGTATTGATGGAAAAGACAGTGCTTGGACTCATCCAACCGAATACTGGGGTTCCTGGGCTTCCAATTCTCCAAAGTGGCTTTATCGCCTTTTCTTTTATCAGCTCTTCCGTAATCTTGCTTAAAGGCATATCCGTATTGTTGCGGAGTTTTCGGGAGACATTGTTGTTCTCAAGACTCGGAGTTCCATTGTCCAGTTGGTTCCATTGTTGGATTTGGTCAAGGAGGCTACGACACTCTTTCCTTTGTGAGGAACTGGTGCTGACATGGGTACGGTTGCTGTTTGGTGCTGGTGGCATTGGGTCATGTTTGGTGGAGTCATTTCCTTGCTTGGTTCGACGTCTGGGGTCAAGGGAGTATTGATACTCATCATGAAGTCAAACTTCTCTTGCATTTGTTTCACTTGTTCCATCAATATTGCCACATGGGGGTCAACGGGGACTCTCGGGTTACCGGAACTGGCAACAGGACTTGTAGTAGCAAACTGACGGTTGAATTCATTAAGTCCGGTAGGTGACAACTGAAAACTCGGATCATCCTTTGGCAACTCATGATCGCATTCAGGCGAGTATAGGGGCTTCAGAACATAGCCACATATCTCAAACTGATTATGTGAGGTTGGAGCATAAACTGGCAGGTATTGGCCGAAAATGAGAGACAGTGGGGTGAAGCCCAATCCGTTCGAGGAGCCGAGGGCAATGGGGCCCCGATGAGCTGGGATGTTGGAAAGGACTGAGGAGAAGTGGTCCTTGGCAAGGGATCATATGTGGATGGAGGAAGGTATTGGTTATAGGCTGGGGGAGCTGAGATGGCTACTTCTGGAGTCTCATCTTCGACCACTACCAGGGAACCGTTGGACTCATTTGTTACTTGGACTCCATTGCGGCGAAGAGCACCGATAAGCAATGACAGCTGCTCTTCATGAACCTTCTGGGCATTTTCCAAAGTCAGGACTAACTCTTCCTTCCTAATCATCGATTTCCTGCACCCTCACATTTTTCATCAAATCTGCCATTCGACTCTACGAGCGATGAACACGAACCTAAGGTTTTCTGAAAAGCCGCTGACCCAGTATTCTAGTCCACTTCTTTCTCGCTGCGGGAAAGGGACAGGCAAGGTTTAGGCTCGGGGATAGGTAAGGTAGGTAAGATTTAGACTTGGAGGTAAGTGTTTAGGCTAAAGGCTCAAGTAACATGCACTTATCGCTTAAGTTTTTTACTCAAAACACATTTTCTCCTAATCCTTATTGATCGGAAAAGATGAGACCTTGGAAGGTCAAGATTGGAAGTGGAGATCGGACCGAGGAGGTCGCGATTAAGGATTTGACCATGAAAGGTCGAGATGAGAAATCGAAAATCGTACCGAGGAGGTCTCAATTAGGAATATGACCATGAAAGGCCGGAATAGAAAATCGGAAATCGGACCGAGGAGGTCTCGATTAGGGTTTGACCATGAAAGGTCGGAATAGAAAAATCAGAAATCGGACCGAGGAGATCTCGATTAGGGATTTCAGAGATAGGAAAATGCAATTATGATTACATTAATTGTTAAAATTTACTTAAAACAATGTCTTTTATTTATTTCTATTTGGTTGGAAAAGGGGGTTTGCCCTTCTTTTTCGCAACTACTCTAGATCCTGGATCAGTGGGTTCCGTCACTACGTCTATAAGCCCCTCGTATTCCACCTGTATTTCGACCTCCCGGGGTGGGCGGCCCGGGCGAGGGTCCTATAGGGCACGCGGATCCCACCGACCGAGAGTAAAGAAACGCTCCTATCGGGTCTAGCGGGTCATAGGACCTTTCAACGCACGAGCGATGTGGATTATAGTCAAGGCAATACCGGGAAAGTCTCGTCTCTACGCCTTGACGGATCTTTCGCGCAGTTTCGCTTGAGCGAATGACGGTTTCGACTTTCGGTAATGTCCGAGAGAATAATAGGCATGGGTCGGGCGGTAAAAAGCCGGATGACACAGTGTCACATTGAACTTCGTTGCATACGCAGTGCGTGAGTCGGAATCGAAGTCAATGCCGGTCAAGATCTTGCCAATTTTTCCTTGTCGGAATTTTGGCAGAGCTTCGCTTGAGCGAAAGATCTTTTGATTTTTGGCAAAGACTCGGTCTTAACTCTTACGCATTCCGTGCGGGTCAAGGTCAATAGTCAATGTCGGAGTCAAGATCCCATCGATTTTTCCTTGTCGGAATTTCGGCAGAATTTCGCTTGAGCGAAAATCTTGGCTTCCGTTATGAGCTAAGGCTTGACCTTTACGTGGGTATGCAACTGGGCTATATGACACGGACTAGACCAAAAACCAACCAAAAGTCACGGTTTTTTGAAACGTGTGACACGGACTGTGCATTGGTCGACACTGGCTGCCATGGGGAGGTTGGGATGATTCCGTACGCGCCGGGAGCATCGTAAGGCTGTCCGTGGCACTGAACCACCCTCGGGTTTGAAGGACGTGCGTGCAAAAGTGTACAGGATATATCAGGTGCGCGTAGTGTGCGGTCTCCTAAAAATGTTCCTTTTTGAGTTAAAATAGAGATTTTCAGAAATGTGTTTTAAAGGAATGATTTTCGGGACGGGGAAAAATGCAACACGTAAGCACGTAAATTTTCTGGGAGCCCCGGGCCACCATGGAGCCGAGTAGCCCCAAGCCGCTAGGACCGCCGGATTAACCATGATTTTTCCTGGTGGAATTGCCACCGAGGTCGCCCGGTCAGAATCCAATGAAGATTGAGCCGTACGACTGCATGGATCAATTTTCCAGGTTCCACTCCTTTGCTATTTTTCGGGTTGTTTCCCGTTCAAAGTATGCACAAATTCCAAGATGCAAATGATGCAATGCATGGTAAAGAAAGCAAGCATGATTAATGAAATCGGCGATGGGAGTCTAACCCGCTCAAAGGGAAAAGCTTTCTTTGATTTTTTTTTTTTTTTTCAAAATTTTTTTTTTCAAAGAAGGATACTGGTACGTGGATTGTTAAACCACCGGTTATCCCAACTCCCACGTCAGGGAGTGTACATGAAGGGTAAGTGGTTTCCACCTATATACCGAGTATCGATTTTTGTTTTGAAAATAAAAGCTTTTCTCCTTTGGGATGTCCCCAGCAGAATCGCCAAACTGTGAATGTGGTGCCCAAATTTTGTGTTGGATTCACGCGAGTTTGAAGACATCCGAGTTATTTGAAAAACGGAGTCGCCACGCCATTTTGATTACCTCAAAACTTTGAAAAAAAGGTTTTATGGGTTCGGAGGTTAAGTTACCCCTTGGGAAGAACGTTTGGCGTTCACCCAAGGTGCCTTGCCGGAGCAAGTCTCCCAAGATTTCAGTAATCGTGCTTGCTTGCGTGCTTTCTTGTGTGCATGTGTTTGAGAAAAGAAGGGGGGGAATGTCCCAAGTTGTCTTCCGGACGTACAAACCATTTATTGGTTGTCGCTCGGGATTTCTTGGATTTTATGTATTTGGGATTATGATCCCGTCCTCATCTTATGACTTGTGATCATCGCATTTTAACCTCGGGACCCTCGGGACTTGCGTGATCGAGAGAATGTCTCTTTTATAGTCAAAGATGAGGTTATTTAGAAAAGGAGGATCCTTAGCCCATCAATCCTACGCTTTAAGACGGTCGAGCTCGTATAGATGATTCATACTCTTTCTTAAGCGATAATTGGAGATATAGGGTTCAAGGTTGTCCATCTCTAAAGAAATAATGAACCTTTAATGGAAGGAACGATGCAAAAATGAGAACTTTTACACCGGTCTGTTCCAAGGTTGCTAATGGGGACATGGGGGAACGCATGTAAAAATGATACTTTAGTGAAAAGATGGCATTTTTGGTTTGAAAATGATGCATTTGATTGCAAATGGATGCTTTTTACGTAAAGAAATGATCTTTGTGCAAAAGAGTGCATCTTTAATGTGAAAAGGGATTTTAAATGGAAAAGGAATGATTTTAATGCATGAAAAATGGGATTTAGGTGCAAAGGATGCACCTTTATGTATGAGAATGGTATTTTAATGAAAAGATGACATATTATGTACATAGATATTATCTAAACATCAGGTATTAGCATTATGGGGGTTAACATCAGATTGCGAGCTTGAAACCTGTGAAGCTTCGAAACTGGCTACTTATGTCGCGTGACATAGGCTGCCTATGTCGCGTGACATAACTAGCCATTTTGCAGAGACTTTACAGCTGAGATTTGCAGAGGTAACAAGGCACCGAAATGGTCAAGTTACTTCACAAACAAATCTCAGAGGGCATTTTTATCAATAATGAACACTTCAAGAGGGTGTGGATATGAGGGATCCACACTCATCTTGAGTGTGCATGCAAAACCAAGCCAAACCGGAGCTTTTATAGGAAATGTAATGAAATCGATGTGGATCTATGAAATATGAAGCTAAAGCATGCAACTTTATTCGAATATCACATTATTAAAGCATTTAGCATAGAGATTCCATGTATAATGAAGATAAGGAAAGGAAATGGGTAGAAAATAGTTACCCTTGAAGACCACGACCCTCTATATCAAGTTAGATATAGGGGCCTTCAAAACAATGACTTACGGGGATGGGATTGAGCCTTCGTTTCTTGAGAATCCTTGGTTCTTGGTGTGTGTATGAAGTGTGTGTGTGGGAAGTGTGTGTGGGATTGATTTGGGAGGATTAGTGGATATTTTGGGGGTATATGAAGAGGGAGGAGGCTTCTGGGCTTATTCCTTATAGAGGGGGACTGAGGGGTGGAAGAGGTGTCTAAAATGAGAGGTGAAGGCCTCTATTTATAGGCTGCCTGCATGGGCTTGTTATGTCGCACGACATGATAAGCCATAACTGCTTTCCTTCTAGAAACATGCAAGGTGGCAACCTTCTAGAACTTTTCATGGCCTATTATGTCGCACGACATAAGTAGCCACTTCTGGATTCTTCTAGAAACATGCAAGGTGGCGGCATTCTAGAACTCTCCTCGTCGGTTATGTCGCACGACATAAGGAGCCACATGCAGTTCCTTCTAGAAACATGCAAGGTGGCAGTCTTCTAGAAGGAATTCCATATAAAAGAAAAACGTGTTTCTTTGGCTCCAAGCAGTCTCTTATCCCCTTAGGTGATTTGAAACAGTTCCGGAATTGTTCCGAAACTCTAGGAAAGTCCGGGGAATTACCGGAAAACTTGCCGGAATTGCCGGGAAACTTAACCGGAAGGCATGAGCCAGATTTGGGTACTTACAGGGTCGCTGGTAGACTTGGATGCCGTGAGGGGGTTTGCGTGGGGGGAGGCTGGACTGGCCGAGCTCTACCATTCTCTGGACAGGTTCTCGCGGGGAGAGGAGCACTCCTTTAGCTGCTTCACGCCTGTCTTGGATGTAAGTTTACGTACTTTTTCTCTTCCTTGCCTCTTTTATGTACTCGTATGTATCTGCTTTGTAGCTGACATAACTTTCCATTCTCTTGGCAGGTCTGGTGCTACGAGGTGTTCAGTCCGCAGGCTTTGGACATCAAGGAGCCGTACCGACTCCCCGTTCCCGCCATGCCGATTTGGCGTAAGAAGGCGAAGAGGGCGGTCTCGTCGAGAGTTGGCACTCGAGTGTCATACGAGGAGATATCTCTGGCACTGAACCGGGAGTTCTCTGAGAGGATACAGCTGACCTGGTGGAGTAGGTTCGATCATGTCGCGGTGCAGATTGCCAGCGAGACTACACGGCGGCAGAAGCTCCTGGTAGGACTTCACTGTGACGCCATGTATCTGGGGGAGAGGGTGACTCGTCAGCATAGGCCGGGGTCCCTTCCTTTGGTGCCGGTGGATCCTCCGATGCACATGCAGCACTGTAAGTACCCAAATCCGGATCGTCCAAATCCGTCAGAAAGTTAACCGAAATCCGTTAACTGGCCCGCTCCAGGTTAACCGGAACTCGTTAAACTCCCCGTTGCTGTGCCAAAGGCAAGAGGACAGAAATTTTACCCCAAAAAATTCACTACCCCACGGCCTAAGCTGTTTTCACCCCTCCCGAGCTCCCGTTCTGTCTCGATTCGCGTGAAATCTTCGTATTTCGGTCAAATACGCCCCTTTCAACTTCGAAACAACCTTTCGAATCCCTTTCCGTGTCCCGTACACACCTCCCGAGTCAAAGGAGTCGACCCTAGCCATAGGTATAACTCCCTCTCTCTAAATCTCCCGTTCCGTCTCGGTTTACGCGCCAGTCGCTATAACCGTTTCGAACGTCGTTATCAAAATGTAGACGCCTCCATCTAACGGGGTCCGATACGTTTTAGCCCCTCGATCCTCTTCTATTTCCGTAAGAGAAGTAATCACGGGTTAAAACGGCGTTCCGACCCCGTTCCGTTTACTTTTTATGTCATTTACCATTCCGGATCGATCGATCCGTTGATCGTCATTTACAATTCCGAGCCGTTTGGCCTCGTTGATCGTCATTTACAATTCCGAGCCGTTTGGCCTCGTTGATCGTCATTTACAATTCCGAGCCGTTTGGCCTCGTTGATCGTCATTTACGAATCCGGATCGTTTGATTCCGTTGATACCGCACTTTAAATACTGTCATTTACAAAGTCCGATCCGTTTGGATCGTGATAGTATTTACTTTTCAAAGTCCGAGTCGCAACCCGATTCGTTGATCGCATGTCATTTAATACGCATTTTTCCCGTAAAAATCGTTAACAATGTAATGCCCGGTTCAAAACCGGAGTTCGTCCGTCGAACTCTCTTTCAAAACGCGCGAAATGACGTTCGGCCTCCGAACGCTCATCTTCAAACTCAAAGCCGCCATTTGACACTTAAAATCATTTAAAACGCATTTTTCCCGTAAAAATCGTTAACAATGACTCGCACGGTTCAAAATCGACGTTTGCCACGCAAACGCTCCTTTCAAACTCCAAACCGACGTTTGCCACGCAAATGCTCATTTCAAACTCAAAACCGACGTTTGTCATTCAAACGCTCGTCTTTTCAAAAGTCACCTAATCAACGTTTGTCATTCAAACCAAGATTAAGCTTGTCATTCAAGCCCCCATTTCAAAACACACACACACACACACACACACACGATTTCGAGAAAGGTAGAAAGACTCGTCATGCGAGGCGATTCGGGCGATCTCGTAATACTCTACCCGAAACGTAACTTGACCTCCGAACCTAACAATCTCTGGTACAAAAAAAAGCTTTTTACTCGTTTTTGCTGCCAATAAAAATGATCCCTTTTTTCAAAGCCTTTTCCTAAGTTTTTGCTATCAATAAAAATGACACATTTTCACAATAGCCGTTTCTCAAAGTTTGGGCTCAAAATACAAAAACCGCGTGGCGACTCCTCATTTTGTTCCTTCCCATGAAGTGAGGTCTCAGACACCAACCCCTCCGCGAAAGACAACCGCCTTTTCCGCGCCCCCGCGCGCGCGAAAAGATCGGGTAATTTCGCCATGGCGACTACTGGGGAAAAGATACTTTTTTCAAAACTGCCGATGTTTTCTAAAAAGCCTTCCGTGGGTCAAACTTTCGTTTACCCTTCCTCGTTTTCGTGTGTGTGAGTTCCTTTAAACCTTGAACGGTTTGTTTTTTCAAAGGCATTACATTGACAACTTTTCAAAATCTTACCATGTTTGTGCATCCCCATTCATGTTCGATTTTCATGCTGTCTTTTGAACTGTGCATCATAAATTCTTTAAGACTCATTCTGAAAAAAATCTCTGTTTTACTCAGAAAAAAGAATTTTAGTGACCGCACACTACGCGCACTTGCTGCCTCGGAACACCGCACTTCACGTGCACTTGCCGCCTCGGTACACCGCACACTACAACCCCTAACCCAGATGGCCTTATCGCTGCACTCCGATTGGTCTCGCCGTACACCTTTCGGGGCGCACAGGTCGTCCCAAACATCCCATCCTAGCCCGTGTAAGCCATGCACTCTTTGTGTCACACTTTGTCCAAGACCCCGGTTGGTTTTTGGCTTAGCTCGTGTCATAAAGCCTAAGTGTATGTTTTTACGCCGGGCCCCGCTCCGAGTCAAGCTCGAGAGTTTGAGACCGAAGGTCGTTCCCGACCCGAAGTCTTGAGCTTTTCAGCCTTGACTTTGACGCGGAGCTCTGCCGAAAAATATACCCGAAGGTTCAATGTGACGCCGTGTCACCAAACCTCGCCGTATGTATCGTACCAGCCACAACTTGGCCAACGCTAAAAAGCTAAGGTCTCTCGCACAAGCGAGTCAGGAGAGGTCATGCCCAAATTTTGGCACGATCCCCGCCTTAACTTAAGGACGTTGACTTCGACTGTGGCCCGTACGTCACACACGTTGAAAGTTTGCGTGATCAGCTAGCCTTAAGTTCACTTTTTCCTTTGTCGGTGGAACTCGCTTGCCTTATAGGACCTCGCTCGGGATAGTCCGTCCTGAGAAAGATGATCTACAATGGAAACGAGGGGCTTATAAGCGTAGTGACGAGATCCACTGATTAGAGCTCTAGGATTAGTTGCGAAAAAGAAGACACGCTCTTTTCCAACCAATTAGGACTCTGAGAAAACGTGCTTTAAGTAAACATTAATCGGTAACTGCACATTGCACAAGCCCGAAAACCTTGAGCCAAATCCCCTTTTCCGAAGCCTAAACCCTTCCTTTCGCCCGCAATGGAGCGTAAAGTGGTTCGATTTCCGGCCGCCTTGCCAGATCACAGCAACGGCGGCCGTACGCTTCTTCGGTTCCCTCGCTCCTCACCTGTAATTTCCGACATGTCTAGCTCACCGAGAAATCGTGACGGGGAAGGACCCCGCCACCGGCAGAATGTATATGACATTGGAAGAAGCCATCCGGGCTTGTGAGGTACACAAGAGGCGTAAAGAAGATCAGCAATTTCGTGGTACAACTTCTCGAATGAGCGTGGTATAGCAGCTATCCCCGCCGACGAGACGGTACTTTTGTCCTGGTCGAGGATGACGATTCCCCGAAACCGCCTTCACCAAACCTTCAATCGGGTTCCTCCCCCGCTAACTTACGGGATGCCTTCCAACCAAGGAAACAAATTGACCTAGGCTCCATGTTGCCACCTCTCGTGGCAACCCCGTCAATTTTGGTCGCCAGGCTACGCCCATCACTCAATATCACTCGGGGCCGACCGCCGACCATCTCAGGATGCCAATATCCTCAATACCCTCCCGTGTTCGTCCCGTTGCCTATACACGAATCCCTAAACACCGGGGACAAACCCCGATACGCCGTAAAAGGCTCCCGTATATTCTCATATACCAAGCCTTCCACCTCCAATCACTACCGCTCACGTGGTAGCACCCAGGCGCCGAGCCTCACACCACCACTGACCCAACCTTAACCTCGGGATGGTCGAGCGAGATGAAAGACTCGAAAGCCACCATGAACAAACTCAAAGCAGAAACGCTCAAATCCACGTATCCGGAATGGTCACGCCTCCCCGCCAAGTTCGTAATGCCTGAGATGGACCGATTCGATGGAACCGAATGTCCTCAAACGCACGTCGACACCTACGTTCTCGCATGAGAGCAAAAGGAGCAACCCTCTAGCAAATGGCCGACCACTTCCAAGATACGCTCAAAAGTTCGGCGTTACGATGGTTTCGAGGGTCAAGCTCGCGGATCGCCACACAGAACAGATCGCAACATCTTTCCGGAACGGCACAGATCCAACTTAGAGTGGGAAACAAGTCGCGAGGACTTAATCACCACCGAGCAGTGCGGATGAAAGTGTTAGGGAATTCTACAAGAGATGGAGCCGGAAACTCTCCGAGATCATGGAGCCACTCTCCAAAGACGAATGTATGCGGATCTTCAAGTCCCGCTTAAGACCGTCCATCGAACTCTCATCGACTCACAATTTCTTCCTGCATCTCCGGCCATGGTCAATGCCGGCTCACGCTTCGAGAAGGATCTCAAGGAAAAGTTGGCTACCGCACACGCCATACGTATACCGCTCAACAGCTTGCATTCAATCCCGCACCGGCCCCGCAAAGGGAAAGATACGTCCGTCAACTACGTCCATCGTGGACAACATGGGTAATGTAAACCCAGGCCCCACAAAGCAACAGTTCTACTCGAAGCGCACTGTCGTACACTTCGACAAGTTGGACATGCCACCGAGCAAGATGCCGGAAGGATTAATCAAGGAGGGTCTCCTTAAGCCCGTTGCCAATTATAAACCCAAAGTTCCCGTAGCCAATGCGGACAAGAGCAAATATCGTGCCTTCCATCGCATCACGGCCATACCACCGACAATTGTTTGGGGTTACGATACGAAATCCAGAACTTGATAGAAGAAGGCAAGTTAGAGCGCCCTCGTGGGCCCAATACAGTCGAGAATCCCTTTCCGAACAATAACAAATAAGGAATTCCATTGGAGTGGGTGCCCAAGAAGAGTGCCACGTAACCGGCCCGCCTCTTTCACTGGATCCTCCTCTAATGTCCACATCGCCTACGATGTTTGTGGATCGCTCCGCCCGCCCGGAGTACGAGTCCCGAGAAGCCGTCCGAGCGATCCTCCGAGAAAACAAAAGAAGAAATCCTCTCAACAGCAACTGAGAGAAAGATACGAAGATGGAGATACCAGTGTAGGTACACTTGGAGAACCCTCCGGGAGGTTCGACTACTACGTACTGTACTCCAGCCAATCCTCTTTGCCTCCAGGCCATGCATCTTTAGAGCAAACAGGGGTGGGAAAGCCGAAAAGTCCCGCTCAAACCAGAATTCAGGCCCTGGGACACTGGAATACCTCGGATCTTGGTAATCTTACTGATGGATGTGGTTTTACCCATCCAAAAGATATATTTCCTAGCTTATTTGGTGCTCGAAACCTTGAGAATTTAATGTATTTTCTAGTGTTTTGAAAGTACAAAGTTGAAGTGCAATTATTGAGAAAATGGAGGATTGGAGCGAACTTTGGAAGCTTTTGGATCAAATTGTAATTTTGGAAAATTTGGGACTAAACGGAAATTACGAAGTTCAAGGACCAAAGTGGAAATATTGGAAATTAAGGGACTAAAGTGGAAATATGGAATTTTTGGATGAATTTGATATATAAAAATTCGTGGGATTAAATGAAAAATAAAAGTCCAAAGAGTGAAGTGCAAAAGAATTCATTAGAGTGGCCAAAGTGCGACTGCAAGATTGCGGGACGAAACGAATATACAATTGACACAAAACAAGGGCCAAATTGCACACAAAGCCAAGGAATCGTGCCGCTTGGCCGCCAATTGCAACGTGAAATGGGGCCAAAGCGGTTGTGCCGGGCCGAAGGAGAATGGGGCCAAGGTTTTCTTGAAATGGGCCAAGTAATACAAAATGGGCCAAGGCCGGAATTTGAAGCGTGCGCACGCCCGGTTGGCGGGCGCACGCCCGAAACTCTCGAGATTGATAGTGGGCGCACGCCCGGGAAGTAGTGGGCGCACGCCCGGTGTGGCCGAACCAAGGAGGGCAGTTTCCTTATTTTGAAAGGATTTTGGAGATCCTTTGCAGATTTTGATGAATCCTCTTAATTCCTTTTCCTAGTCTTTGAAGGATTGTTTTAGGACTATATATATTCTCATTATTATTATTAGAAAAGAACTTTTTGTCTCAAGTTTTTGTTAGGGTTTGAAGGATTGAAGAGTTTGTTTTTGAAGGTTTTTGCAAGGATTTGAGGTTTGATGTTTTATTGTTATTATTCATATTTTGTGATGTCAATCATGAATATGAGTAGCTAAGTTTCCTTTTCATGGATTGGATTGCACTACCGTGGACGGTTTATTTAAAGTACACTAATTCATCAATTAGGTTGGATTGTTGACCTACCGGAATACAATACAACTTAGACTCATATATTTCTTATGAACTTAATGAATTTTTTGAATGATATTTTGACCTACCGGAATTGATAACAAGATAGAAATATTGGGGTTGCAATCCGCACACCAAACGTCCCAACCCTTAACCAAGTGAAAGAGTCTTTGAATGAAATTGGTATTTTCTTTAGCAAAATCATTAGCATAGAGGGGATGCAATTATGAAATCCAATCCGTGAATTTCTTTGATCTGATTTTAAATCCTAGTTTATTGCTTTCTTGTTTTCTTTAATTAAATAGTTTAATTTCTCGTTTTAGTAATTTAGTTAATAAACCAAATCAAAAACCCCATTTTGTTACTTTTAGCATTAATTAAATTTACTTGTTAAATCACACGAGTCTCTGTGGTTCGACCCTTACTATTTGTACATTGCTACTTCGGTAACTTGTGCACTTGCAAGGTTTTTATTACACAGTGGGATTTTCTCCATCACTTACTGCCAGTCAGAAGCCCAATCCTCCGCGGGATCAGCCAAGATTCAATTTGTCCAGCTTCCGGGCTCGGACCGGTAAAGGAAGATCAAGGTCGGCTTGGCAATCGCACTCGATCAATGTGCTAACCAAGGGCGGCAACCGCCACAGGCAGCCTCAACACACTCCTGAGGCTCCAGCAAAGGCTTTACCTCGCAAGAGGAAGACAGGAAACGGATGGCTGGATGACTCTCCTTCTACGGATAGAGACGAGATCTACGACTCCCGTCTGTATTGCAGCATGATCACGTTCTGTGACGAAGACTTACCGAGAGACGCCTCGGGGCATATCGAAGCTCTGTACATCACTCTCAAACTCAACACCATATCACTCCCCGGAGTATTGGTAGATAACGGGTCATCCGTTAATGTCCTCCCTCTCAGCATGATGCGAGCTCTCCGCATCCATGAAAGCAACCTGATTCCGTCGCCCTGACTATCAAGGCCTACGACAACTCGTCTCGTCCCATCCCGGGGACAATGACTCGAACTCGGTTCGAAACCCAAATGGTGCCCAAGAAAATTCCACGTGATGGACATTCCATCCGAGTTCACAGCTCTTTTGGGACGCCCCTTGGCTACACCACATGAAAGCCATAGCTTCCACTCTCCATCGTCATGCGTCAAGTTCATTAACCGGCGGGGAGATCTTGAAGTCATCCGAGGGGATAGTTTCCTCATAGGAAACGAAGCCGAGGTAGAGCTAAGCGTGTCCGCACTCGTGCACCGGGTTACCTCCTTCGAATCAACCAAGGGACTACCGGGCAAATCTCATCGAATCCCTCGAGTCCGGAGATGCCAACTATGTAAACGTACTCGAGCAGCACTCGGCAAAGTCCGATACATCAAGTTCAACTGTCGTTTCCAACATTTGGAGGCAGATTGGAAGGAAACGCTGAACATCGCCATGATACGGGCACATAAACCCCCAGTCTCCAATCGGAGATTCGTCAGCATTCTCCAAACAAACTCTCTGGCCCCGCCAGGCGAAGAGATCTTTGTAATAAAGGTCGACAAGTATCGTCATACTCATCTCGACTGTATGACCGTCGTATGGAAGGTCCTCCACGAGGATGCGGCAGATCCGCAAGCAGACCTCTGCATTCACATGCTCAGTTTTGAGGACGGAACTCCTTCCAATCAGGTCACCTACGACCAAGGTTCCAATACCATGGAAATTGTCAAGCTCAACGTCCGCAAAAAAGTGTGCAGCTATCCGACAATTGAAGCACGTGATTCACGCCACGAGGAATCCCTCTCGATCAAGTGAATGACGACGACTTCGTCAATATCATCTATTCCGTATATCCCGATGAAGCCAAGGATCCCGTCCCTGTTATCGATTCTCGCAACACCAAGGTCACCCTCGATGACCGCCCGCTCATGGTAAACGAGGCATTGGCCAAGCGAGCTCGAGCTCATCATTACTTCCGAGTACCGCCTCTGCAACCGGGCCCGTGCCGTCAAGCTTATACCCTCAAGCGCCTCGCCGCAAGGCCAAGGGAAACAGAAGGAGACCAAGCTCCTCACCCCGCTACAAGTCGATCAACCTCGGGAACGCTTCCGGCAGCCACCCCGAAAACATCTCGTGAAAGTCTTCCCCGCAAGGCGTAGCCGCCTTCCGACATAGGAAATGACCACCAAAGCATCAACATGCTCCAGCTTGATTCTACTCCCGCCCGTCACGGCCCCGGATTCGACATCCCGCGCCGATCGCTAGCTTTGATAGACTTGGCGATCGAGCGAGATCACGAGACCGTCAACATTGCAGTAATTCAATACCCCCCGTGGGGTCAATCAAGCGTATATGGGCAAACTTCTTGGTGATCGAGATCAAGGAAGGCCGCATGGAATGTCCTGGTCCCGACTTCCTTCGTCAATGTAATCCAAGTGTTCCGCCATTCGGCGATTTGAATGTAATCACGGTTACGGACACTAGCCGTACGATGCGCACCTACGGAGACCGCCTAGGTCTCGCAAGGAAAGCCCTCATGGAACTAGATGCTCAAGAAAGTCGTCTTTGGGACGAAGACCAAGCTCGAAAGACCTACAGGACCAAGCCCTTAAAGTGTCACAGCGGCTTCGACGTAAAGCTAGAGGCCACTCTAGACCCGCCCGACCTCAAGAGTTTTGCTCATGGCAACTTCCCGGACTACCGTCCGTTCTCATCCAACCCCTCTCGCACACAAGGGCGGTCAACGGTCCCGATGACCTAGGATATGGAATGACACAGCGCGTAACGAATCCCGCCGCTTACCTTCCCGAGGAAAGCAAGTTCTCTCGTGAAAGCGACGATGAAGACGATGAAACCATTCTTTTCCAAGCCGGGCATGAAGTCAACAAAACCGGACTCCCAAGGGTCCCGGGAGGATGGGAACGGATCATTGCCGCATTCAAATTGAAAGGCCAACTCAGGGAGGAAGGTCTATTTAAAAACAAGAGGAGGATGGAGATTCGTCTTGAGCAACTACTCGTGGAAATTCCACATTCTACGACATTCGTTTACGTAAGCGATCAACTCGGGACAACAACCGGTCACATGGGCCAATGTTCGGGAAGCCGTGTACTCACCTTCCGACATACCCGCCACTCGTATAAAGCGTAGGGAGAAAACTCTCCCCGATGGAGGTTTACCTAGACCGCCGCACGCAGCTCAAAGAAGCGCCGGCTATTCTCACATGGGAAGAAACGCAGCACTCACTCTCGAAGCAGCTCCGCCGCAAGAAGGTTGATCTCGGGGCTCGCAGCGGAGGAAAACTAGCAAACCATGAGTATCGCCGCACCCAACCTGCAATGCCCCGAGTATGCTCAAGAAGAAGGAAAGGAATGCGATATACCGTGAAGAGATCAAGGAGACCGTTCGCTTAAGCCGAGAACTCTCCAACCTCCCCCGAGGGTCAAGAATGCACGGTTCGGTTCGGGCAACCACCGTTGTGGCATCGACATTCGAACAATCATCAAACCGTAGGCTACCTCCCGCAGAGGCATCCAAGCGCATCCCGGGACAGAATCCGTCAAGCCGCCGAAGCTCCCAGAATTCATCCACAATCAATGAGTTGAGGGAAGACATATGGCCCTATGCTACGAGGAATCCTCCTCTAACTATGGCTCAACTCGTGAGCACTGCTCGAAGGGACCAAACCTGATGTCGGCGTTCTAACCCGATCGGGTCAAATCCATGCATTACCACCTAAGGCCACCAAAAAGCCGACGGAGCCGACTGCAATCCGGCCAGCCCGAAGACGCAAATTCCTTGAAAGAGGACCCGATCCTCACTCGGCTCAAGCGGACTCGGGCGAACATTTCCCTTTGGTCTCTCGCTCACCTCCTCTTATCCTCACAAGCTCAAGCTAGAGGAAAGCCTGGCCCGTACCATGGTCCCCGTGGACGCAACCCCGCATGAAGTCATTCAAATGATCGGCAACATCCACTATGGCAACATTATCACCTTCACGCATTTGGACCTTCCAAAATTTGGGGCTGATCACAATGAGCCGCTCTACATCACCCACTGACGAGCGTCGCCTTCCCCGCGTGTTGGTAGACGGAGGTTCCTAATGAATGTCTTGCCCGCCAAGATGATGGACCCGCTTGACATCAAGCCCACTGCATCTTAAGCCTTCACCACACCGTCAAGGCCTATGACTCTACTTCCCGTACGCTTCTCGAGGTTGCTACTCTCAACATCTCGGTTCGGCAAGCGGGTGATCCCCACCGAATTCCAAGTGTTGGACATTCCAATCACTTTCACAGCCCATCCCTGGGCGTCCCTGCCGCATCAAATCAATGGCGTGGAATCCACCCTTCACCGGTGCCTCAAGTTCATGCAAGGCAACGAGCTAACCACGCCTACGGCGACAGGTGTCACCACCGAGGGGACCGGCCAACGACATTCCGGTGTTGGAAATCAAGCATAATGACGACATGCCATTAATCGGATTCACTCTGGAGACCTCCAAGATCCAAATATGCAACGTGGACCTTTCCACTGTCTCACGATCAGATTCCTCCCGCCATGAGGATGATGAAACTCATGAACTTCATCCCAGATCGGGGCTTCGCAAAAGGCCGCAAGGCCAACACCAAGTTATTGAAGTCGAGGACCATACCACGGTCCAGGGCTTGGCTACGTGCCAACACCGCCGACATCAAGGAAGACAAAAGGCTCGCCCGCACCAAGGCCAGCCCGCAAAAGGGGAACCTCCGATGGCACACCCACCTCCGGCCTTACGGCTTTGACCTCGCTCATTACTTCACCAAGGGAACCGACAGCAGAACGGAGGGGACCGACAAGGGAACGGACAGCAGAACTGAGGGGACCGACAAGGGACCGACAAACCGACAGAACCGAGGGGACCGACAGTGGAACCGATGAAGATGAGAAAGAAGCCGGGATAGTCGGCACCAAGACTACAGGAAGAATGGAACAAAGCCTAGCACGGGACCTCAAGCGTTTCGTAGGACTCAAAGCTAATCCGATAAGTGGAGCGTTCCTCGACATCACAGCTCTACCTGACCAACCGCCACCACACCAAAGATGAGTACACATTCAAGGGAATCCCGCACTTGGAGGAGCAACTCAAGGTACTCTCCATGGGAAACAAGTTGTTCGGATCACCCGCCGAGGCCACATTCGAGACAGTAAGTCCAAAGCGAAGGAACCGTAATTCATAGAAGACGATCTCGGTGGACCGGCTCTACGTAGTCTGTTTGAAGAAGTCATGGAGTTGCCCAACTTGATCGATCGGGGCTCCGACAACAAAGCATGATCGCCATGATAGGGACGGCGAGGAGCCAAGCCTCTCGATCCCCGCACCCTTATCAAACATCCAAAGCAATGCCACCGAAGAATTGGGTAACTTTCACCGACTAAGGGCAAGCCAGCAGAATTGGAAGACAAGCCGGGCCCGCACCCACATCTCCCTAAACCCGGTCTCAAACCCTCTCGAGTCGGTCCTTGTCGAGTCCGGTCCTGCGAGTCATCCAGCGGCCTTACTGGCCTGAGGACTATAATGTTTGTAGATCATGTATTCCCGTTCTTGTTTAATGAAAAGTCGACCTTTCGGAGTATCCTCTCATTGCCACTTTAACAAGCGATAAGTTAACAAACAACTTAAAAGACGTTAATAATTCAATTGATAAAGAAGCGAGACACATTAAACGAACAATACATTAAAGAAGTTCTAGAGCGTATAGTTGACCAAGAGGACAACCGGGCCCAAGCCGCTGTAGAAGAGATTATGACCAAAGTGAACACGGGGTCGGTGCAAGAGCCTAAAGAGACACAAGTGGGCGGTTTCTTCGCCGATGCGAGAAAAAGAAGCCACCGATAAGCCTCCTCAGGGAGTATGTTGACGTGTTCGCTGGTCATATCGGGACATGCCGGGACTCGATCCCTCAATCGTGGAGCACAGAATTCCCCTGGATCCCGAATCCAAGCCTGTCAAGCAGAAGGCCGCAAGATCAAGCCAGAGTGGTCCTTGCAAGTTAAAGAAGAAATTGAGAAAATGCTCCGAGTTGGTTTCATCGAGTGATTGATTACCCGACTTGGCTCTCCAACATCGTGACGGTCACCAAGGCCAACGGAAAGGTCGAATCTTTGCGTGGATTTCGGGATCTCAACAAGGCCGGCCCTAAAGATGATTTCCCAGCCTAACATCGGACATCTTTGGTCGATACCACGGCAAATTTCGAAGTAAAGTCCTTCGTGGACGGGTTCGCTTTGGATACTGACGGATCAAGATGTCCGAGGAGGATCGAGGCCAAGGCTGCCTTCACCACTCCAGTGGGGGACATGCATTACACGGTCATGCCGTTCGGTCGAAGAACGGCAGGGCTACTTACCGGCGGGCACCAGCTGACCCTCTTCCATGACATGATTCACAAAGAAATCGAAGTATATGTCGACGACATGATCATCCACTCGAGGGATCGGACATGCGGCACATGACGGATCTGAGGAAGTTCTTCAACGGACTCGAAAGCACTCCATGAGGCTAAACCGTGCAAAGTGCACCTTCGGCGTCAAGCGCGGCAAGGTACTTGGGGTACATGGTTACGTAAAGAGGTATCGAAGCCGATCCCGGGAAAATCAAGGCCATCATCGACATGAAGCCGCCTCAAACCACTGACAGTAAAGAGCTTCATGGGAAGACTTGAGTACATCGGTCGCTTCATCAACCAGTTGACATCTCTCTGCGAGCCCATGTTCAAACCGATGAAGAAGAATGCCGACATCAAATGGGACTCAGAGTGCCAAACGGCTTTCAAGAAGATCAAGACCTACTTGGTTAATCCCCCAGTGCTGCCCGCCACATGAAGACAAGCCACTACTCCCGTATCTCGATGAATGACACGCCAATCGGAGCAATGCCGGCACAAGAGCGTAAAGATTCCAAGGTTGAGCATGCAATCTACTTCGTAAGCCGAAAGCTTCAAGGAAGTGAACTCAGCTACTCGGCATCGTAGAGAAAACTTGTACCGCCTTGGTATGGGTAGTCGGGAAAGCCGAAACACTACATGCGGTCGCATTCAATACTCCTGGTCTCCAAAGTGGACCCCGTCAGATATCTCTTTGACAAGCCATCTCCCGTCAATGCGGCTAGCCAAGTGGTCATTCTTCCTGGCTGAGTTCGACATCAAGTAAATGGTCGAAAATCAACAAAGGGCGAGTAATGGCGGATCGGCTTGCCGACTTCCCGAGCAATGAACCTAAGGGTCCCGATCCGCAATTTCCGGACGACGGAATCTTTTCACTTGACAACAAACCGCCGGCAACTCTTCTTCGATGGGGCAACCAACAAGAAGGGGAATGGTATTGGAATTCTCCTTGTCGATCCCAAGGGCAGGCATACTCCCATAGCCATCAAAGTGAATTTCGAAGCAACCAACAATGCGGCGAGAATATGAAGCCTGTGCGGCGGGTTTGGAAGCCGCCCTCGAGCGTAACATCTTAGAGCTGGATGTATATGGAGACTCGCATTGATCATCAATCAAGTATCCAACAAATGGAAGACGGTAGATTCGGCCTTCATAAGTACCACGCGTACATGGAGGAACTCATTGCTCGGTTCAAGGACATCTCTTTTCACTATTTGCCAAGAGACGAGGAACCGCCGCGAGCATGCCCTGGCAACCCTCGCCTCTCTTGTCGAAATTCCCGATGGAAAGCGGTAAAACCCCTCGAGAATAGGCGGACGGGAAACACCCGCCTATTCTTTGTGAGATCGAAAAAGAAAAAGAAACGATCGACGAACCCTGGTACAATCAAATTTACCGAGTACCTCCAAAGCGGAGAAGGTTCCTTCACAAATGAAGATGGAAAATACAAAGAAGGGTTCAAAGCCAAAAACATGATGGCATTAAAACGCTGGCATCCCATTTCGTCATTCTCGGGGGTATGTTGTACAAGAAGCGCCACCAAGGGCCACTCCTTCGGTGTGTAAACAAAGAAAAAGCCGGCGAGCTAATGAACGAAGTTCATAACGGAACTGCGGTCCGCACATGAACGCCCGAGCATTGACACGAGATCATTCTCCGTATGGGATACTATTGGATATCAATGGAAACAGGCGCATCCGGTTCGTCAGAAGGCTGCGACAAATATCAACGGTTCTCCAACCTCAATCACATCCCTCCTCACGAACTCTATTGCATGACTACGCCATGGCCTTTCGCCACATGGGGAATCGACGTCATCGGCAAGATCACTCCTCCGAGGATCAATGGTCACGAGTTCATTTTAGTCGCGATCGACTACTTCACCAAATGGGTAGAAGCCGAGATCGTACAAGATCTTGAATTCAAAGAAGGTGGCCGAGTTCATTCGAGAGAACATCATGTGCCGATATGGAGTGCCCAACGAGATCATCTCAGACAATGGGACTCACTTCGAAGGAGATTGTGACCAATTACTGACCAAATTCAGAGTCACACGTCACAGGTCTTCTCCTTACGAGACCACAAACCAATGGTGCGATAGGCGGCCAACAAGACTCTCGCCATGATAATCGAAAGATGACCACCGGAGGTCGGGACCGGCCCGAAAAGCTACATCTAGCCCTCGAGGATACAGAACATCGGTCGAGAACCGCCACGGGAGACTCCGTTCGCACTTACCTACGGAATGGAAGCGATGTTACGCGTGGAATTGGAAATTCCATCCCTCCGAGTCCTCTTAGAAAACGGGATCAATGAAGTCGAATGGCTACGCAGCCGTCACGACGAACTTGCTCTACTCGACGAGCGCAGATTGAAAGTCATGGAACACACTCGAGCCTATCGGAGCGTAATGGCACGAGCATTCGACAAGAAAGTCAAGATCCGAGACATCGAGAAGGCGACTTGGTGCTAAAGGAAAAGCCTCCTACGCGCACCCAATCCCTCGGAAAGTGGGAGCCTACCTCGGATAGGACCGTTCGTGGTACAAAGAATCTTCTCCGAGGAGCCATGAAGCTAGCGAGACTTGGACGGAAACCCTTTCGTTAACCCCGTGAACGGAAGCAAGCTCATGAGATACTTCATTTGAGGAAGAGCACGAGTCAACTCACCTTCCCCATACGCCGTCCCCCTCGGCAAATTAAAGTGCTAAAAGAGTAATACCCAATTTGGATACATTCCCGCTAATGATCCGGGTAAAAAACAGGTCGCACTTCTTTTGTCTTTGTTTTCTCAAATTCACCTAAAGTGTCGAACTACGGTGACTGAGCCCCTTAGTCCAACCGTAAAAGGGAACGTAGGCGGCCATCATTGGTTCGGTCTAAAAAGCAAAAAAAAAATACAATAAGCATCAATTGCTTGTGTTTCGAAAAACTCTTTTCATTTAACCTACAAATTCATAACGGTTAAAACATTCTTTGATGAGTTCAAGCACGGTCAACTCTTGACTCGCTACACGCTAGCAAAACTACAATAAAACATTAATCAATTAATGTGTCTCGTAATGATAATGGGTGGATACTCGGACGGCAAGGTCAACCTAGTTTCCGTACTAGGTCCTTCATCCTTCTTCCTTCCCTTTTCCCCGGCGAGTGTTCTTCACCTTCGCAGGAAATATTCAGTAGGCCTTCTACCTGGCTCGGGGACTCTTCCCGACGCCTCCGCTCAAGCCTTGTGGTCAACCAGCTCCTTTCTCTAGCTCGTCTCGAGCCGCCTCGCTTCGAGCCATCATCACAAGTCTTTGATTGGCCTCCCGATCGGCACTTGCCTCATAATCGCCCACGGGCATCGCTGCGCACGATTTATTCCCTGTGGTTAGCCACGCCGCCCTCCTCAAGGTCGAGCCGTCTGTGTGATCGCACTCCACTACCCTCACTCCGTCTCCACAAGATAGCCATCTCGTGTCTCCCCTATACACTATTCGTACCGGTTCGAGATAATCTTGCGTCGACGTAACAATGCCCTCTCTCCAGGTGAAAGAGAACTCGGCAGAAAGGACGCGTATTGCCACCACCGGTGATCAGCAATAGCGTCGAAGGATCTTCCATCCACAAATATCCCACCTCAAAGGTAGCAAGCATAACTCGAGATCGGTCAGTGGCATCTACTCCACTCGCATCGTCGCGTAACCACCGATGGAATATAGAAAGACGTCCGAGACAAACCCTGCACTCGACGATCACCGTACCCTCCCGAGTGGTCCCGCAAGTCTGTATTTTCCAATGGGGAACCCACCATCGCAAATGATGCATGCAAAGTCTCGGCCATCCGTAGCTCCAACTCGGCTCGATCGCCTCCTATCACCAGAGGACGTCGCGAGAAAGCACCAAGCGTCACAGACATCGCACCTCGTGCATCATCGCCCAGCCTCTCCCTCAACCACATGGTCGGCCATAGCGGGACTCCCTCCCCACGTGTATCGGCTACGGCCGCCATCCGGCCTATGCCCAGAACGTCTCGCCCAAGACCAGCGGCACGATGTCTCCCACTCCCCACTGCATCGCTCACTGTGTCCAAGATACTGTGATGGCACACACCTGCAGACGTGAATGTGAACAGAGTAGAAATCGCGCACAGCAAACGCGGCCCCACGAAAAGACGCTCCTCGGCTCCGGCAAATCTTTCGGGCGATCCCGAAATGTCAACGTAATGTCAGATCTGTATCGGCATCCCGTATGCTTCTCCAAATGAGATACCAAACAAAGACACTAGCTTCTCAACAAAGTGGCCATGCCACCAAGATACTAAGAACTAGCCGTTAGTCTCGTGTCCTCCCGTAATGGCCCTAAATCTTTAATCTACCAAGTCCCAAGCAATATAAAGGTAATGCAATGAAAGCAATTTATAAAGCAATTAGGATGCGAGGTTAGGGCGTGCGAGGTTACCAATGGCTTCCTTCTTCTTCGTCGGGCGGAGCTAGGAGGAGAGGTTGGTCTTGGATCTTCAAGAGAGGAGGGAGGGAGCTTCTTGGCCTTCTTTCTTCACCTTCTTGGATCTTCCCCAGTTGTTCTTCACGTCTTTGGAGTGTTTGTGGGTGATTTGTGTGTTAATTGTTGCTTGAAACGGTAGAGGAGGGCTCTATTTATGTGCGATCTGGATAAGGCTAATGAAGCCGCAGCTAAGGGCGGCCGAAGCTAATGCAAACCGTGCGGCATTATCCACAATGACTCAGCATTCTAGAACCATGCAAGGTGGCAAATTCTAGAACCTTTCCTCCTAATTAAGAAAAACGTGTTTCTTAATTAGGAAGGATCCCCTTCAGCCCTAAATTAATTAAAAACAGTTCCGGAATGTTTCCGGAACACTAGGAAGGTCTGGGGAATTACCGGAAAACTTGCCGAAATTGCCGGAAAATTTAACCGGAAGGCATAAGCCAGATTTGGGTACTTACAGCCACACTAGAAACAAAGTTTTTCTCAGCAACTTTATTGTTCTCTTCAATACTCAAACGAAGGATAATTCCTTCCACATCCATTTCCTTTCGCTTATGCTTAAGGTGGTTCTTGAAATCATTCCAAGATGGAGGCAATTTCTCAATGATTGCAGCCACTTGGAAGCTTTCACTTATGATCATACCCTCGGCATGAATCTCATGCAAAATAGTTTGAAACTCATCAACTTGAGATTTCACACTCTTGCTGTCCACCATCTTAAAAGCAAGGAAACGGGCAACAATGAACTTCTTTGTTCCCGCGTCCTCAATCTTATATTTGTGTTCCAAAGAACCCCATAACTGCTTTGCAGATTTCTTCTCATTAAACACGTTTTAGAGAGAATCTGAAAGCGAATTAAGGACATAGTTTCTGCACAAGTATTCCCCATGCTTCCATGTTTCAACAGCAGCCAAGGTTGTAACATCAGTTTCTCCTTCACTCACCTTTGGCATATCCTCTTTCAGATATTTTGCCAAGTACAAGGTAGTGAGGTAGAAAAGCATCTTTTGTTGCCAACGCTTAAAGTCGTGGTCAACAAACTTTTCGGGTTTTTCCGCATGGGGGGTCGGGATATGGATTGTAGGAGGATTTGTCACAATAGTCGAGCCACTTCCGTTTCTAGTTTGGGAATTAGTTTGGGGTCCAGTTTGGGTTCCAATTTGGGTCTCCACGGTGTTGTTGTTATTCGTCATCTGAAACACAACAACTTAGTTAGTATTTTCTGTTTTTAAAATTCTGCAATCGACTCCCTCAATTAGGAATATGTCTTAAGATTGTTATAAGGGTGTTACAATTACAGAAAAAGTAAATAAAATACAATTAACAAAAACTGAAAATACAAAGGATAAGTTGTTGAATTTGCACGAGCCCAATGAAACCACTGTCTCCTTAAGACATATTCGACCCCTCACCGAGTGTGCTTGAGTTTGCTTAGGTCGCTTATCTCCCAGGATAGAACGTACGGACCGGGGGCACTTTGCACCTAAAGTTTCCGGCGAGTTGAATCGTGCTTGGACTAGATCACCTCTTCTTCTATAATGAAAACTAAGAGGCCAAAGAAAGAATAAACAAGATGCAACAAATTGCTATGGAGGAGGAATGCAGAAGAAAAGCGTTTTCTCTGTTGTGGTTTTCTCTCTAGTGTTCTTCCAAGTAGTCTCTAATTGTTGTTGACAAACAACAATTTAAACAATTTCAAAACCAAGATTAAAACTGAAAATATTGAGTTAATTATGTAATAAACAACATTATTACGAAATTAAACAATCATTAATCAGAAAATATTAGCCATAATGATTTTTCGTTTCAGTTTTCCACATTTAATACTTGGCTGTTAAATGTTTGCTCAGGACCTGCTCGGCCGAGTCATGTACCTTGCTCGGCCGAGCAAGGCTTTGCCCAGATATCCTGGGCCGAGTATGGCTTTCCAGAAACTTTGGACTTTCTGTCATGCTCTGCTCGGTCGAGTCAACAACCTGCTCGGCTGAGCACCTCAGTAAAATTCAAAGCCATTTTTGATTTACAAAATCAAAATTTATTAGCAACAAGTGGGCCAAATCCTTTGAGCATTTTATATTTAATTCATCCAAAACTCATTTTGAACAAATAAATATTTTATTTCACAAACACTAAACCACTTAAGTAATTTGACAAAATTATCCTTTAAAAATTAATCCATTAATTTTCTTCAAAACAAACTATTTTTCCAACGGCCACAGAAAAATAACTTGGCGGAATCGATTGAAGTAGAATTTACAAATACTTAGAGAACAAAGACAATCCACGCTCCTCACATACACACATATGTGTGTGTTTTCTTCAAGAAAAACATACTCACCATTGATGATAGTGAATTTTGGCTGTGTGTGATTTTCAAGGAGAGAAAAAGTGCCTGTATCTATTAGTGCTTCATATAAGTGGCAGTGTTATGAAGTGTTTAGTACATGTGTGTTTTGAGTGTTAGTGAATCTGTATCTATTAGTGCTTCATGTATGAAGTGTTTAGTACATGCGTGTTTTGAGTGTTAGTGAATGTGTGATTAAGTGTTAATATACGTATAAAAGAGTATCAATATATGTGTGTTTGAGTGTCAATGCCTATGCATGTATCAATATGTATCAGTGCAAAAGAGTGTCAATATTAATATAAAAAGTGTCAGTATTTGTATATAAAAGGCAACGAGCGAGAGAAAAGGCAACGAGTGAGAGAAGCAGATGCATAGATGCATGTGTGTTTGTGTCGGGACAAAAAATGATTACTAAAAATGGTTTTGAATCTAGTTGCTTAAATACTCAATCCGTCCCACATTAGCTTGCCAATTTACTGTTGAGAACGAAGAATAAAGAGTGAATATATATAATGTTATTAAAGTAGGAATTGTGAGTGGGTAGGAGTGAGAAAGTGGGGTAGAGAATAGTAAGTGAATAATTGTTGTAAGTATGATAAGTGAGTCACATGAATAAAAAAGTATTAAAAAATTTCTTTTTTAAAAAAAGGAAACTTTAAAATAGGATGTCCAAAATATTAAAATGGATAAGGTTTGATGGAACGAAGGGAGTATAAAAGAAGGTGACATCGACAGTCAGAAATGGAATAAATAAAAAAGAAAGGATTTTGTAATACGTGGTGGTGGTGGTACGCAGGCTTACGAAACTCTGGGCCACCAAGCACAGTACCGCCCAAGAAAACACGCAATCCCCTCGCCAGAAACTTCTCCATTTTCCAAGCGCCTCCAACATCACACAGCTCAATGATCTCGCCTGGTACTTCAATTTCTTAATCTCACCTTTTCTTTCATCTGGGTTGTTGATAAATGTACAGGTTTTGAATTTCTGCTGTTTACCCATTTCAATTCGGAAGTGTATACTGTTGGAATACACTTTTTTTTTTTTTTTTCTCTCTCTCTGTTTATATTGAAAATTGAGAAATTGAAATGATTTCAAGAACAAGATGGGTTCCGAGCTGGAATCTTGATTTTGGATTTTGTAGTTGTGTAGTGGGCTAATGTGTTTTTTGCTAGTGTTGGAAAATTGAATATGCTTAAAGCCTAAAATCTAAGTGAAATTTATCTGGATTTAGCTTTACTTGTTTCTTAAATTGAGGTTAAGCATTCATGATTGTGTCTCTTGCAATTGTGTAATGATTGTGCATCAAAAGGAATAATGATAAAAGGCTAGGAAACAAAATAATGGAAGGCTGCCACGAAAATAATTCTCTGTAGGGATTTAGCATATTACAGCTTGTAATCATGGGTATTTCTAATGTTAGGGGAGTTCATTTGTTCCATGTATTAACCAACGAAGTCCTTGTACCTTGATTTTTTTGTTTCATCTATATATCTTCCTGGTGGTTTCTGGCAACCAATTTGAATTAGAACCTAGAGGAGCCACTTGGCATGACCATCGAAAGACAAGGTACACATATTGAGGTATCATCCCTATACTACCTCCACAATAGACTTGGAAGGACTTGACCATGGAACCGCGAATACACGCGATGTTATACCCCTTTTACATGTAACCTTAGGACCTAGGGGATTCATGAATGGGAGGCTAGAATGTGGAGCATATCCCCCTTCGGTTGTGGTCTACTAGACCACAACCGAAGGGTCCGGATTTTGGATCCCGGAAGTATTATGTGGTTGGAGAGACACTTAATTATCTTGTGGAGGAAGTTCGATTTGTGAGGTTGACTCAAAGGTTGATAAGTCTCCTAGGCCTAATGGTTTCTCGATAGCTTTCTTCCATTTTTATTTGAATGTCGTGAAGGTGAATCATATAAAGGTCTTCCTGGGTTCCATAGGAAAAAGCATAAATTCCACTTTTATTATCTTCGTTCCTGGAAATGATAAGCCAGTTAACGTGAGTATTTCAGACTTGTTAGCTTGGTTCTTTGTGTCTAAAAAAATTGCCAAAGTTTGTCTGCAAGCATTAGCAAAGTTATAGAAAATACCATCATGAATAATTAGAGTGTCGCTGTTGGGGTAGACACTGGTGTCGAACGAGGTGGCCGAGGACTTAGAACATTGGGGTAAGAAAGGGCTAGTGTTGAAGTTGGATTTTTGGAAGGCTTATGATAAAGTTAATTAAGGTTTCTTGATCACGTAACGGAACAAAGGGTACTGGAATAAGATGGAGACAACCAACCTAGGGGTGTTTCCACTCCTTCCTCGGTCATTGTGAATTGAAAAGCCTGAGCAGTTTAGTTCTTCTCGAGGTCTTTGACAAGGAGACCCTCTCTCCCTGTTCCTTTTTATCCTCATGTCTGATATTCTGAGTTTGTTGTTACCTATAAAGGAGGTTTTTTTAAGGGTTGTCTACTAGGTAATGACAACTTGAAAGTCTCCCACTTACCTTTTGCTAATGATACTATTTTTTATTTATTTAGAAGGATATTAGGAATTTTAAGAATGTTCTTATGATTTACCAAATCTTTGTGAATGTGTTGCAGCTTAAGATTAATTTGGCCAAATGGCCATGTGGCATTACATGGATAGAGTTGGGAGATGAGGTTAGCATCATGTATACTCCCTTAATTGGGTGTTGTGACTTGCTTTGCCTTTGTATTATCTGAGGGTCTAGTTAGGTTATAAACATAAGGTCTATTTGTGGGAGCTTGTTATCAAAATAGTTTTGAAATGATTGAATGGTTGGAGAAGAGCATATTTTTTCATTGGATGGCGTGTAGTCTCATTAGAGCTTACCCTTTTTTGTATTCCTCAATATTTCTTTTCATTGTTTAGATACCAATTAGGGTGGTTAGGGATATTTAGTGTATATTGTGCGAGTTCTTATGGGATGGTTCAGGTTAAGATAGAAGAGATCATTAGTGGTCTGGGACCGTGAGGAAGAGTTGGTTAGACTGACTTTGGGAGCGTAGTCTATGGGAATATCACATTTTCAGGTAAATAGCTTTGGCATTTCCTAGAGAGCTACAATTTTTTGGCATAGTGATTAGATGTGGATTTCACGCTATTGTGTCAATCCTTACGTTGGTTTTTTCTATTTCTTACAAGAGGCCATGGAAATTCTTTCATCAGTGTCACCATCATTCTTCCTTTGATTCATTTAAAGGTTGGGAATTGGGTTCCTATCCAGTTTTGGGAGAATGTTAGGGTGGGAAATACCTAGCTTCCAGATGTATCTGTGTACCTACTTCGCCTGTCATGCTTTATAATGTGCTATTTATGACTTTAATATATCTTTTATTGAACTTTCTTCCAGAATCTAAATGATAGAGAAGCTATTGTTGTTTCCCCTCTTCTTCATTCTACTTCTCTAATGTTACCTCTAATCCTTTTTTTTTTTTTCGGTTCAATCTAATCCTATTTGTGGGTTTGGGATTTGAAGGGATTTGGATTATTTTCTTGTATCTCTTTCTTAGTTCATTTGATCCACTTGTGGGTATTCTCCTTTTCGCTTTCCCTGTTTTGTCTGAAATCAGCCTCTTGCATATATGCATGGTAAGGTTTGCCAACATTTCATCCTTGTGGTGGGGACTCTTCCCCTAGTGTTTTTGCTGAATACTAATAGATTGCATACTATCGAATTTGAGGCAAGATTGGTCTGCTGCTATTACTCGGTATCGGTCTTCTATTTTTCCCGTCTTTATGGATTGCGTATCCATCTTTTTTATATTATCTTTTATGATTTAAATTCTTCTCCTATTAGAGGGAGGGAGAGTGAGAGTGAAAGGGAGTGGGGGAGAGAGAGGGGGGGGGGGAGAGACCGAGCATCTGTAAGTGGAGTAGCATAATAAAAGGTTTGTTTTGCTTCTAGCATTAGACAGGATTGTGTTCTTAGTGGAGAACTGGCTTGGAGTTAGCCACTATGGGGGACAAATTGAGAAGGTAAAGAAAGGTTATCAACTTATCACGCACTTCCATCAGAAAGGGGTCCTATCTACACAGCCTTATGCTTCCAATTATTGAGGTTGTCCCCATGAAAGTCAAGTGGAAATTATTCTTTTGTTTTATGCAGAAAGAGTTGGGAGGTTACTAATCACTTTTTATATCATTGAATTGTGAAGTTGAAACAGCTTTTTTTGCCTACTTGATTCCTAGTGACGGATCACTCATATTCAGTTATTAGAACTGCTCATTAAGTTTAATTTGTTTTATTTGGGTTGAGTTTTTTTTTTGTTTACTTGCTCTTTTAAGCTGATTTTTGTTTTTTAAAATCAATATTTGTTGTCTATGCTGTAGTTGCTTACCTGTTACTCCCTCCATCCCTAATTGAATTTCCAAATTTCATTTTAAGGCACACTCTAAAAATATGTGCTTTTTATACATTTTAATGGCAAAGATGCATAAATATTCTTGTTATTCACTTTCTAAATATTTAGTTTTATGATGATAAAATGAATAGCGAAAAATTTTTGGTAAAAAAATGTTTAGTGACTGTTTTTTTTTTTTTTTTTTTTTTAACAAAAAAGACATTTATTTTGGGATGAAAAATTCTTGACATTAGACGTTCAATTAGGGACAGAGTAATCGTTTGTGAAATTGATGCCTTCTTTGCCCTTTGTTTACCAACAAACTATGGTCATATAATCTAAATACTTGTGTTACAGGTCGTCTTTTCTTGCCTTAATATTTCTGTTATTTACTTCAACTCGATCACGGGTTATGTTTGCACAATATGTAATTGTGATTGTGTTGCCATTTGCATAAAACTTGAAAAGATGTTTTCCTTTGCTTCCCCATTGGCGATTCAGCTAGAACTATGTTAAACTTAACTTTCTTTGGACTAATGCTATTTTCTTTTATGGCATGTCTTTCTATTTTTAAAAAATTGTGAGTATATAGTACGTGAGAGTACTCCCTCAGTTCCATAATAAGTGGTGCAGTTGACTTGCCAAACTTTTTAAGAAATGTGTTTTACTCGCTTGTACATTAGTTGTACCATAGTAAAATTGCACTAAGACTATTTCGGAATTTGGAATTGCGACACTTATTTTAAGACATGCCAAAAAGGAAATTCCAACAATTTTTATTGAATTGAGGGAGTATAATGCTTTTTTTTTTCCTTCTTACCCCATGAGTTCTCACTTATTGTGAAATTTGGCAGCAGCGTGAATGGACGGGTGATATTTAGTGGCTAAAGTGTTTATACTGAAGCAATGAACTCGGACAAAAATACAACAACTACTATCAATGAATCCATTACTATGGAATCACCCAAGCAAAGTCATTCCTTTGATATCAAGTTATGGGGAAGCTCCCTCATTGCACTTGTACCTTGGGTGGCCATAAATGCCAAAGATAAAATCACAATGGCAACGACCGTAAATAAAGAGTTGAAAAGTCAACAGCCTTCTCTACCACATCGTTCCGGTGTGCGTTTTAGGCCTTACGTGTCCAAGGTTCCATGGCATACAGGTGCAAGAGGATTTCTTTCTCAATTATTCCCACGGTACGGACATTATTGTGGGCCCAATTGGTCAAGTGGGAAAGATAAAGGATCACTTATTTGGGACAAACGTCCTATTGACTGGTTGGACTTTTGCTGCTACTGTCACGATATGGGCTATGATAGTCATGATCAAGCTGATCTTCTTAAGGCAGACTTAGCGTTTCTTGACTGCTTAGAGAGGCCTAATATGGCTACAAAGGGGGATGCTCATGTTGCTCATCTTTACAGAACAATGTGCATTTCAGGTTTGTACTTCACCTTGTTTTTGATAGTTTAATCTCGAAAGGAAAAATGATGTACATGATGTGGTTCAAGGTGCTGTACGTTATGGCATCTTATGCATGAATGTGTTGTACTTTACAACACCATGTAGCACATTATGTACAAATTTTATGTGAATATATCATTACTCTTCTGAAAATGGTAATTCAAATACAGAGTTCCTTTATGATAGTTTAATTTAAAAAATGTTGCTACCCCATCCCAATAGGAAGAGGTGTGTTTTTCTTTTTGGGCCGTCCCATTGAATAGGGGTTTATTTCACCGCCTATCCCTGAGGTTTGGACAAGTCTCGATGACCCCCCCCCCTCCCCTTGTCAACTTTATCTAAATATAAGAACTATTTTACCCTAAAACTTTGAAATGACTAATTCAATATTCAGAAAGAGATTTAGGGGTAAAAACTGTCATTTTGTTTAAATGAAGTTGACAAAGGGGATAAGTGAGATGAAACCAAACCTCAGGAAGTGAGACTTGTCCAAATCTTAGGGGTGGACAATGGAATTAACCCCATTGAAGAGTAACATTTCCCTTTTAGGCAACTTTCTTGCAACAAATCACAAATTGACCAAGGCTAACCTTCATTTCTCGCATATGAATTCAATTGTTACTCTTCTGTTGGGACGGAAAAAGTAGTTCAAACAGATAGTTCCACTCGGGTTTTGAATATGAATGGGTGTGTTTCAGGTCTGAGGGGTATACTTGTGCCATACCGACAGCAGTTGTTGAAGTTACAATCTGGGCAGTTATCTCTTGGGTTTGGATGGCTTAGCAATATGAAGTGGAAGGGATGGAATCTTTCAAAAACTTGAAGAAAGAAAGGGTATTATTTAAGTCAGGTGAACAGTTCCAGAGTGGTCTAAATAGTGCTGTGATGTATATACTCCCTCTGTCCAAAATGAGCTTCCCACTTTTTTGGTCGTTAATGCGAATGTACTTTTAGCAATAATAAAATTTAAAACTTGTTATTGATACACCATTATAAATACTACCAATAACTAGTTTTATATTTTTATTAGGATAACTAAATGGATCTAAATTTAGTGCTCAAAGTACCATCTCATTAACAACAAAAAAAAGTAGGAAGATCATTTTGGGACGGAGGGAGTATATGTTCTGAATCTTTACTTAATGTTTGCCTTTCTTTTTTTAAGGGGTGGTAGATAAGGTGTAGCTGAATGTAGACTAGTAGTGTGTGAAAATGTTGTTCATTTGGCATGTCAAAAAGACAAGTTTGTAAATATTTAGCCGTTTGAACAAATGGATGATTTTTCTATTGGAATCAATATTTTTGTATATTACTGATGTATTAGTAACTTTTTTTCTTTGGGACGGAGGGAGTAACTTCTTGCTTGCTTAAGTTGGAACTTAGTTTGTCTTCCGTCGCTTACCAGAAAGTGCAAAAGGGAATCCCCAATTCCCCAAGGAAGGAACGATTCAAAAATGGGCCGATTGAACTGAATGTTCCAAGTGCATCCAACACTTCGTGATAGTCTTAGCTCGACAAAAGAATCGATAATGGCTCATCTGGAAACAGATTGGACCGAACCCTAGAATTCAATTGCCAGCGCGAGTTATTGCACACGCAACATCTAGTCTTTCCTTTCCAATCTTGAAGATGTCTTCTCAATATTGATTTCCAAGCGACTGTACCTTCATGAATATATAAAACTGAGCTAGCCAACTCTTCATTAGCTGCAGTATTATAGAGATCTCGAAAACCTCGGCCCATCTCTATGTCGACACACCAGTTTTCATTCCAAATTGTCTCGAGAGCCATCACTCTTCTCCGAACAGCCCACGATGTTCTAGCTTCGTATCACTCGGACCAAATTATCCATGATGTAAGCGCAAGGATTGGTTACAAGTAGCGATATTCATTTTGGAATAGACAAAAATAAAGTGTGCAAAATTCATTTTAGGATGGACTGAGCCTTTATAAATTTAATATCTGTAAGGGTTAATGCCATTTTAACCTATCCATCTGTTATTCGTCAAAAAACTTAACATTTCGTTAGTTGTCCGTCTAAATCTTAACCATCCATCTGTTATTCGTCAAAAACTTAACGGGCCACCTAATGTACATCATACATTTACTACGTTCTCCCTTGACATCTAGCCACGCTCATCTTTTTAACGATCATATGTTCAACACAAAAATATTGGGACCAAACTGAGAGTTAGGGTTCATTTTTCAAGCTTCATTTTCCTTAAAATTGAAATGCAACATTCAAACTTACTTATCTTATGATAAATATCGTATTTGATTTGTCACACGTATTTAAAAATTGTGCATTAAATCTTTATATATTACTTGTACAACGGTAAAATTGCACTAAGATTATTTTCTTATTTAGAAACGCAACATTTAAATTGAAACAAACCAAAAAGAAAAAACATTTCTTTCTTATGGGATAGGAGAGTACAATATTTAACACAATATTTGCATAATTGTGTTATTTCAAAACTAACCGCCTATTGGAGGAGTAACCTAATATTTGCATATATTGAGTATAAAACTTATTTATTCTCGATGTGGTATAAATGTCTCAACTCGCTGCTCCTAGCCAATCATTGCGATTACATCATGGACATTTTGGTCCGGGTGATGCGAATCTAGAAAATTGTGGGCCGTTGGACTCGCATGTGTAATCATGAGGTTCCATCTCAAAACCAATTGACAGTAAACGAAGTAGTCAAGGTTTTTATATAATGAGTACAAGATTTGTTTATTCCCGAGGTGGGACGTTTCGACAACGTATAGTTAATGAATGGTTAAATTTTCGACGGACAGCTAAAGGACAGTTAAATATTTAACTGATTGAATATTTCATCATACTCGAGTCATGAAAGGATAAAAGGGGATAACTGTAATTGGGTTTGGGTGGGTGTAAACGCGGCAGCCGAAGACCAAGCCCAGACGACACCTTGAATTCTCTCTTACTATTATAAAACAAAAATCTTTAAATATCCCCTAAAGACCTAGATTTCTTCCCCCAAATTATTCGTCGTTTTCAATGCGATTTCGCAGATTCATTCCCACTATATCTATGGAGAATCTCAAGACAGATCTAATTCATTCCATCAGTAAGCTTTTTCCATTTATTTTATTTTATGAGTTTGGTTTAGTGTATCCTGATTTTGAATTTGTTGCTATTAATTTGGAGTTTGAAAAGGGTTTTTTTTATGGGTATATACTGGTATTTATTGTGGTTATGATTTGGATTTGAAGATGGTAAGTGATTTTATCATACTTAGGTTGGTTTGAAAAGGGGTTAATTATGGGTATATACTGGTATTTATTGTGGTTATGATTTGGATTTGAAGATTGCAAGTATTTTATCATGCTTAGCTTCGTTTGGCTTGGCTTTTCAATCAATTGATTATGTGATTATTTGGTTATTTTGTTAGTTATTAGTATTCGTTTTGATTTTAGAATCAGTTATGTATAGGGTTGGGATTAGTACTGAGCTGAGATATGGTTACAGTGTGATTTCTCTCAGCTAATGTCAGCTAGTTGGTCATAGTTGACCATTGGACTGCCTTCCATGAAAAGAATGTCTAATTGCTTTAATGGTTTGGATATGGATGATGCTAATTGCGTAAGTTGTCGGTCATTGACTTTTTTAGGGGGTTGGGGGTTCATTCTGATTAGCTTCGAGCATTTGATTCTTTTTATTTTATGTACTTGTCTTTCATTTTCTCTTCCCCTAGATATGATTTTAGAGGAAAGGTGAGTGTGGAAGAGATATTTTTTTGAGTTAAATTTGGGAGGTTGCTTATACAACGAACTTTCCGCAGGTTATGCATGGGCTTGTTTAACATATTCTACTGACTGAGGATTGTACTGATGGATAAAGAATCTGCTTCCTCAACGCGGGACCTTGCTCAACGTCTTTATGACAAGGTAAACGTTTTTGATCTTTTTCTTGGAAGATGGGTTCAGTTTTCATGCCTGCCTCTTTTTCGTGATCTATTTATTTGATTAGTTTCCGGTGTAAATAAAAGATTTTAGCGCAATGATCACATTGGATTTTGTAGTTATACTTGGTGGTTAGATATGATTCCATTGAGTTAATTCAGTTATTGGGAAAGCCACTTTGAGAATTAACACATGACTATTTATAAAGATTTTTTTTTTTTTGTAACGAAGTAGTAACTTGCTGACCTGTTTTTTGTTCCTCTTTTCCTAGCCGAGTCTTGAGTTACAGTTGGCTTTATCTGTTTTCTTTCTTGTTCTCCTTATCCATCGAAAATCAATATTGCATTGGGCCTAATAGTTTAAATTAACAATCCTGGTATCAGAGTATATGCTTCAGTAATCTATGGTTCATGCTTTCAATACAAATTTGATTTTTTTTCACAAGCGTGGGAGAAAGCTAGCGACCCCAAATATTGTGGGAAACCACAAAGGCCGAGTGGAGTTGTAAGTATTGGTAGAGTATGCTATGACAGTGAACTTGGGTCCATTTTCACCCGGATCCCATGATGTAATATGCTATGTCTCTATCATTGCCTTTGGATTCTCACAAAGTGTTACCTGAGGATTATAGTGGTTGCACCTATTTATGTTGTGGAAAGTTCCTGTAACATTTAGAACAAGAAAACTGCAATTTAGTAGACAATCTAAATTTAACAAACTCTCTATCCTAAGCTTGGTTATTTATTGGTTTTGTAGGACATAAATGATATAACCAATTTGAGTTCGCATGCCAGATTCTTTGTTCATGCCTTGAATTCAGCTTAACTTGTGACTGTGACCACACCCTAATTTTTCGGTGGAAATTATCATGACGTCCACTATAAAATATTTGGGCGTAGCTTTAGGATGTGCTTTGCATACTAAGATATTTATGTACTTCCGGATGCTTAAAATATATTCAATATTAGTTTGGATTGTGTAGTTTGATAGATTGCATTGTTATTTTCTTTTTCCTCTCTTTTATTTTGTTCTTAAGTGGACATCTTGTTCTCTAGTCTTCGTACATTTTCCTCCTAGTAAAATTTCTTCTCTTATAAAAGAAATGTGATTAATGTTTGCATTCTTTACAGAATATTGAATTGGAAAACAGGCGACGTAAGTCTGCACAAGCAAAAGTCCCATCAGATCCCAATGCCTGGCAACAAATGCGTGAGAATTATGAAGCGATAATACTTGAAGATCATAACTTCTCTGAGAAGCGCAATGTTGAATTTGCTCTTTGGCAGTTACATTATAGACGAATTGAAGAATTCAGATCTCACTTAGTTGCTGCTTCAGCTGCCTCTCAGATCAGTAGAGGCTCATCTTCTCGACCTGACCGTGTTTCTAGAATCCGTCTGCAGTTTAAAACATTCCTTTCAGAGGCCACCGGATTTTATCATGATCTTATTTTGAAAATCAGAGCAAAATATGGACTTCCTATAGGGCATTTATCTGATGATTCTGAAAATCAGTTTCTTATAGAGAAAGATGGAAAGAGATCTGTTGAGATGAAGAAGGGTTTGATTTCCTGCCATCGTTGTTTGATTTACCTGGGTGACCTGGCACGGTACAAAGGATTGTATGGGGAGAATGACTCTAAAAGTCGTGATTATGCTGCAGCATCGAGTTACTATCTGCAAGCAGCTTCACTTTGGCCTTCCAGTGGGAATCCTCATCATCAGGTTATCCTTGTGACACACCTTTTTCCAGTTGTTAACTCATTGGCCTTTTGAAAATTGTCAGTTCTAAAATCCTTAGGGTTGTGAATCATTTTTTGCTTGTTTTCCAGCTTGCCATATTGGCAACTTATTCTGGTGATGAATTGGTGGCTGTTTACCGCTACTTTCGAAGTCTGGGAATAGAGAATCCTTTTTCAACCGCAAGGGACAACTTGATTGTTGCATTTGAGAAGGTACCAATATGAGTTCAAGCTTTGGCTTTTGAGAAGATACTCGTACTTTGGTTTCTGCATTATGTTTTCATGGCTGCATTGATCTTCTCAAAAAAGGATTCTTAAAACAGATTGAAAATACCAGTTTTAGCTGGATTAGTAGAAGTGTCCTATTACATCTTTGCGTATTTACCTGTAACTGATGAAGTCTGATAACTATTAGCTAATTCAGTATCAGGTTAAAGTGATAAGCTGAACACATTTGCTGCTTGAAAATTGGATTTTATCATCAGAATAATCTTATTAATTATGAGTGAGATATCAGGTCTTGATTTCTAGCTCAGAGAGGGAGCTATATCCATTTCAGAAGATATTTGGAACTGGAACAATATAGATGAGAGAAGGATTTAGATATGATTCTATTGACTTAGAGAAAGATATATTCCGGAGAAGATATATTCTTCTCTTTAATCTGATTTTTTTTCTGATTAAAAAAAAAGAAGGTACATTCTGGAAAAGAATTTAAAGTGTTTAAAGTGTGGTATATAAATGTGATAAAATATATGCATGATAGTGATGTGACCATTGTTAGATCTCCCTTGTTGTAGTTGAAAGTTAGTACTGTAAGTTCTATACTTTTTGCTTTGGTGGTGAATGATTTGATTTGAGATATACAAGAGGGCACGACATTGGCATGGCACACTTTATTTGCAAATGACATTGTTCTTATTGATGAGAAGGCATGGGTCAATATATAAAAGATAAGTGGATGGGAGGCTAGAAGGAAAAGTTAAGACTGAGTTAGTGTAAAAGGAGCACATCAAATGCCAACTTTATTGACAGAGGGAATATAAATGGAAATAGAGATAGGTTAGATTACTATGAATACCAACAAGGGATCGACTTAGTCTTTTAGGGCTCGTTTGGTGTTCGGGAATGGGTATCTAGGAATGATCCTATTCCTAACCATTTCTTGGTAATGGATAAGTGAAACTCACCCCTCATAGTGGAATTAGGATAACCATGTATAATGGGTGTTTGATGCTTATGCCTATAAGAATCAAATAACTAAACCCTTATTCCATACAATGTATACACCAAATGGTGTCTGTACTTGGAAATGAAATACGGGGATGTCAGATTGAGGGTACTCCCGGGAACAGATCCAGTGGAGCAAAATTAGAATACATGGTAAAACCAAAGATGATAAATTTATGAAATGAACATTTTTGATCAACACAGAAGTAACCCTCTGGGGATATTGTAGAAGAAGAATCTGGGATATGTTTTGGACATATACAACATTGGATATTTCATGTAGTCTTCAGATGAGGGTTGTTGATAAGGTGAGGGTGAGTTTGCTAAGGCAATTATTGATCAATGCAACCACTTGTGGATCTCAGTCTTGAGGTTCAAGGATTTGGAAATTTGCTACATATGAGCCTACGGGATTAAATATTAGAAACTAAGAAAACCATTTAATCATATTGAAATTTCAAGCTTGATAGTCTGTTTGTTTATCATTAATTGCAAATATCTTTTGATATGCAGAACCGTCAAATTTACTCTCTTGTGAACGGGGATTCGAAAGCGTCTGCAATCAAACAATCACCTGGTAGGACAAGCGGCAGAGGAAAAGAGGAAGGGGAGGCGAAGGTTCAAACCAAGGATGCCAAGATTGATACCAGCTCGACGGTAGGAAGTACAAATAGCATCCATGACATATATAAAGCTTTTGCCACTCGGTTTGTTCGTTTAAATGGCATTCTTTTCACACGTACAAGGTATTTATCTTTAACATCAGTAAAATTGGTCAGGTTTACTTTTCTATAATATTATGATAATTAATTTTATTTTCATACTACAGCCTGGAGACATTTGGAGAGGTTCTTTCTCTAGTTAGCAGTTCTCTACATGAACTTCTTTCTTCTGGGCCGCCAGAGGAGCTGAATTTCGGCTCAGACGCTTACAATAACGGAGTTATATTTGTCAGATTTGTCTCCATACTCATATTTACAGTTAACAATGTGAAAGGGGAGACTGAAGGTCAGAGTTACGCAGATATCGTACAACGTACAGTTCTGTTTCAGAATGCACTTACTACAATATATGAGCTAATGGGGCTTATAATGAAGAGATGCCATCAGCTGTCTGCCACATCTCCGGGTTACCTTTTACCTGGCATTTTGGTCTTTTTGGAGTGGATGGCCTGTTGTCCAGAGATTGCTGCACATGTAGACAAAGACAATCGACAAGAAACTATTCGATCAAACTTTTGGAACCATTGCATATCCTTCCTAAATAAGCTTTTATCTGATGGGCAGATATTTGTAGATGATGACGACATGACCTTTTCTAATCCAAGCAGGTATGATGAACGAGAATCAGAAAACCGCCTTGCTTTGTGGGAGGATTTTGAGTTGAGAGGATTTTTGCCCCTTCAACCTGCACATATCTTTTTGGATTTTTCAAGGAAGCATTCCCTTGGCAGAGATAGCAAACTGGAGAAAACTTCTCGTTCTAACAGGATACTGGCTGCAGGAAAGGCCCTTTCTAATATTGTTAGAATAGACCAAAAATCAATAAGCTTTGATTCGAAGATGAGGAAGTTTTGTATTGGTATGGAGCCTCAGCAATCGCCTCTCCCTCCATCCTATCCCAGCAATCCCGAGACAGATCTAACAGCAAATGTGTCAGATAAGCAACCGAAGGCACAGTTATATCTGGAAGAGGATGAAGAAGATGAGGTGATTTTATTCAAGCCAACTATAGTTGAGAAACAAATTGATGATGCTTCCAAATGGATCCACCAGGAGGAACTAGAGCCAGTCCAGGATGCGACTAGAGATGATTCAGAGTTTAGTATTGATCCCGTTTCTGTGTCTCACTTCAATCCAAAGAAGTTGAACACGTTGGATTCCAATATTCATTCATTTGTGTCAGTTCCTGAAGTTACCCCAAACTTTTTGCAGTCTTATGAGTTGCAATCTGCTATGTGGTCAAACCAGCAAACACCTCTTAGTGATGGCCTGAAGAATTTGAGCTTCGAGGAAAATGGGTATACACTGAGTGTCGGAACTCGAAATGATTTTGAGGTAAAACACAATGCTTATCCGTCGGTTCCCTTTCAGCAGTCTGTTGGTATGAGCGAAAGCAGTATCCCCTATTCTGAAGCAAAAACTTTCGGAACCAATGTGCGGCCATTGGTTGATATGAATGCATCTTCCAGAGGAGTTGTTCCACAGTTCAAGATTGATAATACTGTATCATCTGGGGTGAATAATGGTGCGTTGGGCTGGGCAACCATCTCATCCATGCCAGCAAGCTCTCTAAAAGTTTCATTCAATCGTCCTGTTAGGCACCTTGGTCCTCCACCTGGTTTTAACTCTCTACGCCGTAGACAACTAAACGAGCCCGTATCTGGATCAAGTCAGAAACCAATGATGGATGATTACGGTTGGTTGAATGGGTCCCAGTTGCAATCATCAGTAAAAAGTGTGGAGCAGATCCAATCAATAAATCAGCCGTCTAATTTGAATCCTCATCTCAGTACTGGCAATGGTTCACTGGGGACAAATGGTTTTCCCTTTCCTGGAAAACGAGTATTAGCAGCACAATCTCAAGATGAGAGACATAAAATCTGGCCGGATTCTCAGAATTTAGGGAGTTTTAATTCAAATCGACAGCTGCCTCAAGGCCCACAACAGACATTTACTCCTACTTCAGATCAGCAGCAAGGGCAGTCTATTTGGATGGGTCATCATTTCGTGTGATTCTCTGTGAAAGCATTGTATGATAAGTTATACGACTCATTTAATTCCCTTTTTGTGATAGGAATGTCTTTTCTCTAATTATTCATATGCTGTTGTTCCAGGAGGTTCTTGGAATCATACTGCTGGTGTTCAGTCCTGGTATACAAGGTTTACACTCCAACTCTGCAGCCATTTCAATTTTGTTCACTATTGTTGGAGTATTGGGGTGTCAGCATCTGGCAGAATATTTGCTGGTCAACTAGTGAGTGTTAAGTTTGCTGTCTGTCTATATTGCATGCAATACTTAAGGCACTTATTAGTGTTAGCTACTCCCTCCATCCCATAATGATGGTCTCATTTGACTATTCAAACATATTCTAACAATCTAGTTTCATTTCCATCTCTAACTCTCTTACTTCCTCTTTTTCCTTGGCTGGCTCTCATCTTCTCCTCTTTTCCTCTTCTTCCTTGGTTGGCAATTTTAGAAGTTCGATGATTTTAACCTAACAATTTTGGACATGGTACACTACAGTTTTGGGACAAACAAAAAGGGCAAATGGAAACGTCTTTATGGGACGGAGGGAGTACATGTTAGGTCGCAGTTTGTTAAGGAAGTTGATAAATGAATCAAGTAATGCCGCTAGTCATCAAATTGATAAACTTATATTTGCATGTAATTTTCGGTTTTAAAATCTACGTACATCCTCCTAGGATTGTCCCACGGCGTTTTCATTTCCATCTCTAACCTTAATGAGGTTTATTTATTACTCTATTACTCTCTCTTTTTCCTAGGTTGACTCTCATCCTCTCCTATTTTCGTCTTCTTCCTTGATTGGCAATTTTCGAAATTTGATGATTTTAACCTAAATTTTTTGGACATGGGACTATCTTTTTGGGACAAGCAAAAATGGCAAATGGGCCCATCTTTATGGGATGGAGGGAGTAGTTGTTAGGTACTTAGGTGGCAGTTTATAAAGGAAGTTGATAAGTGAATCAAGTAATGCCACTAGTCATCAACTTGATAAACTTATATTTGCAGGTAATTGTCGTTTCATGTGAGCATGATTCTCATGTAACCTTCTGACTTTAAATCCTACGCACATCCTCCTAGGCCTCTCTCAAGGCATTCTCTACGGGGATATGATTCTTTCCATGTTTCAATTTGCGTTTGTGACTTCTGCTTCAATTAGCTTCCACTTTGCACATTGTTCACCTTATTTTCTTTTTTCTTTTCTTTTCAAATATCGAAGTGCTGTTTGAGACTGAATTATAATGCGGTTGATTTGACAAGTAAATGTCCCTCTTGCCAAATTATCCAGGAGTTGGGCTTTATAAAGTTCACAGTTTGAAAGCTTCTGTAATGTACTCCCTCTGTCCCATAAAGATGTTCTCACTTTCCATTTTTGTTTGTTCCAGAAAGAAAGTCTTATTTCTATATTTGAATAGTTAAAATAAGTAACTTCCCAAATTTTGAGTGAAATGGATGTAGATGATGGGCTATATATAACATTAGAGTTCCAGTTTGAGAGCTTCTGTTATGAATACAATTATGGGCATTAGTCAGCAGGTCTTAACCAGTACTTACATCATTACATGTAAGATTTTGAGTCATAGTGTTGTTATGTACAAACTAGTGTTACACCCGTGCGTTAAACGCACCGAAAAATAAGTTTGACAAATCCGCTAAGAAAAATAAGTTGATGTTTTACTATTACCTAGGTATCCTTACCAATGTTACCAAATATACCCTTATCTACGGTTGTAAAATAGACATTTACAAACATTTAATTACCTAGGTAATTGGAAATTTTAAGGGTAATATAGTCCATTTAATATGTAATAATTACATTTCTTATTATGTGTAAGCAAGTTTAAAACAATACTCCCTCCGTCCCAAAATACTTGCAGTTCTAGGAGAGATTATTTGTCCCAAAATACTTGCAGTTTTGAAGTTTTTCATAAAACTTTGACACATGTTGCCTAAATTACCCTTATTTATAATTAGGTAGTTGTCATTGTAAAAGTATTTAATTGCCTATGTACTAAATGGATTTCTTAATTTGTGTGAAAATCTCTAGAACTACAAGTATTTTGGGACGGAGGGAGCAAGTATTTTGGGATGAAGAGAGTATCGTGTTTCTAGAATTTGTATTTGGAAAAAGATTTAATTCATTAATTATAGCATTTACTATATCTCATTTTTAAGCACCTTTTTCTATGAGTAATGATATAGTTCATTTCATTATTAATAAAAGTGAATGACAATTTTGTCCAAAGTGCATTTTGGAGGGAAAGTTGAGTTCACTTGAGCTTATATATATATATATATACTAGAATAAGCCCGTGTTCGAGGACACGTTTTTTTTTTTTTTTTTTTTAATTAAGCCTTTTTTTTATTTATTAATTTTTTTTTTTAAGGGCAAAATGGGAAAGGGACAAATGTATGAGGGCAAAATGGGAAATTCGGCACGTGGTACTGTTTATAGTACTGTAGATAGTGGAGGTGTGATTTATACTATAGATATACAAGTGAGTAGGGCTTCTTATACTTGTTTTGTAGAGTTTGTGGATAGTTTTGTGGTTGGCTGGGTGCTTTAGTTGAGTATACTTCTAGTGTACAAAGGCTGCGTCACCCGATTTGTCACTTTTTGTTTATTTATATACCTCTTAACCTAGCCAAAAATATAATAATATAAGCGAGTAGGGCTTAAATTGTACTTGCATACAAGATTTTGAAAAGATGATCTTTTACTCCTGCCGAGCATTGGATTATGTTTGGTCCATATGTTAGACATAAGCTCCCAATTTTACACTTATATACAGTGTTAGCTGTTTTTCCATCTAAACTTGGAACTTAATTCTTATGTAGATTGTGCTTAGCTCTCTCTCCAGTGTGAAGTAGGAAAGAAAGAAGTTACAAAATCTGAAGTGCGCATTTTGGAACGGAATCTATTTTCTGGCAACTTGGAATGAAGATGTTACATGTCAAAATAGCATCTGTTAATCAGAGAAGGGGCAGAAATAAAGTCGAGGTTCACCAGTCTCTAGCTGTCAAGTGTGTTGACATTCTACTCTTTGCCTATTCCCGTCTTCTTCAACTTTCTGGGCCCGGTTATCCGCTGCTCTGCTCTGTTCTGTTCTGCATGTGTTGATGATCAAAGAGCTGGTATATTTAGTTGCTGCATTTGTCGATTATGGAGATTGGAGGTTGACCTAGCTGGTAAGAATTGTGGGAATATAATTTATTTATTCACGTGCGTGCGCATGTATTTATAGATTTTCTGTTAAATAAATAATGGACGTGACTATGAAGTCAAGTGTGGTTGGTTATTTTCTTTCTTAACTTGAATTGAACAATATGGTGTGGAATAATCAATTATCTATGAAACAATTATCTTATGTTGTTCTAGCTGTTTTAGAATTCTCCTTTTTGTGACAACAATGAAGAAAGCTGTACTTTCAGCATGCAGAGCTGTTTCCGTCTATTTTCACAAATGGCTATATTGGAAGTTTAATAGGACTCTCTTCTAAGACAAATAAAAATGGCAAATGAGACTATTTTTTTGGGACGGAGAAACTACTATACTAAATCAAGTCTATGAAAGCCAATGAAGAAGAAGAAGAAAATTAAGCTCAAGAAATGAAACCAATAAGGGTTTTGAGGATTAACCTAGGCCTATACTTTGAAAATGAAAAAAGGAAGAAAGAGTTTCTTTAAATTTCAGGATCTACCGGAAAGAAAACCAACTTTATTTTTTTTCAAATTCAAAGTATTCACATACATGTTCCCATATTCCCCCCGGCCCATAGATGACTCGAAATTGGGACCTTTGGAAAGGTCAAGTAAAATAAGACCTCATTTATTGGTGATCCATTGCATAGGTCGGGGGAAAAGGACAAGAGTTTTGAAAAAAAAAAAAGAAATGCAAATTTAGCAACTTTGGTGATCCGGATTGCTGGGCCAATCCAAGATTGTGATCCAATCCTTGCCACATGTCCACCAACCATTGGTTGGTGGATTTTTTAAAATATATTTTTTCATTTTTAACTTAAATTATTTTTAATTATATTAAAAATTTATTAAAATAAAAAATATCAAAATTTTTATTTTTTTATCCTCTATAAATAGAGATCAAGTTTATTGAATTTGAAGCACATCTAAAATTCTCTCTTTTCTCTATAATTAAATCGTTTTTTCTATCTCTTTCCCTAATTTCTCATTGTTATTATGGATCCAAATTTTTCATTTGATTCAAACTCTCAAGAATATCTCAATTCTCAAGTATACCTCAACTCTCAAAATTATTCAAACCCTGAATATTATTCTCAAAATTTGACAAACACTCAAAATTTTGAAAGCTATTCACACTCTCAAGTTTCTCCAAATCTCACTCAATTTCCTACTTCTATAAATGTCCAACAGTCACAAAATATCTCTCGAAATTTATTTCAAGGCGATGAACAAACGGACACAAATCCTGAAAAGGGGGGGGGGGGAAATGTGTTACTTGACTTGTGAAAGAAGATGTGGCACTGAATTTCAAATGTAACTTCATTTTTATATTTTTTATATATATCGTATTTTTGTATAATAATTATATAAATTTAGTAATATAAAATATTTTATAAATTTATTACAATGCAAAAAATAAGAAAAATGAGGTTAATAATATATGTAATAAAAAATAAAGAATAAATGATATTTGAGTTGGGTTGGTTGGTTGGATTGAATTGTGAATAAAGTTAAAAAATGAAGAAGATTGGTTTGAATTGTAGATGATATATGTGGAAGAAAGAGAAATAATATTATATTGTTGGATTAGATTGGATTGGGTTGTTGATAAAGGAGGTCTAAGAGCTGTCTCAAGAAAAAAGAAAAACTTGTTTTACCGTACAATTTGAAAAAACGTGTTTTCAAAGTGTGCGGTGCGATGACATTTTTGTAAATAAGTGTCCGTTTGTTTTAAAGCGTGCAATGACATTTTTGTAAATAAATGAAACATGTGGTTGAAAACTGCGATTTTTTTTTTAAAAAATTAATTTTCATTTTATGAAGAAAGAATAAAAATTAATCATTATGTTTCAATTTGATAATATCTATTTATTAATGGACGGATGAGATAAACATTTGTTATCTTTAATATATACTATTTTTTATATTTTATTAATTACTAAATATTTGGAGTATATGATTAAATAATTAAACTATGATATTAGGATGTGAATGGTTAAAGTTTTAAAAGAATATTTTATAAAAGTAAACGAATGTGTAAACGTATTTGTGCTAGCACTATTCTCCACACCAGCATATTTTAAAGACCATTTTTTGTTGAAGCCATTTTTTTGTCGAATGTCGTGTGTTTGTGAATGAACGCTCGCCCAATAAAAGAGAGTCGCCACGCCGTTTTTAAGAAAATATTGAAAATTTTTGAAATGAGAAAATGGGTTCGGGAGTCAGGTTACGTGTTGGGAAGAACCGAGAGTTCACCCAACACGCCTCGCCCGTAGACGAATCTTTCAATGTTCAACATTCAAAACATCCAAATATGTGTGCGAAGTGTGTATGACAAGATATGTAATAAAATACATAAGAATGCTTTGTTTTATTGATAAAAGAGATAACAGTACATCTTGTGAACCTTTTACTGTGGGAGGCCACATCCCACTTACAATGCTACGAACAACTTACAACTGAAAGGATGACCTCTGCAGAGCGACTAGTTATGTCGCGCTACACAGGACTTGGATAGCCCGTTGTGTCGCGTGACACGACATGTCTATCTGCAGACATCTTACAATTGAGCAACAGATCCAACAGAGAACAATTTAAATCAGACAACAACACCCAAACAACTCAGAAATTAATGAATTCACAATAAATTGACCAAGGGGATGTGGATATAGGGAGATCCACACTCCCTTGGCCAATAAGCAACAAATCCAACGAAATCACATCATGAATATCAATTATACCAAGCCAAGCAAATTAAACAGAGAGATGGCAGTTGGGACTTGATAATTGAAGGCGGATGAAGCCCAATTATCAAGTCCAAGGAACAGTAATTGCAATGAAGCAAATAAACGGCAAATATGAGATAGAGATGCAGGGAGTCGTTACCCTCGTAGTGTCCACAATCCTTAAACCACGTTAGGTAGAAGAATCTTCAAATCAGCTTCCGGGAACAAGTTCGAACTCGCAGATTGAAGTGGCTGTTAAGCTCCAAATGCCTGTGTGTGAGTATGTGGGTTGAATTAGCGTTGTTGAACGGCTGAGGCTCTGAAACGGAGAAAATGGTGGATATGGATTTGTGAGTAGGGAACAGAGAGCGGCGAGGGAGAGTGAGAGGACCTAATTGGCGTTGTCTAACGAGGTTGCGGTGGTGATGGTTGACGGCTTAGGGGCTGTAAACAGGAGAGAGATTGTCGATGGTTTTGGGTATAGAGAGAGATAGGCCGAGGTGAAGCAGGGGATTAGAGAGAATTGTGTGAGGTCTCCGGTGAGGTCTCCGGTGAGGTCTCCGGTCAATTGGGGTTGAGGGAGAGAACGGTCGTTGTTTGGTTGAGAGGGAAATTGGGAGAGAGTAGATCGGTGCGGAAGGTAATTGAGGTAGAGGGAGGCGATTTAGGGAGAGGAAATTGGTGAGGAACGATTGCTTTGGCCGGAGATAGATGGGTGAAGGTGAGGAAGATGATCGCTGTTGGAGGGGAAACCGGTGTTTGCGTCTAGTGAGAGAGAGGAGACGGTGGAAGCGGTTATGGTTGTAGTTGGAGATAGAGAGGTGGAGAATGGTGAGGGAGGTTGAGGATCGCCGGGGAACAGGTTGAGAGAGGGAACCGTTGTTGTTCTGGTACAGCCGGAGAGAGATGGGCGAAGAAGATGACTTTTGCGTTTAGAGAGAGAGTGGGAGCTTTGCGTCTAGTGAGAGAAAGAGAGAATGAGCCGTCCCCCTGCAAATGAGAGATAATTCTCTATTTAACGCAGCTTTGGGAAAATGCTTTAATATGTCGTACGACCTCTTGCTTCGCTTTTCCATGCTTCAAGATGTCGCACAACTGGTCACGCCCGTAACTGTTTCTGGCGTCAAAACCAGATTCTGGAATATTCCGGGTTAATACCCAAAAGGTCCAAACTGATTAATTCCTTGCAGGTCCTTTTGTCCGGGAAAAATACTAAAAAATACTTCCTTCGCGAGAAACTTATGAAATGTTTCCGGAAGTCTCGGAACGGACCGAGAATTTACCAAAACGCCCCTTAGTGCAATTTTATCACATTAAAATGCACCTAAAAGGGTCGCGAATTGGATTGGCGTACTCACAGAGCCCCTCAGCAACGTCACTTATGGAAGAAGTGAGGTTGTCGACAAGAAGGACCCAATCCCAATGAGCAGCTGGGGATATGGCGGATGGTGAAAAATGATTGATGAAATCGGATGGCTGGACCTTTGGAGAAAGGATTCCTACGTATCCCTGGGAGGGAATCAAGCCGGTCGTAGTTCTGGGGACGAAACTGATTGAAGGGGGCTGAACATAGGAGGAACTTATTTGAAGGTCTCTTGACCTGAAAGGGATCATTTGAAGGTCTCTTGACCTAAAAGGGATCATTTGAAGGTCTCTTGACCTAAAAGGGATCGTTTGAAGGCATCACAACCTGAAAGGGATTATTTGAAGGTCTCTTCGCCTAAACGAGATCATTTGAAGGTCTCTTGACCTAAACAAGATCATTTGAAGGCATCCGACATGGAACGGGATTATTTGAAGGCATCCAACCTGGCAGGGATTATTTGAAGGTCTCTTGACCTAAAAGGGATTATTTGAAGGCATCCAACCTGGAACGGGATTATTTGAAGGTCTCTTGACCTAAAAAGGGATCATTTGAAGGCATCTGACCTGGAACGGGATTATTTGAAGGCATCCAACCTGGAATGGAGTCATTTGAAGGTCTCTTGACCTGACAGGGATTATTTGAAGGTCTCTTGACCTAAAGGGGGATCATTTGAAGGTATCACTGCCTAGAACGGGATTATTTGAAGGCATCCAACCTGGAATGGAGTCATTTGAAGGTCTCTTGACCTGACATGGATTATTTGAAGGTCTCTTGACCTAAAGGGGGATCATTTGAAGGTATCACTGCCTATAACGGGATTATTTGAAGGCATCCAACCTGGGAACGAGATTAATGCTTCTAGCAAAGTAATTGACTGAGATATGCTTTTATACCTGTGCTGTGCTCACCTGTAGCTGCCGGAGGGTCTTAGACTACCGTTGCTGTTGGTGATTGAGAGTTGTAGCTGCCGGAGAGTCTCGTACTACTGCTTGATGGGAGGTAGCTGTTAAGGGTTTCATGCTACCATTGATTCTGCTGGGGATAGGTGTAGCTGCCGGAGGGTCTCATGCTACTGCTTGATGACCGTGGCTGCCGGAGGGACCTATACCACTTGTCGACGCTTGCTGGGTGGCCGTTCACGGGACGGTCCTTGCAAAATAGTCTTTGAAGTCGTCGAGACTGGTGAGCATTATTGCTTGGATACTGGGGCAGCTGGAGCTCTTTTTGACAAGCATTGCTTGGAGACTGGGCAGCTGAGTCTCTTTTCGACGGTGTCGATGAGTCCGAAAGTGACGGGCCCGATGAAGGTAATAAAGGCGGGGTCTGCCACCTGCAGGGTTTGGAATCCTTGTCCAAAATTGTTATTCGAGGGGCAGTCCTCACGATCAAATTATGATCACTTGATTATTGTACCCTGCGGGGGAAAAACACAACACTCAAGGCACTTTGCATTTTATTATGCGTTATTGATCTTTTATTGCACAAGTCCATCTCAGCTGGGAATGGAAAGGAAGTGAGGATTTTGCACGGCTTGGCGAGCAGATGTGTATGTAACAGTTGTGCTATGATGGATTGTGTATGGAACGAATGTGTTTATGATGGGGTGGACCCTCTCCCATGAGGTGGGAAAATGTATGAGTGATGGTGTATGGATGGCAAGGTGCAGCCTGGGCAAGTCGGGGGATGTTCTCGGGAGTACAGATTGCAGCAGGTCCGTTGCTAGTGAGAACAAAGTGTGTCGCGCACCTGAGGAGGCAAGCAGCAGAGAATGTGCAGAGAATGATCCCGGCTTGGCGAAGCCCCAGTTGATAGTGCAAAGCGGACCTGGAGGGAAGTCTGGTAAGGAGAGCCTGAGGGATATCTTAACCAAAGCCCCAGCTTGAGGAAATTCCATGCAGCTTTATCGCAGACAGAGTCATCTTGTGGCCAAAGAGGCAACTCATCATTTCAGACATTGGTCAACCAGTCGCTAGACAAGACTCAGAAATGTTTACGTGCAGGGGCACATCTTTCGAGGGTGGGAATGGATCCCAAATTTGTGTATGACACTCTCGCTTTTGGGTTTGACTCTTTTGGGAGAGTATAAGCATCACAAGGTGTGGAAAGGTGTATGGAAGCCCCTGCTGACCGAAACAGTGTTTGGCTCTATCTTCCTATGATGTAGAAAGAGAAGACTTGTCGAGACACTTGAAAACTTGTCCTATTCGTGATGATCACAAAGCTTCTTAAAACCCTTTATCGATGTTCGGGTTACTCAACCACCAAAGCTGATATGAACAAATATTTCGATTAATCCCGAGGAGAAAATCAACTGATATCGAGAATCAAACTCGGAAGGATGGAAGGTGTATAGGGACGACCCTTGCTGAGACCAGATTTTTTGAGACTTGTTTGTGATTTCGATCGGACCAGTTATGGTTGCCTACGTTCCCCTCCTTAGGAGGAGCTCAGGTCGTCGTAGTTCGAATTTATCCCGAATGAAGAGAATGAACGTTGGAATTCGAGGATCTAAGGACCTTTGAGGATTTGGAGAATTGAAAAAACATGTCCTCTTGGAGTGTCGATGGGAAACACGGATGTGAAGCCCCAGTGGGACGTCCACGACAAGTGTTTGCGGAGGAGAAATGAAATATGCTCACATAAAACGTCGAATGAACGGGTGGAATTTGCACAATCTTCGACTGATAATCTTTTGAGCCGGGATGGACTTGGCTCCGGTTTGAGAAAGCAACACAACATTAACCTGACTTGGCCCTTGAAGAGATTAAGCACAAAACTGTTATCCGGTAGGAACCACAACCGGGTTTCTGGGTTTCGATCGGCTTTCGGGTAATTCGGGATATCATGACCTCTTAAGACGAGAGGTCAGCTAGGCCTTTTGCTGGCTGATCCTCTAAAAATGAGAGGTTGGCTTGCAGGGATGTGTTTGGGATTTCTAAGGGAAGGATATCTTGTGATTGCATCTTTGCTGCCTCTAAGAGTGAGAGGTCGATTTTGGCTTTGGCAAGGTCAAAGGTAAGGGTAACGGTAATGGGAATGTCCTCTAAAATCGAGAGGACGGCTTGGAACTGGTCAAGGTATCGGTGGGGGGACATCCGTGCTGTCATTAATTTGCTTTGAGACTCCCTTTTTGAGTAACAAACTTGATCCTTTGACTTTTGCTTTCGAGAAGATCACTGGGGACTAGGCCCTTTTTTTTCTTTTCTTTTCTTTTCCTTTTTTTTTTTTGTATTTTTGTCTCTCTCTTTTTTTCAATTTTTTTTTGAGAGGCGAATTTTAGCTAGTCCCCAGAATGGATCATTGCTTTCCGCCGTTCTTGAGCTTGGACACGGTCAACCTTCTTTTGAGTCATGGGAGCCTCAAGGATAGTCCCTCTTCTTCTGGTTAGACGGGTTTCAAAACGTGCCGATCTTGAAATGAAAGGGTATTGTTTAGTGGGGGTGGGGTAATGGTTTTCCTAAGGGTGAAAGGTTTCAGCCGCAGTCCATACCGGATAATCTGAACGAGATTAAGTCTTCGTTGCTTGCTTAAGCTTACTTTGAGGAAGATCCATGCAAATTCATCGAGCAACGAGATGGTGAGGACGATGGAAGATATGTGAGCGTATGAGAAACGAGGTGGGGAGTTGGTAGGCCCAAATTTGGGAATGATGTCAGTCGAATTTCTCACTCCGATCAATATAAACATTAGTCATTTCAAAGCATTAGTTGGTGAGCAGCACAAGTGATCATTTGGAATAAGACCATTTCAACTAAATGTAACGTGGGTGTGCAAGTGATGTCTCGAGTCTAGCAAGAAGAGAAACAAAGATTTTTATTAGTGCAAAGCAAAAGTTGTTCCAACGTGGACTCGACAGACTCATGTCCGATAGCGGACATTCTAAATCCTACGAGGACTGATTGACTGCATCAACTTCGGATGGGAGGATGATGCGGAGAGATGCTGCAGAGTATGCCAAGAAATGTGATTCCTGTCAAAGGCACGGCGACATCCTACATCAACCAGCCGAATTGCTACATCCTATCCTGTCGCCATGGCCATTTATGATTTGGGGAATGGATATTGTAGGGAAGTTGCCCAGGGCTCCAGGAGGAAAAGTATTTCTACTAGCCATTACAGATTATTTTTCCAAATGGGTAGAAGCTGAAGCGTACGTACAGGTTCGAGACAGAGAAGTTATCTCTTTCATAAAAAGAAACATATTCAGCAGGTTTGGGATACCTTCAGAGATAATATGTGACAATGGCTCACAATTTATCAGTCGGAAAACGCAAGATTTCTTGACGAGATGGGGAGTCAAGATGGTGACATCTTCACCTGTTCACCCTCAAGCAAATGGACAAGCAGAATCCAGCAATAAGATTATTATAAGCAATCTAAAAAGAAGACTGAACCAAAAGAAAGGGTATTATAAGCAATCTAAAAATAAGACTGAACCAAAAGAAAGGGAGATGGGCGAAAGAGTTACCATTGGTTTTATGGGCTGACATGACTACATCTAAGAATGCCACTGGTCAGACACCCTATTCTCTTGTATTTGGGACAGAGTCAGTCATCCCTGCAGAAGTTCTAGTACCCACGGCTAGATATGGTTTGTTGACACCTGGGCATAATAGTAACATCTTGACACATGATTTGGATACTGTAGACGAGCTAAGAGATATGGCTAAAATACGGATGGCAGTATATCAGTAAAGAGTAGCCAGGTCTTACAACAAAAAATGTGAAGGTCAGAAGATTTCAGGTAGGTGATTTAGTCCTACGAAAAGCAGTTCAAAATACAAAAGAGCTCAACGCAGGCAAGCTTGCCCCAAAGTGGGAAGGCCCTATTAGATTGATGCACAGGCCGGAAAGGGAGCATATCGATTGTCAACCTTGGATGGCCAAATGATCCCGCGAAGTTGAAATGTCATTCACCTTTAAAGGTACTACATTTAGGCAATATTTTCCTAGCCACACCCCAATCCAGGTATGAACAGTCCTATTAATCTTTTCATTTATTAAATATGAATAATCTTTCATTCCCTTCTTTTTCATTTTTTAGTTATGAATTACTTCAAAATAAGTTGTCACTAACACGACCTGTGGAGGGGAGTCAACATAGTTGACGCCCATCTCTAATATGTCTCTGTCTTGCAAGATGTTGACATATGAAAGTGGGGACATATCAAAGTGCTCAAGTCAAAGTGATAACGAACTCTCCTCCGCTAGAGACTGGACATCTCTTCTAAAGTAAGGGTACACAATCCCTTCTAAGGTCTAAAGAATTAATTACCTCTTTCTAAGAAAGTTAGGTAGCCACACCTTCGCCTGGAGCGCAAGATATCTCTTCGATTGAGGTGTGGGATGGGCCTATATGAGTAAAATTATATAGCTTACCCATTCCCACTCAATTGAATGATTGATCTTAAGTTTTATTCAAATGGTTATGGCATATACATGTCATCTTAACGCACCTACGATTTTGACATTTTTCATGTCACCTTATGAAGTTAACATATGATCATCTCAAGAATACTTCATGAAATTATACCATGTCATGGCATGCATGGAAGTTACTAACCAAAGTTTTTCTAAAACACAAAAACTACCATAAAACGTTTTCCAAGTTCAATTGGCCCGCACCAACATCCAAACAGCTAAAACTAAAAAGCAAAGTGTTGAACCAACCCAACACTTGAAACAAATTGTCTTCGGTCCTTATGGACCTATTACAAACCAACAAAATAAAATTATTTTTGGGATACCACCCACAAATTCCAACAAAACAAACAACTGTTTTTATCTTTTCACTTGATAGCTGCCTCATATATTTCTTTGAGAGTACCCTCTCAAGCCTCAGTCTCTTCCCCCAACCGCTCATTACTCCACGTTTAAATGCAGTTGTCACATCGTGGCGCCAGGTGTCTTTTTGAAAAATATTTACCCCTTCGAATTTCGTGAGAGGCAAATATTTTTGGGGACAAATTGTTATGGGTATTTTCAGCATGATGACATCCTCAGTTGTTCCTGCATGTCAAGATGATATTCCACTGTAAGTATTGCATAAATATTTATTGTATTTATTTAATATTATTTATTACTATTTTACGGCTGATCAAAGGAGTTAAAACCGGAGTATATCCAAACACGACAGACACTTCTTCAACGCTAAGGAGGACTAGGTCTTTGGACGTTGGAGGGGTAACTAATTTATGCCGAGATTTTAGGAAGTTGTTATTATCCTTTTAAGTCTTTTATTATTTAAAGGGGATGTGGAGATAAACACACACACGGTCACCCTACGAACACATTGCTTGTAACATCTCCATTATCTTCCAGCTTGTAACTACGATTTTTATAGTGAAACATTTAAGGTTGGAGACCTAACTCCCGGAGTTTTTTTCGAAGAGGTTGTCATCTCTAAGATTTTACTCGTTAACAAAATCCTTGTGTCCATCTTTATTTTCATGCATTTGTTCCATTTGATCAAATTCCAAAGTCCCCTCCTTATTATTAAATTCATACACTCTCTAAGTTAATATTCGACATTATTGTTTTTTCTACCAAAACAACTATCAACAAAAAGAATGGAAGCAAGAAAACAGTATTTTCTATAGCAAACAAATGAGAAGAATATATGTATGAAGATGATCACATACATGGTGTTCCAAAGAGAGAAGTTAAATGGAGCTTCAGAAGGTGAATAGCTTCCTTGGGCGTACGATCAGGTCGGTCTAGAGACGTCATTTCCACATCACTGTAATAATATATGTGAATATGGTGCTTAGAAAATTCCACACCCGTTTAAATAAAGAAAAACTACATTAAATTGAATATTAATTTGAGTACTTAGTGCAAGCAATGAATAGAAGGACTATTCCTACATATTAAACAACTGGAAAAAAAGAGACTTATTTCCCTTTTGGTTTAAAATGAGCACTTTTAAGTTTTAAGGTAACTTACAGCAAAATGAAACAAAAATTAAGAGGTATATGTTGAAATAGTAAATATTGGAAGAAACTTCAAATTTTCTTATTCATATATGAGGTATATATATACATTGGAGTTCTCCTATTGCAATTACAAAAAGGAGAAGAAGATAGATTATAGGAAGGAACTAAATTCTAATTGAAAAATGAGAAGAAGATAAATTAGGAAGGAACTAAATTCTATTTGGAAAAGGATTCTAGTGTTTCTCTAACATGCTCCGCAAGATGGACACCGAAAAGAAAGTCAAATTTTGGAGATGAGGTTCTGAAACCTAGCATGAGCAAGCGGTTTAGTGTGAGCATCCGCTCGTTGATCATCCCCAGAAATATGAGTGACTCGCAGGGATTGATTTTGAACATGTTCACGAACAAAGTGATAATTTAAGCTAAGATGCTTCATCCTTGAATGAAATTTTGAATTAGCCACAACATATGTAGCCCCAAGATTGTCACAAAAAATACTAGGTGTGACTGCAAGTGAGATGCCGAGTTCATGTAGTAAGTTTTGAACCCAAATAATCTCAGCGGTAGTAGCGGTAACTGCACGATATTCAGCCTTGATCTAGCTAGTGTTCTTTGCTTGCAAGAACTCCAAGAAATTGGGTTGCAACCCAAGTAAACTATGTACCCTGTGTTATAGAGGAAATTGTCCTTTTCACCGGCCCAATATGCATCAGTAAATGCATGAATATTGAGGGGAGATGATTTGCGAATGAGCTGCCCGTGGTATGCTGTGCCAACAAAAAACTGCAACACTCTTTTGAGTGCCATCAAATGTTCTTATGTGGTTCTCTGAAGGTATTGGGATAGCCTATTTACCTCAAAAGAAATATTTGAATGAGTGAGAGAGAGATATTGCAGGCTCCCCGCAATTGCCATATATAGGGTCCTTGAAAAAGAAGCACTTCTTAACCTTTTGATCATTGGATGATCCCTTATGCCTCTTACTTGGAACCGCAATTTCCTTCCCTTTTCTCTTAGTCCCATGAGAAGAGGTAGATGCTAAGTGAGCACTTTTCGATTTAAGTTGTTTCATTCTATCTTCCTCTTATGTCACATGTGAAATTAATTTATTAATATTCCACTTGTCCTTTTGAAAATTATAGGTCACTTCAAAATGACGAAACTGAGGAGGAAGAGAGATCAAAACCAAGTGCACGAGTTAATCTTCCGAAATCTCTAACTTAAGTGCCCTTAGTTTTGTCGAGAGATGAAACATCTCAAGAATGTACTCCCTTAAGTTTCCGTTACCCATGTACCTCATGGAAACAAGCTTCCTCAAGGAAGCACTTATTTCCGATTTCTCGCTTTTTGCAAAGCGTTCTTTAAGGGTATCCAGAAAACTCTTAGCATTGTCGTCCTCAGAAATGCTATTCAAGAATATTTATGGGACTGCATTTTTCATGATCATTAGGCTCACACGGTTGGAACGGTTTCACTTCTCAACACTTAAGCGATCTTCTTGAGTGCTTTTATCAGTGAGAGGAGCGGGACTTGGTTCCCTTATGCGCGATCAATGTCCATACAGCCCAAGATCATAGTAATTTTGTTTTTACAAGTTTTAAAATTTGTCCCATTAAGCATCAGAACATTATTCATTGCAGTAGTGATGGACGAAGCATTTGCTAAATCTGTTGGTGTAAGAACAAGAATGAAATACAAAACATGTATAAGTAACTAGATAAGAAGTGATTAATCATATCGAATGAATCCCATCTATAAGATAATTAATATGACATCAAAACTAATCTTTGGATTGCGAGTTGACTCAAATATAATTATCATTAGGTAACTAATAAATTAAACAATGTATTAATCAAATACTTATTCTTCCTTGTGCCGATTTAAATACTCAATAAAACAAACTAATGTTCTCTTTACTTTATCAAATGAATGTAAATTAACGATCTTCTTTGAAAAATTCATATTATTCACATATTAATTAAAGTATACATTAATTACCTAACAACTTCGGATCTAAACAACGTGAATCACTTTGGTGACAATATTATTTAAAAAATTTATAAAGTTTATTAAGCACATAATTAATCAAAAAGAAATAATGGTTTGAAAAATTTATATTTTTGCTCAAAATTGAATACTGAGTCTGCAGGTGGTGCTCGACCGAGCATAAGGAATGACTCGACCGAGCAGGCCTTTCCAGAAACTTCATCATTCTGTACAAAGGTGCTCGGCCGAGTCATGAGGACTGCTCGGCCGAGCAAAGAGGTCCGCACGGACGTGCTATCTGAATGGAATTTCTGTATAATGGTGCTCGGCCGAGTCAAGGAGGTGCTCGGCCGAGCAAAGAGAGGTCCGTACGAACATGAATTTCACAAGTAGATCCGCACGGACGTGTGCCACACAACGCTCGGCCGTGTCAATGGGATAATCTTGCTTGATTCCTTTTCCTTTTTGACGAATTTTATGCATTTTGAGTCAAAAACTTCAATCATTTTCAGATTTTAAACTTGATAAATGTTATTAACACTCTATGAATTGATTAGAGTGATTAAACAACATTAAAACATAAAGAATTCAACATAATCAAGAATTAAAATAAAGCAAAATGTGCTTATCATGAACTTAAAATTAATCATGAACATGAGTAGGCTCTGATACCAATTGTTGAAACATTTGTATTCTGTTAAACCCAATGCGTACTCATGTCTTGAAGAAGTATGAGAAAAGTAAATAGATGCGGAAGCGTATAATACCTGTTGAATCCATTTATGCCTTGATGTTGAAGACAAGAAGAAGAAATGAAGAAGGGAGAAGTAGTTCTTCTAAATTTGAATGCCCTTCTTATCACTCAGATTATGGAGGGGGTATAAGCAAAATTAAGTGAGTTTCTAGACTGAAGGAAAACCTCTATATATAGAAAATAAATGGACACTTCATTTAGGGACCACACCCTTTCGTATGAAGTAGAAAAAGATTACCTTTTGTCCATCATAAATAGGTAATAATTCACTTCGAGAATTCTACACATTGATTAAAATCTATACTTTATAATAATATTATATTTATGATTTATTCATGTACGTCTACATGTTTTATGCTTATTTGCTAAGTATACACATTTTACAATCTACTCCCTCCGTCCCACGTGATTGCATACTAACTTTTCGAGTGTGGGAATTAAGAAAAAGTGATATAAGAAAGAGAAAAAGTTAAATGTTGTGAGTATGAAAAATTAAATAGGAGAGAGAATGAGTGGGAGGAATAGTGAGGAGAGAGAATGTTGTGAGTGTAAAATTGAAGTAGGAGAGAGAATGAGTGGGTGGAATAGTGAATATTCTTTGCCATTTTAGAAAATTTGCATTTATGTGAGACGAATCAAAATAGAAATAAGTTTGCATTCACGTGGGACGGAGGGAGTATGTTCTAACGCTTTCATCTTTTTACATAAGATTGCTAAATAATAATAATAAAAAATGAGCTTAGAGGCACACTACTACATAAGAGCCACTAACTGCATTTTTAAAATTATAGATACTAGAAAAAAGTGCCTCAAAACTATTTTCAATACATATTCCTCTGGCACTATTGTCAAATGATGTGTCGGTATTACTTTTTTGGTATGTTTGGATATCTCAATTTCATAGTTTGAAATTGAAATTGGAGCCTTTAAAATCAATTTTATTGTTTGAGAATATAACTAAAATTTAAAATTGGAATTGTGTTGGAACTCTAAATCACTCAATTCCACAAAACTAATTTCATCTTAATCCTAATAATTTAAATTCTAAATTTTGATCAATTAATAACAACTCACATTTTTTTTACCATCACCACAACAACTTTCAACCATCACCATTTGTGTCACCTCACGCCGCCGTCAACACCTCCGACAACCGCCACCGCCGCCTACAAGCACCATTGCCGCCGCCAACACCTCCTGCGACCACCGCCACCGCCAACACCTCCGGTAACCACCACCGCCACCTCCCGCCGCAGCCAACACCTTCGGCCACCGCTGCTGTCTCCGGCCACTCTCCGCTACCACTGTCGCTTCAGGAAATCACCGCCTCCAACTACCTCCGCCGGCTGCCACCTACCGCCGCCGTTAACCATCACCACTATATACTATTTATTTTAAAAAATATAATTTTTTTATACTTTTGTTGTTAGCAAGATTTGAACCCTTGTTATTTATAACTAGTCTTAACACCCGTGCGTTAAACGCACGACCATAAAATTTAGACAAATAATAGAAACTAAATTAAAAGAGTTACTATTAGTATAAAGGTTAATTTAGAAAAATATTTTTTAAATAAAATGTATTCAACAAAAATATATAATGATATTGAAACTTTTTCCATTCTATTAATTGGTTTATTGTTGAAAGGAGAAATAATAAATAATGAGAATATTGGTATTTTAATCATGAAGCTGGTATAATAACTATGTTTCTTACAGCTTGTGAAAAATTTAAAAGTGACAAATATTTCAAACCAGAGGGAGTATACTATATAATTATTAAATTTTAAAAAATCTTATAAGAACTAATAATAATTTTAAATTAATTGTTTCCACCAGACATACTATACATATTGGATTGGGACAAACTAAAGCGAAATGTATACTGCTCTATGGAAAGTACATCAAGCTTTCACATATAAAACATCAAATACTTATATCCGTCTATATTTCATAAATATGTTTATATATAAAGGATCCGTTTCCTCATATCTTGCATTCATAATTCTCTATGTCCAACGCGATGGGTCTATGTTGACACCCATGTCCAAAAATTATAGTAGAATTGGTGTTTTTTTTTCTTAATTTTTTTACAAATTTGTAACTTATATTCGTACTCTAATTAAATGGATTGACAGACATGAAGCATAATGGAGTAGTCGGAGTAATGGAATATTAATCCCACATCGTCTAGGAAGTAATAGGCATGGCCAAAACCGGTTCCGGACCCGATTCCGGTTCGGAACCGCCGATTCCAGTTTGGCAAATGGATGACCCTTAACCGGCCCGGCCTAACCCCGGATCCTATTCCGGTTGGTACAAACCGGTTCCGATCCGATTCGGCGGTTCCTCTTTTTTTTTTCTTCTCGACTTGAATTTTGATCTGACTATGACTAATTCAAAAAAAAAAAAAAAAAAAAAGAAAAAAAGCAAAATCTGACAAGTAAGTCAAACATCACTCGTCACTCACTACTCTAGTCACTAGTACTACTCACTTCACTAGTTCAATTCACTCCACTCTCTCTCTCTCTCTCTGTCTAAAGTAGGGGTGGGTGAAATTTGAAATTGAAAATACTTTATAATTTTTTACCTTCTTTTTTCTATTTCTTTTATTTCTATCTACTATTAATAAAATTATTTCATAAGTGATTTATTTTTTTTAAAAAAATAAACCTAAATCAACATTATATTGAAAAACAAACATGAAAAAAAGAAAAGGCAAGAATGGATGGTGATGTCGCAGGAAATGTGCTTATCAATCTTCCTCCACGTAGCAGGACTGATCACTTGGGTCCTTGACCTGAAAACAAGAACCCACGACTAGCCAGATGTGTCTTCGGCTTAGACCCTCGGGCGTGAGAGTAAGTCTTTGAAGATTGGAGAGCAAAATGTATTGAATAAAAGATAATTCAGATAACAAAATTGCAGTTACCTTTGCACCGTTGGTAGTGGTGATGTATTTATAGGTGATGATTGTGGTATATTTGGAGGAGCGACGTGTGCTTCGAGATTTTAGCGGCAGTTACTTGTAATGTAAACGTGCCTCTAACGGTCCCTGATTTGTAGGGATGCAGTTATGGAAAGAGTAATTTCTTGTACGCCTGTAACCGTTAGGTCGACGCTTGCTTCGGCAGGTCGAGGTCGACACTTGTGTTTGGGTCGACCTGACTGTCGAGTAGAGTCGGATCGTACCCGAAATATGACTGGGTCATAAGTTCGGACTAAGTTAGGTCGGGACCTAGTAGGTCGGACAATGAACTTAGTCGACTGATGCATGAGATGGGCCTTGAGCCATGTACTGATTGGGCCTAGCCCACTGAGAATGGGGTGGACATAATTGCTTGAGGACTGGGCTTTACTTGCTTGGCCCAGTTAGATATTTTTGGTAAGTTCAGTGGCCCCCAACTTTCGAGTTGACTTTGTCGACTAGGAAGTTAAGAAAATTTTGATGAGGATTGCTATGACCCGCAGGTCGTCGCTCATTCTGAAGTCTGGTCGACCAAGATGACGTGGCACAATCCTGGACGTCGACGACGAACGGTCAGATCTGAAGGAGCGCCGTATTTTGCAATGATTGTTATTTTGACGTTTGATAAACCGCCTTGGAAACTGTTTCCGCCATTAATTAGGAAAATAATTTTTGAATTTCCCCTTTTCCTTTCCTATTCCGGAAAATATAAATTCAAGAATCCTTCTCCATTTGCAACTTTTACTGTCCTTGAGCTCTGTTATACTCCGGCGAAGATCACAGAACAGGAAACGATTTAAGCCAGGCTCTCGCTTTCTGCAACAGTACTTCTTACGAGAACAAATTGAGGTATTTTCCTACACATTCTTGCCTTTAGGGTTTAATTTTTTGCTTCGTACCTTGATTCCGCCATGGCTAGGACCTTCAGTAGCGAACCAGGAGCCTGGTATGGATATTGCACTGTTAACCGTAGGGTGTGTAAGAATGTAAACGGTGAGTGGAGAGAGATGTCTCTGGATGAATGTGCCTCCATCTTGTCAAGGTGGGGGCTGAATTTTAGGGAAATAGGTTTGCCCATTGGAGAAAACGCTGTAGATATAGTAATTGATGACTCGAACATTGTCACTTTTCATCTCTTTCACGAATTGCTCGACCACATAGCCTTGTTTTATGTCAAGGATGTCAATAAAACTTCGTTCCTTAGGAATAGGAAGAGTTTCCCGGGGGAGTCTAGGTCGCCCTTAGTTAGGTCCACTGAAATTGTTCATAGGCATGACTCCCCTGTTTCTCCTTCTTCTTGTACAGATATGGCTTCTCAAGGTGGAGCTACTGCATCTACCTCTTCAGGTCCCAGAATTGTGGATGCGTTTGATGATTCGGCTATGCCAGGGAAGAATGAGAGAGGTTATGTTCCCCAAAGACCACAGAGAAGGAAAAAGAACCTACCCTCTCACTATAGCATGATTTATGATTTCTGTGAGGTGAGCAAAGAGGACTATAGGGTGACCATCCTTAGTAAAAAGGACTTCATGGCTCAATTTAGGTCGACCTTTACCAAGGATGCCACTAGGGTAGCTTTCTTCTACGGGCAATTTGAGGCTGGTCTTAGGTTGCCACTTGACCCTTTCATTAATGAATTCTTGGAGTGTGCCAACGCCTTACCCCTTCAGCTGGGAGCCAACACCTGTAGGGTCCTAGTATGCTTTGCCATGGTGTGTAGGTTCCTAGGATACGAACCCTGTATGAGTGTGTTCAAGGAATTCTTTTGCAACAAGTATAGTGGAGACGACCTGAGTGTTAGTACTCCCTCTAAACCCAATTCTCGCAAGCTTTTTACGAACCTCCCCAACAAAGCAAGTGGGTGGAACTCCCATGTAGTTGTAGTAGAGAGCAGATTAGGATGGGAGTTTCCCTTACCAACCGCTGATACAGAACCCTTAGATGAGAGGGAATATTGGGAGCCAGTCTGGCATTTTGACTTATACCAGAAGTTGTGTAGATTAGCTGATAAGGGGCCTATTAGTTGGGAGTCTTTGGGTACCACCAAGTATAACTATATCCAGGCCGGGATGATGGCTAGAGAGGGAGAAGTGCAGCCTTTGGTGCCCGTTGGTAGGGGTACCGTATATCCTGATTGGGTTACCCACGCTTTGGCTAAGTTCGAGGATAAATGCCAGCTCTGTAAACGGACTGCCAACTACTGCAAAGACAATGGGGAGCATGCTGGTGGTAATATACCCTTATTTTGCAACCCTTTACTCGCCCACTATTTGCCTGCTTGTTGATCTGATAGCATAGTAAATTATTTTGCACTGCATGTTCTTCTCTTAGCTCGTCACCTGTTTAACTCGCATGCGTAACTCCTTGTTTGCATATTATGCTACTTTGAATTGTCAGCCCATCTCTTAGCTCGTCAATTATTAACTCACATAAAAAATAGTTAGCTCGCACATGGTTTGCTCGTACATAGAACTTATGCTCGTATGTAGAACTTTCATATGTCGATCTAACACTTTGCTATTTTGGCTTTGTTACAGTATTGACCCCAGATCAAGAAGCAAATATGGGTCGCATTATCGCCGTGTCTGATAGGAAGAAAGCTAAGAAAGCCCACGGGGCGGCCAATGCTCGAGCCAATAGAGAGAGAGAGAGAAGCTGCTGTGAGGACTAAATTATTATCCAAAGACAATGCTGGGATGGTTCCCATGGAGGAAATTGAGTCGGAGGGTCCCCTGGAGAGCAGCAGTCGAGCTCAGGGGACAGCTGAAGGGGAGAATGCATCCAACAGGTCGACTAGACCAAGCTTGAGCTCCGACCCCATCCCTGATACCTATATGGCGACCTCTGGCGCTGGGACTGGTGGGACTAGTCCCTTGACTGTGGTGAACGTTGATGATGATGAGGTGATGGATGATGATGATCTACCCTTGAACTCCAAGAAGAGAATGAGAACTGATAAGGGAAAATCTATTCCCTCGAGCCAACTTCCTCCTCCTACTACCCAAGAGTCCCTCAAAGATCAGATGAGGAGACTGAGTGATGTACCCCCTCTCATTGGGGTCAATAGCCTGAGTCGCCGCTACCCAGACATGAGCTTGGGCCAGGTCGTGGTGAGGAGGGCTATTCATGTCGATCTTCTGGCCCACTTTCCTGATAAGGGGATTACCCCTGAGGAATTCTCAGCTCGCTCTGGGATGGTGCATAGTGAGGTAGTCTTTTGCTTTCCGTTTCTGTTTAGTCACTTGTTCTTTTAGCCAGTCAATTTAACCTCCGAGCTAACACTTCCCTGATTTCCTTTAATGCAGAATCTCACCATGGTCGAACAAGTTAAAAGCTCTTGGAGGGCCTCCATTGAGAGGGAAAGGCAGGCTCTGAAAGATTACTCCAAGAGGTCACAAGAATTGGCCGAGCTAAGAGAGAAATACAACGACCTTGACAATTCCTTTGATGCTCAGGAGTTGGTGAAGAAGAAGGCGTTGGCTGATTGTGATAAGGCCTTGGAGGATCTGAAGGCTTCTGATGCTAAGGTGGTCGAGGTGACTAAGGAGAGGGATGCTGATCGTTTGGAGCTTGAGAAGACTAAAACGGAGCTGGAAACAGTTTCCAAACTTCTAAAGGATAGGGACACCTTCTTGATCGAGCTGAATGAAGAACATCGGCTTGCACGGATGAAATGGCAAGAAGACCTCCAGGTCGCCTCTAAGAAAGCCGTTGATAGCTTCAAGGAAGGAGATGAATATTATAACACCATTGTGGACAAGGCAAAGGGTTTCCTGGACTTGGTTAAGCGCCATATGGCTCGCCGGGCTCTAGTCGACCCAGACTCTGACATCTCCTTGGAGCAACTAGCTCGCTGGGCCTCTGCTCCCCAATATGACATGGCTGCTCGTGGCGGTCACTCGGTGGTTCCCTTCTCAGATAACGACTTGGCCTTCATTGCCCAAGAAGACAAAGAAGATGGTAATGAGCCGTGGGAACCTCCAGTTTTAGCCATTAGGACTTTTGATGTGGCATTGCAGGAGATCAGAGATGCTGAGGATCTGGAGGAGATGGAAGAGAATGGTGACCTCGAGCAACAAGTTTTTTCTGATTCTGGTAAACCCCTAGGCCCCCAGCAGCAAGAAGGTGAGGATCGAGCTGACATAAGCTACCAAGTCGATGCTGGCCAAGACCCTTGATTTTGTCTGAGTGAGGTTGTAATGGACAAGTCCCAAACAATATTTTGTTTTTTTTTTTGAAACTATCTGAATGCCTTGGCCCAGTTTTTGGGAGGCATGAAACCATGTAACTTTTATTTTGCTGAAGTCTTAGCCTGCTTTTTGGGAGACTTATTTATCTGCAATCATAGCTGACTTGATTCCTTTATATGATGTATGCTTTTGAATTTAGTGTGTGTCGAGCTAGATTGGATAGGATAACAAAGTCGCTTTAAGACTTTGGTCGAACTGATTTTAGCTCTTAGTCGACCTTAGACTTGCAAAGGTTTTTGTAAACGAGATTGACTTAAAGTCGAACCTGTTTTTAAAAGATCAAAGCTGACCAAGGGTCGAGCTTATAAGAATAAAGTCGACCTAAGGTTGGACTTGCTAGTAGGGCTCAGCTGATTAAGGATCGAGCTGATAAAGCTGACTAAGATTCGAGCTCATTGGGACAAAGTCGACTAAAAGTCGGACTTGTTAAGGGTACATAACTGATTAAGAATCGAGTTTGCTAAAACGAAGCTGACTAAGAGTCGAGCTTGTTGAACGGAGTCGACTATGAGTCATACTTGTTAAAGGAACTAAGCTGATTAAGAATCGAGCTTGTTGAACGGAGTCGACTATGAGTCGGACTCGTTAAAGGAACTAAGCTGATTAAGAATCGAGCTTGTTAAAACGAAGCTGACTAAGAGTCGAGCTTGTTGAAGTTAGTGTATAGTGTTTAGCCGAACAGAACCGAGCTTTTTATTGAAGTAGGAACATGCTTACATCAAATGGAAAGCTAGAACTATGATAAACTGGGAACTTCCTTAAATTCGAACTGAATTACAAAACTTGAACTAGAAGTAGTACTTGATAAGGTGAGTGGCATGCCATGGATGTTTCAACTCTTCACCATCTGGATGTGCTATCATGTAAGTCCCTTCTTTGACGATTCGAGTCACAATGTAAGGACCTTCCCAGTTAGGAGACAGCTTGTTCTGCTGGGTCCTTCTCCCTGTTGCCTCGATTTTCCTCAACACATGATCCCCTACTTGGAATGATCTTGTCTTCACTTTCTTGTCGTGATAACTTTTAGTTCGCTGCTTGTAGTTGACCATCCGAAGGTAAGCTGTGTTTCGTTTCTCGTCGACCAAATCCAAGTCGATCAATCTGTTAGTGTCGTTCTGCTCCGGATCGAAGAAGGTTACTCTAGCAGTGGGAAATCGCAACTCGGCTGGTGCCATGGCCTCTGATCCATATGTGAGTGCGAATGGGGTTTCCCCCGTAGGCCCCCCGAGTGGTTGTGCGAACTGCCCAAAGAGCAAGGGGGAGTTCGTCCAACCAGTTGTTACGTCGACCAACTAAGCCTGTCTTTAGTACAGATAGGACGAGCTTATTTGCTGCTTCAGCTTGCCCATTTTCTTGTGGATAGGCGATGGAAGATTTCCAATGCTTGATCCCTACTCGATTCATTTCTGCTTCAAAGGCTCGGGAGAATTGCAGGCCGTTGTCTGATACTATAGCTCTAGGGAACCCGAATCTGCACCAGATGAAGTCGTGTATGAAGTTGATGGCATTTTCCTCTGTTATTCGAGCTAGTGGCTTAGCTTCAACCCACTTGGTGAACTAATCGATGGCAACAATCACATACTTGCAATTTCCCCGGGCGGGTGGGAAGGGTCCAATTAAGTCCACGCCCCACATGTCAAATGGCCAAGCAGCGATCACAGGAGTCTGCTCCGTTGTAGGCATGTGAGGTAGGTTGGCAAACCTTTGGCATTGATCACATTGCTGAACAAATTCATGAGTGTCAGCTCTCATGTGTGGCCAGTAGTATCCCAAAGTGATCAACTTGTCGGCTAGAGTCCTGGCCCCCGGGTGTCCACCACAAATCCCACTGTGCACCTCATGCATTAGCTGAGTGATTTCCTGGGGGTGAATACATTTGAGCAATGGTCTTGTGTAGGATCTTCTGAATAGCATGCCTCCTTGGACAACGTATCTCAGAGCTTTCTTTCTGATAGCTCGAGCTTTCTTCTCGTCTTCTGGGAGCTCGCCGCTTTCCAGGTATGCCTTCATTTCCTCGATCCAGCACTTGTTGTAAGCCCAATTTCTCAAGGGGTCCTCCACACATTGAATCTTGATCCTTTCGTAAGCTGGATTCTCTAGGTAGGAGATGGGCTCTTCATGTGGCTCGTCCGAAGTGGCTAGTTTTGAGAGCAGGTCGGCTAGCTCGTTGTCTTCTCGACCAATCCTCTGAATTTCCCAAAACTCCAAATCCTTTGTCAATTCCTTCACTAGGTCGTGATACATGACTAGAGTAGAGTTCAGCACCTCGTACTCTCCTCGGACCTGGTTGACTATCAACTGTGAGTCACAATATGCCATGATTTTGGTTGCTCTAAAGCACTTTACATACTCGATGGCTGCAACCAATGCCTCATACTCTGCTTGGTTGTTAGAAGCATCAAATTTGAATCTCAATGACTCCTCATATACTGTCCCAGATTCTGGCTCGATTAGGACTATCCAAGCTCCGCTAACACTTTTGGTTGCTGACCCATCCGAGTAGACTTTCCAGCAATCGACGGGTAAGTTAGTGACGACTTGGGACTCTGGCTCCTTCCCTTTGACTTTCTCTTTCTGAGCTCGCACCTCGCTATCTTCCTTGGTGAACATCAGCTCGACCAAGAAGTCAGCTAGAGCTTGAGCCTTTAACGCCTTTCGAGGTCGGTACTCGATGTCGAATTCCGTGAGGGCAATTGACCAATTGAGTAGGCGACCTGAACTTTCTGGTTTATGAAGGATTTTTATTAAGGGGGCATTTGTAAGTACCACTATAGGGTGAGCTAAGAAATAAGCTCGTAGCTTCCTTGAAGCCACGACTAAAGCATATGCGACCTTTTCTGCGTTGTAGTACCTGCCTTCAACCTCTGATAGGGCCTTGCTTACATAATATACGGGCTTTTGAAGTCCCTCCTCTTCTCGAACCAATACTGCTGCAACTGATTTGTCTCCCACGGACAGATACATGAACAAGGTCTCACCAGTAGTCGGGCTACTCAATAGAGGTGGAGTGGCGAGGTAATCCTTGAGTTGTTGGAACGACGAATGACATTCGGCCGTCCACTCAAAATTTTTCGTCCCCCTTAATGACTTGAAGAAGGGGAGAGACCTTTCAGCCGACTTGGCTATAAAACGACCTAGGGCTGCCACCCTGCCGTTGAGTCGCTGCATCTCCTTTACACTTGCAGGCTCCTTCATCTCGACTAGAGACTTGATCTTCTCTGGGTTAGCTTCAATACCTCGTTGGGATACCATAAAGACAAGAAACTTGCCAGTTGCCACTCCGAATACGCATTTGCTCGGGTTGAGCTTCATGTCGTTTGCTCGCAAATTGGCGAACGTTTCCTTTAGGTCGACCACATGACGTCCGGTCTTTGTTTTGATGACCATATCGTCGACGTAGGCCTCCATGTTTCGGCCAATTTGTGAGGCAAAGACCTTGTTTACCATGCGTTGATAAGTTGCTCCTGCATTCTTCAATCCAAATGGCATCATGTTATAGTAGTAGATGCCTCCAGCTGCTTGGAAAGCTGTTTTCACAATGTCATCTTCATGCATCTTTATCTGATGATAGCCTGAATAGGCATCTAGGAAGCTAAGGGTTGAGTGGCCAGCAATAGAATCAACTAGCTTGTCAATTCTAGGCAGGGGGTAGCTGTCCTTTGGGCAGGCAAGGTTGAGATTAGTGAAGTCAACGCACATTCTCCATTTGCCATTTGACTTCTTCACCATGACCACATTAGCTAGCCAAGTTGTATGTGTGGCCTCCTTGATTATTCCTGCACTCAAAAGCTTTTGTACCTCAATTTTTATGGCTTCTTCTTTGTCTCGAGCAAAGCTTCTCAACCTTTGGGGTTTGGGCTTTATGGTCGGGTTGACCTCAAGCCTGTGAACGGCAACCTCTTCCTTGATTCCCCTCATGTCTTCTACTCGCCATGAAAAGACATCATTGCTCTCTTTGAGTAGTTCGACGATTTCCTGCCTTTCTTCAGCTGACAATTGTTTCCCAATCTGAATCATTTGTTCGGGGTAGGAAGGGTTGGTGATTACTAATTCTAGCTCGTCCATAGCCTCCAGCTCTGGACCATCTCTGAACTGTAGGGTCTCAATGATGATCTCTCTGACCCTCTGTCTTTCCTCAGTCCCCAGATGTGGAGCTTCTTCAGCTATCATCTCATCCAGCTCATCTGCAACTTCGCTGGTGGTGGTGGTGGCTCCCGAGTTATTGTCGATCTGGAGGCATAGCTTACCTATGTAGACTTGGTCGACCATAACTGTATCTGGATCGACCATGGTGGCCTCATAGTGATGTGTCGACTCAGTCATGATCTCTTCATGTGAGCGATAGGTCGACTCTTCCACGACGGTGATTGTAGATAGCCGAGTTGTTTTGGTGACTGATTGAGATAACTTTAAGTACCCTTCTGCAGTCTCAATCTCTAACTCCCTCTTCTTTCTTTCTCTAAGGACATGAACGTGGTATGCTCGAGCTGTGCCTTGAACACAGCCGACTCCAGCTGGTGTGGGGAATTTAACTCGCTGATGGGGAATTGAGGCCACCATTCCAAGTGCGACCTGGCCAGGGATTCCAAGTATAGAAGCATAATCGCTGTTCACATCTATGATAATAAATTTTACCTTGGAAACGACTCGGTATGGATGTTGGCCTAGGTCGACATCGAGCTCAATCTGTCCTTTGGCGTCGACCCGGTGATTGGTGAAGCCTTCCAACCTGCCATCATATCTTTCGAGCTGCTCATTTGAGAGACCCATCTCCTGGAATGTCTTATAGAACAGAATGTCTTTGCAGGCCCCCGTGTCGACTAAGAGTCTGCTCGTCGTGCATCCGTCAATGAGTCCTGGGATGACGAGAACTTGCTCCCTAGCCGCCATATTAGTCGCCAGCTCGTAGGGGTAGAAGCTGATCACCTCATCCCTGACATCTCTCCTTGGAGGCACATGTGGGGCTTTGTTGAGTTGAAATATTTTATGTTTGATGGCTGTGTTGCTGGCTTGCTCTGTGATGACCCCAAAGTTCAATCTGGGTTGCCTTGGTCCCTGATGTCCACCTGCTGGCTGCTCGCCTCCACCAGCTTGAGGCCTTTTAACATAAGTGTCGAGCCTTCCTTGGTCGACCATCCTCTGAATGATACGCTTCAAACTCATACAATCCTCAGTAGTATGGCCTGTATCCTTATGGTAATCACAGTATTTGCTATTGTCCCTTCTGAACTTGTTGCCTGGGTTCATTGGGGCAGGTGGGGCCAACTCGACCGCGTTCATTATTTCTGTTCGACTCACCGTTAGGGGAGTGAAAGCTTCGGGCACTTTCTCTGTTGCCCTGGTCCTGTTCTTACCATTCTTGTTGTTTCCCCCATTTTTGGCTGAGTCTTTCTTATCATCGGCGACCTCAACCTTGGTGCCTTTCCCATTCTTCTTTTCTTTCCTCTCCTCGGCTAATGCCACATTTTAAGCCTTCTCGAACAACTCTTGTCGAGTAGTGACTGTACGAACCGTCAGCTCGTAGTCCATGTCTTTCGAGGAAATGCCATTTCGGAAACAATTGATCACCTCCCTGTCAATGAGATCCTCCTCGATCTTATCAACCATCTCTTTAAACTTGGTGTAGTAGCTCATTGAGCTTTCATTTTTCCCTTGCACCAAGTTATTTAGGTCGGTGACAGTCATTTTCTGAGCTCCTGCAGTTGAGAAGCGATCTAGGAATTTTGCTCTCATACTCATCCAGGTCGAAATGCTACCGGCTGCCAAACCATTGAACCATGTCAGAGCTTCCCCTGTGAGTGTGCTTATGAGGGCTTTGCACATAGTGTCTCCTCATTGGAGACAAAGCACATAGTGGCTTCCAGGTGCTGCACATGGCTTTTTGCATTGGTTGCCCCTGAGTACTTCTCTAGGAGGGGCAATCTGAAACCAGCAGGAGGTCGACTGTCAATCAAATCCTTGGATAGGGGTCAAAGAGCAAAGTCAATTCGTTCGACCTTTCCAGTATCATTTTTCTTTTCAGCCTCCCATTGTTCAAACTTTCTCTTCCATTGTAGCCACTCCCTAACATCAGGTCTGTCTTCTCCAGCGGGGGGAACAACATTCGAACTTTGACCCTCGCTTCTGGGGGGAGTTACCTGCCTGCTCCTTCTATCTCTGTGAGAAGGTGCCCTTTCTGATCGAACTGGTGACCTGTGCCTGTCGTCTCTTAGTGGCGACCTGCGCCTTCCCTCTCTTATAGGCGACCTGTGCCCATTCCTGTCCCTATGAGACTGCGATCTTTGCGTCCTGGCAGGTGAACCACGTCGGCTTCGGTTGGCCTCTAACTGTGTCCTCAGGTCTGACTGTGCTTCTTGTTCCCTGTTCCTAGTGAGACTAGCCCTTAGGTCGTCACTCGGAACATGAATAGGTGATTGAGGTCGGACCACCATCCTTTGATCAACATTTTGTCCCACAGTTTCGTTTGGTCTAGTACTCCTAGCACGCTCCCTGTTCGAGACTTGAGAGGGAGCCACCCTCTCAGACCTTCTATCTACCTGTTCAGCCTCCTCCATTGCCAATAACTCGGCCAGAATCTGAGCCCGCTCCATAAGCATTTCTTTTCTGCTCAGTGGGTTGGATGAGGGACCTGCCCTATTTCCAGCATTTATTTGCCCAGTTGGACGCTTTGGAGGAGGTGGAACTCCTTGTCCCTCCATGGGTCATTTTTCTCTTCTCCCATCTGGCAATCCTCTGCCATCAGCAACACTGTTAGAGCGCGTCGCTCTAGCATGATGGCGAGTTGGTGGGGGAGGAGGCAGATTTGCAGCGTTGGTGTTGAGATTTCCAGCGTTTGCATTGGTGTTATTGTTTCCTTCTTCATGCCCGAGTGAGGCCTCAGATACATGTCCATCCGAAGTCACCATTGTTGCAGGTTGAGAAAACTTTCGAGGTCAAGCTTATGCACGATTCCCGGCAATGGAACCAAACTGATGCCGCAGGAAATGTGCTTATCAATCTTCCTCCACATGGCAGGACTGATCACTTGGGTCCTTGACCTGAAAATAAGAACCCACGACTAGCCGGATGTGTCTCCGGCTTAGACCCTCGGGCGTGAGAGTAAGTCTTTGAAGATTGGAGAGCAAAATGTATTGAATAAAAGATAATTCAGATAACAAAATTGCAGTTACCTTTGCACCATTGGTAGTGGTGATGTATTTATAGGTGATGATTGTGGTATATTTGGAGGAGCGACGTGTGCTCCGAGATTTTAGCGGCAGTTACTTGTAATGTAAACGTGCTTCTAACGGTCCCTGATTTGTAGGAATGCAGTTATGGAAAGAGTAATTGCTTGTACGCCTATAACCATTAGGTCGACGCTTGCTTCGGCAGGTCGAGGTCGACACTTGTGTTTGGGTCGACCTGACTGTCGAGTAGAGTCGGATCGTACCCGAAATATGACTGGGTCATAAGGTCGGACTAAGTTAGGTCGGGACCTAGTAGGTCGGACAATGAACTTAGTCGACTGATGCATGAGATGGGCCTTGAGCCATGTACTGATTGGGCCTAGCCCACTGAGAATGGGGTGGACATAATTGCTTGAGGACTGGCTTTACTCGCTTGGCCCAGTTAGATACTTTTGGTATGTTCGGATGGGATGGGACTAGGGGGAGTACTGACTAAGTGACTAGGGAGGGAGTAGGGAGTACGAGTAGGGACAGGGAGGGAGTCACCCTCAACCTCACTCAGTCACCTGCACACACACATGACATACCACACACACACACACACACACGCGTGTCTATTATTCACTATTGGCCGGTTCTTTGCACCGGTTCCGGTTAACGGTTCACGGTTCCGGTTCGAAGAATCGACGGTTCACCGGTTTTGGTACCTCCGACCCTGAATCGGACCGCCTGACTCACGGTTCCGGTTACTCCGTTCCGATTTTCTCCCCGATTTGCTCCGGTTTTGGGCTTTTTCGATCCGGTTCCGGTCCGATTTGCCGGTTCCGGTTCCGGTCCGATTTGGTCATCCCTGGGAAGTAAGAATTGAAGTGCTAGGAAATGGATAGTATATATTGAGAGGCCTTAGCATTTGAAAACCAATAGGGATATTAATTTCACATCGTCTAGAAATTGAAATGCTAAAAAATGGAGTAGTATATATTGAGAGGTCTTAGGATTTGAATCCCAATAGGGATATTAATCCCACATCGTCTAATAATTGAAATGCTAGGAAATGGAGTAGTATATATTGAGAGGCCTTAGCATTTGAAAACCAAATGGGATATTAATCCCACATCGTCTAGGAATTAAAATGCTAGGAAATGGAGTAGTATACATTGAGAGGCCTTAGCATTTGAAAACCAAATGGGATATTAATCCCACATCGTCTAGAAATTGAAATGCTAGAAAATTGAGTAGTATATAAGGGATGTGTTTAGTAAATGACATTAGAAGGAATGAACCTAGCCTTTATTTAGTCTAGGTTCTAGTTTGAGCGGGAAAATGGGGGGTGTGCTGATGTGCTTTGCACTTCAGCCTTTATATAATTATAGATAACTAACAACCATATACCACTAGACTAAACTAGATACTTGACTTATTATTGAACTTTTATTTTAAGTATAATGTATAATTACAATTGAATTCCACACATTATCCAAATAATGAAAATGCTATAATTTTGAAAGCAAATTCTAAGTTATTTAAATTCTATAAAATTTGAATATTTATTAAATTTAAAATCAATGCATCCAAACTGACCCTTTCTGAAACTTTTAAACCCCAAAATTTCAGCACTTTTAGAAAATCAATTGCAAGCATGAATGCCAATTTACAAAGAAGTTGAAGGCCTTTTAGGATGGTAACATACGGGGTTATATTAAATAGGAGTGTTATAAATAGGGGTGTGTTCGGTACGATTTGACTCGATTTTAGGTTAAAATCGTTATTGAACTAAAAGTAATCGGTTTCAAATTTTAACAAATTGCCACCATTCGGTTTTAGCTCGGTTTGGTATAGTCGATTTTCGGTTTCGGTAAGTGTCGGTTCGATAATATTTGATCTTGACACCTTTACTTTATATGGCCACTGAGCTCAGGCTAAGCATAAACATTTTAGCATTTTACATCCTAAAACCAGCCACACTTGGGCTAAAAAAAGAGTTCAAATAATTCACTTGGTTTTATATATAGTAAGTTACTAAAATAAATGTTAATAATTGTCAAAATAAAAATTTTAATAATTCATCCAATCCTAGTTTGAACGTGAAAGACGATTGAAGTCGCGTATTTGAGTTTAGGTTTACGTAAATAAAGATAGGAGGAGTGGGAACGTGAGGTATATGAAAACTGAATAGATGAAAAATTATAGTAAATATTATGAATATTTATTATTTAGAAGAATATCGGTACGATTCGGTGTGAGTAATTGATATGAAATCCTGTATCCCAAACCGAGCCGCTAGATTCGATTTTCCAATACTCCCTCCGTCCCATTTGAAGCTTCACCTTTTGCCAAAACGGGTGTCCCGTTAAAAGCTTTACCTTTTCTAAAATGGACATTTTATATTATTATTCCACCCACTAATTCTCTCTCCTACTTTACTTTTATACTCACAACACCGATCAACTCAATATTTCCTACCCCACTTTCTCTCTCCAACCTCGCTTTTCATACTTACAACATTTTCTTCACTAACTTTTTTCTTAATTTTCGTGTCACCTTCAAAATGGTGAAGGTTTAAATGGGACGGAGCGAGTATTTCATAAACCGTCCCTACCCAATTAACCGTTGATACGGTTTTTCGATTTTATTCAATTTTTTCGATTTTTCTGCTCGCCCCTACCCCTAGTTCTAAAGCTGCATTCATGAAATACCTTGAATTGCATTTTTGATGGAGAACAAATTTAACTTTTAAGACTACCGTAGGCTTCAATTGTATCTTTCCGATTCGGATGATCCTAATTTGTAACCAAAATGTAAAAAAAAAAAAAAAACTATTATCAATAAGTAATACGATTGAAATGAAGTGTATAGGTTCACAATATGTATCTACACAAAAAAGTGATAATGTAAAGATAACACCAACAAGTTATTTATTCGTCAATCGAAAAGTAACAACATACTCCCTCCGCCCCATACCTACGTGCACACTTTCCATTTTGGGCGTCCCAAACTTACGTGCACATTTTCTAAAATGGAAATGAATCTTTACTATTCCCTTCACTCATTCTCTCTCCTACATTATTTTAATACTCACAACACCATTATAATTTACTATTCACTCCACTCATTCTCTCTCCTATTTTATTTTCACACTCACAACACTTTCAATATAATACTCTCTTCTTAATTTACGTGAAAAGTCAAATTGGACATCTAGATATGGGACGGAGGGAGTAGTATTTATAATGAATTTAGCCTTCTAAAAATGAACACATAATAAAGGTAGGCAGAGTTGAGGTGCACCTCATCGCCAAATTAGACCCACAACCATATAATAGAAGGGATCAATCCTCCATTCGGCTCAAGATGTAAGAACAAGTATCTCGGGGCAATCTTGTCATAAAGGTACTATATTTTGGATTTGGACAGTTATTTGAGCTCTTGTCGATTTTTTAATTATACCTCATATTGCTGCATGCGTCACAGTATCGCCTATTATGCGGATCCACATAAATTATGGTAGTTGTATGTCATAGTACCACCTAGCATGTGGATCCAAATAAATTATGGTAGCTGCATAGACGCCAACTTGTAACTTGTAAAAAATAATTATAAAGTTGAAGAATATATATACAAGAATAATCAACACAAGTTTCTTCAATATTTATAAGGTACCACCTTGTTAAAAAGTTCCGTTACTTGTTACTTCAGGAATAGATGAATTATAATAAGGATTTTTAATACGTGCTTCAAAGTACATACACGACTCTTTCGTGTATAAGGATTGTTAATGTTGCACATATTAATAACTCTTCTTTATGAATTTTGTTATAACTTGATTAAATATCTAATCATATTATTATCTCGACAACATTACGAATTGCAAAATCAATATTACAGAATCTTTTGAGTTTTATTCGATCGAACTGTAGCAGCAGACTCCTTGTGTCCTATAAACTTTATAGTAAATGCTGCTTGGATTCTAAATCATCTATTGTACGGAATATAAGAACTTACTATCACAACAGTTGTCACATTTATTTTGCAATGAAAGCAGCTCTATTAAGGGGACCTATTATTTTATGGGAAATAACTTTTATTGAAAAATTCAAATATAACCTTAAATGTCATTCTTTATATGCTTGAATCATTCTTTCTAGTACTAGAAGACAATTATTTTTAAAATGAAAATAGCTCTAGTGTTGTTGCTCACTTTCATTCTAGTTCACGAAGCGACACTGCTAGGTGACGACGACAACAATAGGGTGGGTTCATTTATCACCACCGCCGATGCTCAATCTCGAAGAGGGAGATCTCACCCATCACCACCCCCGCCTCCGGTAAAAAATGGTTTTCACGCTCAATTCTGGTTTCCGCCACCACCACCACCACCGCCCCCAACACATCTTTATCCACTAGAACCACCATATGATCCGCCACCACCACCACTTTATCTACCAGAACCACCATCTGATCCGCCGCCCCCACCGCCACTTTTTCTACCTGAACCACCATCTGATCCACCGCCACCACCACCACCACTTTATCTACCAGAACCCCTGCTGTACCAGCCGCCGCCACTGTCACCACCATCACCGGCATCAAATTAGTTGTGAAGATATACAGTGGGTCACATCCTGCTATATATGAAGAGTCCATTTTGGGGGAAACTTGTTTCTCCATAAGTTATAAAAAGTCCACTTTGTAATTTTGAGTTTCGAGCGTAAAACATTGAGTTTCGAGCTTAAAACACTGAGTTTAGGCGTTAAAATACCTAGAAGTTAAAACATCGAGTTTAGGCGTTAAAACACCGAGTTAAGGTTAGCAACTAAAACATCGAGTTTATGTCTTAAAACATCGAGTTTTTTTCTTAAAACATCGAGTTTATGTCTTAAAACACTGAGTTTTTGCCTTGGATTTTTTAAAAACAAGACTTTTTATATGTTTGGGGGAAACAGAGTTCCCCCAAAATTTTCTGATATATGAATAGTAATTGGTTTGTTTTATATGACAGCAGCTGTCTTTGTTAGTATGTCCTCACATATGTTTTTGAATTCAATTATTTGCAATATTTCGATTTCATATTTTATCATTGAATAATGAGTTGGTCTTATAAAAAACTAGTTTTTTATTAAGATATGAAAAATCGTGTTTTCAAATTAAGCGGTGGCAATTTTGTAATTACTGGCAACCATGTTCAAAATAAACGGTGGCATTTTTGTAATTACTGGTTTCCCCGTTTATGCCAAGAAACTGTTTAACAAACCGGTGTGATAAAGTGCCGGTTCATGTATCACAAATTGCCACGAAAAAGTGTCGCACTATTTAACAAAGTGTCAGTGTAAACTGACACTGGCACCGGCACTTTTACACGGGCACTTTTATATACATGAACTGACACTCTTCACACTGGCACTCTGTTCAACTAACACTGACACTTTGTTACACTAATATTTTTGCTGGCTCTCAAAAACACAAGCACTGGCATTCAAAAAAACAAGGACTGGCATTCAAAATCACGTAAACTGGCACTCAAATACACATAGACTGGCACTAAAAAACACTGGTAATCATTTTTGCTGACATTCAAAAAAACATGGACTGGCATTCTTAAAACATGAACTGACACTCAAAAAAACAAACACTGGCATTAATATACACAAGAACTGGCACATCAAATCTCCCAACAACCCCTTCGCCCTGGCACTCATAAATACATAAACTGGCACTAAAAAAAACAAACAATGGCATTGATTTACACTTTAACTGGCATCTAAACAAACAAAGCCAAAAATCAATCACCACGCTGAGACGATGAATTGAGCTTCACCAATTGCGCCAACAAGCTCCAAACCCTATCAAATTCGCAAAACTACCAGCGTATACAATACATCAACACATTAGATACCTCCAATTCATCCAATCAAACTCACAAGATAACCAATTTGACCCAAATAAAGAGCGAAAATGCCTTCATTCTCACCCTAATAAGTATGAAAATCAGCTAAGAAACGAATTGCGAGCTTGAAAGGATCGCAATTGGGACTGGAATTCAATTGAAATTGCAGGGGTTTAGTGAGACGGTGGGTTTAGTGAGAGGAAATTGGTGAGGAAGTGGGAGAGAGTAGTGGGCCGCCGGCACACTGATTTTAATACAGGGGAGAAGGCGTCGCCGGCGAGATGAGTGAGGAAAGACGATTTTGGGAGCGGCAATGGTGATCGTCACTGGCCGGAGAGATGAGTGAGGAAGACGAGACGATTTTGGGAGCGGGCTCTGCTTCTTTGCGTATAGAGAGAGAGTATAGAGAGAGAGAGCGCTCCTCCTTCCTTTGCGTTTGTGTTAGAGAAGAATATAAAAACACGTTTTTTTTAAGATCACAAAAAACGTGTTTTTTGTGAGTTTTTGGCTTGAATAATCTCCTATACCAATTACATTGTTCTTTTAAAAGCAATTTTTTTTAACAATTCTACGAGCACAAAAAGATATTTGAAGAATTCAAGTAGCTAGGATTGACACAGCGCGAGCACAAAACCGAGAATATTCGGATGTTCATTTCAGTGGTCGAACAAAAATAAAAAGATGCAGCATTAAATGTAGATAAAATATGGAGAAGCTAAAATATATTAGGTAGGTAGAGGCTCATATGAATATACAAACTATACGACTTCTAATTTACTACAAGAAAAATGATTTTTTGTGACAACATTTTTTGGAAGGGCTAAAATGCGGTTTCAAATACCTGTTTTTTGAGAAGGCAGGAATACCTGCCAAATACTCTAGTATTTGGTACTCTTCTACCCTTGCCATCTCAAATGCTTAGTAATTGGCACTCTTTTCCAACTGGCCTCCCAAATATAAGTTTTTTTTAGGACACTTTGACTTCTACCCGTGCCAAATACTCTGTATCCTTAAATTTTCACGCCACAATTTTACCGTCGATTTTTTCCCTTCAAGATTTTGATTTTAGGTGATAGGTTTTGAGAGTTTCACGCCACAATCGTCTGTTTCGTCTGGTAGCTAGGTCTTCGATTCTCTCTCATCCGATCTCGGTTCGACGGCTTTGGGGATTCCCGATCGAAGGTAAGCGCATCTCTCGCTTTTTGTCTCTCTCAGTCCACTCCATGCATCTCTCTTATTATGGTTTTGGGTGCTATCTAGGTCTCCGTCTCTCTCTTCGTTCGATCTTGTTGCTACTGTCGGTTGGGAATCCTTTGGTAAGCATCTCACTCAATCTCTCACTTTCTATCTCTCTCCTTCTATGATTTGAGTCTTGTTTGCCCAATTGTTCCCTAATATTTTACAAGTCTCGTATCTGGTTTATACTTTTCTGATGTTGTGTTGTGCTGTCTTGCAGGCCAAAAGACCATAGAAGGCCATTTGGGCGATTTGGTCCTGTCAAGGATGTTTATTTGCAGGCCAAAAGACCATAGAAGGCCATTTGGGCGATTTGGTCCTCTCAAGGACGTTTATTTGCCTAGAGATTATTAGAGTGTGTGAGCAATCATATTATGAGAATCATAGATCTACAGTTTATTAATTTAATGCAAATGTTTTTATGTCCTCAATTGACATAATCTTCTTATATCCACTTCTGATTTTGTTCTTCAATGGATTCTTTTGTATGCTAGATTTTTTTTTATTTATTTTTCCCTTTCGTGTTATATTTTCAAATTGAATTATTCTTAATTTTTTTGGGATTTAACAGTAAAGTTAACCCTTTGAAGACACCAATCAAGTATTAAGAGTTCTCTTGACACACTCGAGTGAGTAGTAAGAGTTGTTGTGACACCAATTAAATAGTAAAATTAAAGTTATGTGGAAGGTGATGTGTACGGTAGTGAAGATTTGAAGAAAATTGGGTTTTGATTACATTTTTGAAGATCTTGAAGAATTTCAAGTCATATTAAACTGAATATGGATGGTCGGCTGTTGTAGAGAGAGAGAGAGAGAGAGAGAGAGAGAGAGAGAGAGAGCTTTAGAGAGAGAGGGAGCGTTAGAGAGAATGAAAGTGGGGGGAATTGGAAGAGACCGATTGTTTTTTTGTTATAATTGAAAGGGGTTTTTTATTATTTTTTATTTTTTTCCCTTTCTTTTGCAACAATTATGTTGTTGTCATAAATTTAGAATAGTTTTCGCAATGACGACACCGTTGCAATATGTATTATCTATTTTTCGCAACGAGTGGTTTTGTTACTTAAAATTATCCCAAATATTTGTGGGAGGCTTGCACACATAAGGAATGGAGGGAAGTGAAATTTCCATTTATTGCAACAAACATTAGCAACGACTCTTTAAGGTAGTTGCTAAAGATATTTTTTGCAATGACAAAATATTGTCGTTGCAAATTTTCGTTGCAATAAATAGATTTTCTTGTAGTGTATACTCATACGAATTGGATATGGCCGGACGGGATGCTGCCGAAAGTGACGGATGAACCATCGTAGGAGTTGAAACAGGGTTTGCGTCGAACATATGAGCACGGCTAAGGATGTATTGAATGTATTTGTGCTGACTTAAAAAGAGACCCTGATGATGGGGAATCACTTCCACACCAAGGAAATATGAGAGGGATCCCAAATCTTTCAAGGAGAATCTAGGGGAGAAAGTAGTAATAAACATATCAAGAAGAGTGTTATTTAAGCTGGTGATGATGATATCGTCCAAATAGACAAGAAGGTAGATTAGGTCATGAGCCTGACAGAGCACAAAAAAAGAGGAGTCTGAAACACATTTTTTAAACCAGCAACGATCTTTACAAACATGAGTTGTGGCACTGGAATCAATCCACCACGCAATTGCATCATCCTTGGTCTTGAGAATGGTCCTTAGACCCCTTTCCCGAACCACTGGTGCTTGCGCCATTCTTTTTGTTTTCACTGCGACAATCTTTCTTAAAGTGACCAGTTCTGCCACACTTCCAACATGCCACTTTAGGCTTCTTGTTGGGACCAGAACCATTGTCCTTGAAACCACGTTTATTTCCTTTGTTTTTATTGTTGTTTTTATTCTTCCACTCTCATCAATCATATTCATCGAGGGTCCAGCAACTTCTTTTCCTTTGCCTTTGTCATTCTCTTGCGCCCTAAGAGATTCCTCTATGCGCAAGTGACTACCAAGTTGAACCAAAGACAGATCGTCTTTACCATATTTCAAGGTGTGTTTGAAATCCTTCCAGGAAGGAGGCAACTTGTATATCACACTTGAAACATATATTGACTCATCCATCTTCAGCCCATGTTGTGTAAATTTTGAGGATTCTAAGGAGTTCATTGAATTGTTCCATGATAGGCCTTGAATCGACCATCTTGTAATTATTGAAATTACTTACAAGGAACTTCTTACTCGAAGCATCCTCTGCCATGTACTTGGATTCAAGAGAATCCCACAACTCCTTTGCAGATTCCACATTCTGATAAATATCAAACAAAGAATCAGACATACCGTTTAATATGTGTCCTCTGCAGATGTAGTCATCGTTTTCCCACTTCAATCTGCGTCTGACTGCTTCCAAATTATCATCCTCCAACAATTCTGGTATAGGGGTAGACAGAACATACACAACTTTTAACGTTGTCAAAAGGAAGTGCATCTTCTTCTGCGAACGTCTAAAATCATGCCCTTCAAACTTGCTAACGTCTAAAATCATGCCCTTCAAACTTATCCAGTTTCCCAAATTTAGTCATCATCTCCTTCACAGTACTTTCTCCAGCCATGATTATCACAAAATACTTTTGTGATAATGCCTAGGTTCACGAAATAAAGTATTTCGACCTTAAATGCATAGGTTCACGAAATCTCTATTGGGATAAGACAGCCAAACAATCTATTTCTTGGCAAAGAAGACAGATCTTAAACTTGAGAATTGTTTTGTGTTTTTCGTCTCTTGCAAAAGAGATAAATTCTATTTTTAAACAGATGGGAAGGTAGCAGTAAGAGCGGTTAGTTTCCAACAGTCATGATTGTAGCCAACCATTGTGTCCTTTCAGTTTGAAATAAAACCTGGTAGTAAATTTGGATCTGTTCAGGAACTGCTCGATCGAGTCATGTGCCTTGCTCAGCCCAGCAAAGATGTCCAGAAACTTTTGCCCAACTGCTCGGCCGAGTCATGTACCTTGCTCGGCCGAGCAAAGCTGACCAAAATTTTTTGCCCAAGATCTGCTCGGCCGAGCAAGGCATATGCCTCGGCCGAGCATGACTGTCCAGAAACTTTGACAATTTGCTATGCTATGCTCGAGCGAGTCAATCACTCTGCTTGGCCGAGCATATCAGAAAAGTCAAAAGGCGCTGCCCCTTAACCCCTACTTCTTTATCGTGGTCGAAAATGTATTAGCTCAAGCGAGTGTGTACTCCACACTTTCCCTTACTCGTATTCGAGTCTAATAAGAAATCGCATTGATCTCTAGTAGATCATCATTACAATAAAATAGCTGATGACACTAAAATCACCAACACTCACAACACCTACTTTAATAACATTATATATATTCACTCCTTAGTTTCCGTTCTCAATAGTAAACGGGTAACCTAATATGGGACGGAGGGAGTATGAGTTTAGAATAGCCGGAAGATGAAGTCAATTTTTGAAGTTTATTGTGTGCACAAGTCCTTCTTGGTCCTCTTCTTCTTTCTGTAATTCTTCTTAGTTTAGTTTCCTTTATTTCTTAAGTTTGATTTAAGCCTTAGAAAGAGAAAAAAGGCATTGGAGAATTTTTCCTTGATAATTTATTTCATACTGAGTACACATATATATATACACAGACTCTAATCTAAGATACACTAATACATAGAATATCTACAGCCACCAAACTAATCTATCTATACAATGAACCTATAATACAAACAGGAAGTGAACTGAACATTATATGCTGATAAAAACTTGGTGAATACTCAAAGATATCTCGGCTTAATACCCCCCTCAAGCGAGACGGCCATAAGGGAGGCGGAGCTTGACAGAAAGTTCTTGAAAACGTGGTTTGGACAGCCCTTTAGTGAAGACATCGGCTAATTGATCATTAGATGAGACATATCGTAACTGTAGAAACCCACGAGCTACGAGTTCACGAACAAAATGATAATCAATTTCTATATGACGAGTACGAGCATGGAAAACTGGATTACGTGCCATATGTAAAGCTGAGATATTATCGCAAAATAAGTGCGGGTTACGGAACGGGATATGGAGTTCCCGAAATAGATAAGAAAACCATCTCAGCTCGGCAGTAGTCTGGGCAATAGCTCGATACTCGGCTTCACTATTCGACCGAGAAACTGTAGTCTGTTTCTTTGTAGTCCAAGAAACAAGGTTAGGACCAATAAAGATGCATGCTCCAGTTGTGGAACGTCGGTCGTCCGGGTCGCCTGCCCAATCAGCATCCGAGTATGCACAAATAGATAGGTTCGAGGAGCGATAAAAAGTGAGACCCAAAGAGAGTGTACCTTTAAAGTACCTGAGAATCCGCTTAGCTGCGACAAGATGAGTCGAGCGAGGCTGATGCATAAACTGACATACCTGATTAACTGAGAATGCTATATCAGGACGTGTGAGAGTGAGATACTGCAACCCTCCAACAAGACTACGATATGTAGTTGGATCAGGCAAAGGGTCACCTTCATGAGATGACAACCGAGAATGCGGAACAGAAGGAGTAGAAGCTGGTTTACAGTCACATGTGAAACCGGTCCAAAAGATCAAGAGCATATCTCTGCTGATGTAACTGTAGCTTTGCTTTATCCCGAGATGCTTCAATACCCAAGAAAAAACTCAAATCACCAAGACGTCGACTATCAAAAGTTGCACAAATATCATCAATGATGGAGGCGATAACAGAAGGAGAAGATCCTGTAATGATGATATCGTCCACATATACGAGAATAATGGTAGCAGAATCAGTGGTGTGCCGAATAAACAAAGAAGAATTCGAAGGACTGTTGACAAACTTGTGACGAAGTAAGAAATCATGGAGGCGTTGAAACCATGCCCGAGGAGACTGTTTCAACCCATATAAAGCTTTATGAAGCTTGCAAACAAAATCTGGAGAAGAGGAATCTATGAAACCATGAGGCTGTTTCATATACACTTCTTCATTAAGTAAACCGTTGAGAAATGCATTCCGAACATCGAGTTGCTTAATGTCACAACTGCGAGAATGAGCAGCAGATAATACAGTTCGGATAGTTGACGGTTTAACAACTGGGCTGAACGTCTCATCGTAGTCAAGTCCGGCTTGTTGAGTAAAGCCCTGAGCAACGAGTCGGGCATTGGATAATACAGTTCGGATACCATGTTAGAAATTACAGCGGAAGAGAGAAAAGGCATTGGAGAATTTTTCCTTGATAATTTATTCCATACTGAGTACACATATACTCCCTCTGTCCCATCCGACTTAGGATTTTCTCTCCCGACACAGGAATTAAGAAATACTAATAAAATAAGAGGAGAGAGAATGAGTGGAGGAGGTATTGTGAGTATGAAAGTAAAATAGGAGAGAGAATGAGTGGGAGGAATAGTAGGGGGATTGTTGTTGTGAGTATGACAAGTGGGTATCATTGAATATAAAAATAATATAAACTTGCCATTTTGGGATGTCCTAAGTCAAGCGGGACACCCAAAATGGCAAATTGTCCTAAGTCGGGTGGGACGGAGGGAGTATATATACACAGACCCTAATCTAAGATACACTAATACATAGAATATCTACAGCAACCAAACTAATCTATCTATACAATGAACCTATAATACAAACAGGAAGTGAACTGAACATTATATGCTGATAAAAACTTGGTGAATACTCAGCTAATAATAGCCCCGTAGAACAGTGTTTCCTATTTTTGGCTGAATTCTTTTTTCGTGCATGTTTTGTATTTCTTAGGGTTTAGGTTTTTGTATCCCTGTATAAGCCAATAAGCCAGGCGATGACCATAAACACATTGTAAGACCATGCATATTGGTTATTAAGTATGGTCTTGGCTTGTTAACTCCTAGACGTAGTCCGATATTGTTACAAACCGGGTAAACAATTCTTGTGTTCTTGTGTTCTCGTGTGTTATTCTTTTACTTCATTATTCTTCTTCTTTCGAATGGAAAGGAAAGTATTATTCTTCTTTATTATCAATTACCAGGGCACCAGTTTTCCAACACAGATTTGTGGAACATATCAATGACATTAACATCATCATTATTCATGCATAAAATTGTAAGAACCACAATTTTCAAAAGCAATAGGTTTAAAAAGATATCCTGTAGTCTCATTCAACTCGATGCTGCATATGATTTTCCACAAGCAAATGTTTTCAGGACTCTTAATTGAAGTTATAATCCAAAATGTATCTCCCAAGACACGATGACTCAACATAACTATTTCAAAAGTTCATTATCTTGTCATCTTCAGAGATTTCAAACAACTTTGGGAGGAAGCAACTTTGGGAAGACTAAGTAGTAAATCAGCAAGTGAGTCTTTTCTTGACATCACCGGGGCCTTGTTACTGCTGGAAACATTTTGAAGACTCCCTTCCCTAGCATGAGCCATAATAGAATCTGCAGTTATGTTTTCAGGCATCAAGATAGAGTTACAATTTAAGTTATGCCCGAAATTTCTTGTCACATTGTAATGCTCTTGAAATTGACCTTTGTGCCCATCAACAGCTTGAAGTAGACAGCGGAGAGAATTCACCCTCATCATAAGGGATTTCTGATCTGGTGCTTCAATCAGTTGGGCATCACCAGATAATATGTTGGGTTGACTCTTATATCCTTCAATATTTCTATCCTCATTGGCTTTCTCTGGATGATCCTGAAGAAGGTAGCATAGCGAATTGACCCTCTTCATGAGGGTTTGTTCATCTGACTCTGATGTTGTCATCTCTGAGTCGCCCAGTAGAATCTCTGCAATATCTCCCAGTTCATTAAACATACTATCTTCTGCAAGAGGTTGATTCCCATTGGTTGTTTGATATTGAATATTGTGCCCCATGTAGTTTCCATGATAGAACAGCTCCGATGGTAGGATCTCTGGCTGTTTCAACTGTTCCCAGTTTCTGGGTTCATGAAAATCATATGCTTCACCATCTCCATTCCCTACAATCACAAATAAATGTTCTACGTAAGATCCGAATGTCCATGATGAAAATTGCGTCGGAAATTGCATGGACTGACCGGTGCTTCATAACAAAGAAGCGCATACAGTTTAGTGAGCCAATTTGCTTTATTCCATCATATTCCCAAGCCAAAAAATAGTGAGTCTTTGGCTCCATCGGAAATGATGGAAAATATTGATAACACATTGTTCAGAAAAAAAATGAAGGACGTGTTTCTCATTCAAGTATATGTGGATAATATTATATTTGGCTCAACCAAATATACAAGAGACATGCTAAAGAAATTTGATATGCAAACTGTCTTTTCAGCTGAAACACCACTATCCACAACCACAAAACTCCATTTAGATTGTATCCTCATGGCCAAAGTGTTAATCAAACACTTTACAGAAGCTACACAGGTCTCTTCTCGATGTTACTACATCAAGACTTGACATTATGTTGTTTTTTAATTTGTTTTTTTTTTTTTTTTTTTATTAATGATAGATAAAATGCCACTTAGGCTACATCAATTGACCTATACATAGGCTAGCACATGTCTTTAACAGGATTCGAACTCTCTACCTCAACTATGGAAGCTAATACCGAATACCACTAGAACTAAAGTTCTTTGATGACCTGACATTATGTTGAGTGTATGTCTATATGCAAGATTTCAAGTAGATACAAATACAAATACAAATGAATTTCACTTGATTGTTGTTAAAAAGATTTTAAGATATCTCAAAGGAACATGTGATAATGGACTTTGATATCCCAAGGAATTCCCTCTATCTCTAGTTGGATGCTCAGACTCAGCTTATGTTGGTTGTGATCTTAACAGAAAATCAACAAGTGTAAGTTGTCAATTCTTGGGTGCAGGAATCAACATATAAACAGAAACGCAGTCATTATAAGTTCGTCGACTCATTAGGATAGAGATCGCAATCCTAGCTAAACTATATCCATTAGATAAGATTCACAAGGTTTAAATTTATAGGTCACAGATATTGCATGATAACCTTGAATTCCCTGCCAACTAGCACAGATATAACAGAAGAGGCTTTTCAAAGCTTTGTAAATCTCATATAGAAAATTCTTATAAAATAGGCCATACCAAGAGAACTAATAACTGATGAGGATGATTGTGAAGGCGATGGTGACAAGATATCAGGCATAGGATATCCTTTTGCTGATATCAGACGACTAAAGCCAAGGTCTCTTAATTCTTCTTGATTCCTGAAACCATTAGGTTGTGTTACAAAATATAGAGAATACAAATCTGTGTCTGGCTGCTGGCTAAGAAGCTTAAGTCGGGAATCACACTGGATTAACTTCTCATAATGTTTGTCTAAAACGCCTTCTGGGCACTGCAAATAGTGCTTCCTGCAAAACACCACTTCAAACATTGATTAAAAAAAAAAAAGCATTGATCAATCCAATGCTGTCGAATCTCAATGATCTACAACGGAAAAATCAATTAATAACATTGTATGGACGGGACAACTATGTTTTTGCTGTACAATGGTTTTTCTTAAGAAAATAAAGTTATTAATATGGAAAACATTGTGAGGAAATAGATCAAAGCGAGTCTCTCAAAACCATGTTAAGAGCCGTTTAGCAGCAATACTGTGAATGCCACTATCTGAAACCCTAAAGAAGTTAGGCGCACAATCTCATAACAAAAATGGGAATTGAGAAAACCTGGTCTTCGCAAAATCCATAATGATTAAAAAAAAAATATTCGATTTTCAACAACTCATTCATCCTATCGAAAATATATCCCCCTCAAAGTCTCTAAGGGTGCGCTCCCGAGTTTTTAAATGAGAGGAAAGGAGGGAAAGGGAAGGGAAGGGAGGGGAGGGGAGGGAAGGAAATGAAATTTAAAATCTCTCCCGTGTGCTCCCGAGTTAGGAGAGAAAAGAAAGGAAATGCTCAAATTTTCCTCTCCGTGCTCCCGAGTTTTGGGAGGAATAGAGAGGAATTAAATATAAATTACGTTTTTACCCTTAAATACCATTTACACGTTCAACAGTTCAACAGCTCTCTCTTTCTCTCTCAATACGTAAACAACCTCTCTCTCTCTCTCTCCTCTCTCTCTCTATCCGCAAATCCCCATTATTGCCGGCGAGGTCTTCTTCTTCTTCAACCAATTTCTCTCAAAACCTTCTCTCAATCCTCCCTCAAACCTCAATCAAATCTAATTCATGAAATGAGAGAGTTTAATACCGGAATTAAACTTCAATTTCTGGGGTTGAAAGCATGCTGAGGTGATCTAGGGTTTTGATTGATCGGCGCCGGCGAAGAAGATGAGGCAAGTTGAGCTCAATTTAAGACTAGGGTAAGATTGGAATTATGAAAATTAATCTCTTTAATCTGTTTCCCTCCTTCCGAATCACCCCATTTTTGAGGTGATTGCTTTGGAGGGAAATGAGCCTCACCATTTCCCTCCTTCTCCTTCCCTTCCCCTCCAACCAAAACTCAGGAGCACCAGCACAACGGAAATCCTCCCCCATTTCCTCCCTTTTCCTTCACTTTCCCTGCAAAATCAGACTCGGGAGCGGACCCTAAAGGACGAAAAGGGTGAGATGAAAGATATACCTGTAAGTGATGGCCTGCCCACCTGTAAAGTCTGTAGTTGCATGCCATAAAATTTGCCTTCTGGGTTGGGGATTTGTTTCAGTGAAAAAAAATGGCTTGCTACCGAGCTGGTGAAATAGATGAGGCAAATTACAATTAAACTTATAATATAAAAGATCATAATATCCACTAAATTGAAAAACAAGACCAACGGATGAAATAAAACAAGCAGATTAACATAATGATTTAAAAAAAAAATCTTACCACAATAGCCAAAGTCCCAGGACCTTCGTCAGGACAGTTTGCCTTCAGAGCAATGATATCTGACCACTGGATTTCTATTTTCTTCTTCAGACCATTATCAAGGACTTCCCACACAAGCTTATGTTTGGAATAGTAAAACTTCGCTATTATATCACCTTCATGTATCGATTCATACTGCCACCAAAAAAGAGGAGAAGGAAAAACAATAAATCTGAAAAACAGAGAGAAGTTTTACAGAAAAGGTCTTACTTCAAAACATAAAGTGGATAGCTGTAAAATGATAGTACCTTCCATCCCCCAATCATTAAAAGTGATGCTGGAAAATTTGAGGCCTTCATCTTGTCAATGGCAGTCACTTTATTTTTATTCTTATTACCATTTTTAGGATATTGTTTCGGTGAATCACGACTTAATATGGCATTGCCACACAAATCATTTTTGGTTAACGTTTTAGGATCTCCACCTGGAGAAGCACCGATTCTTGATGTGTTCCATTCCGATAGCCTCATTTGAATTAAATTCAACAATGATGGACTCTTCCTCAACCGCAACCCCAAAGGGCTAGGCTCTTCCAATGGGTCATACTTTGAAGGTGAGATCCCAAACGCGTTGATACCAACACATGCCTGCTAATCAGTTAACGGAAACAAACATTTAAATTAGCCACCAAAAAAAGGCTAGTCGAGATGTTAAAGTTCCCAAATCCCATCTTACTTTGAGTTCCCCCGTTCTTTTCTCATGATATGCAACACATATAAGTTCGGTGGTGGGATGCCAGCACTTAAGCAATTAATTGGCACTCATTTCTTTTTGGGTACTAGTAGTTCGATTTAAAATAATACTAGGGTTTCATCATTTCGGGCATTGTCGTTAACACCAGGGTTCAGACACCCTACATGAGTCCGTCTTAGTTGCATACTTATTCGGTAGACTTTTTGGGGATATTTAAAGTACTTGAGACAGTTTAAGTATACTAGGTATCCTTATCTTCTCTTCCCCGCTTGCGCTTAGGGTCCTTCAGGGGTAGTTTACCACAATTTAGGGGGAAAGAGACATAACTAAAAATAAAACTGTCATCTCTGTCAAAAAGATGTTGATAAACAAGCACACAACCATATATCGGAACATTGAATCTGGTAATGCGACCTCAATTTATACCAAGGACTGTCTTCGGCCATTAAAAATGATGTCATTAATGCTTTATCAGTTTATTCAATTTATGTTTTGGTAACCAATGACCGTCATATTTTTAAACCAAAATGTTCTTTCAATGTTATAGTACTTCATGTTATGTGATCCTGAGTGAATGATGTTGAGCAGTTAAAAAAAAAGCTACACAGGAGTCTGTTGCAGACAATCACCCATGCCACCGAAGAATACATTGAGCCAAACAAAATTTCAGTTTTACGGATTCTTGCAGCATGCAAAAACACATTACATCTGTAAATGGATATGGAAATTCAAAACTACTTGAGCTACCGATGAATTTGCACCCTATTACATAGAAAAAAAAAATCAGAAATCTTCTTTTTGTGATTCCTGATGCGGCTCTAAGTGACCAAATGACAGCTCACGATTCATTTTGCTGGTGTTTACGTTTTTGTAGATGAGTACGAAGGCATGTCAATTGATGTATAATTATAATACCATGGTGGTTAAGAAATATAGAAAACTAACGATTCATAAATTACCCCCATATGTTCGATTGGTGTTAATAGTATGAACCCCCACAAGACGACTTGAAGATTTTTATTTGGGTTTTGAACGTTAAAAAAAAAAAAAAAAAAAAAAAACCAAGACATAGATTTACCAAATAGAGCAAAAGTGAAACAAATTGAGGAAAGTTATCCACGACGCTATAATAATAACAATTGAACTTACAATGAAAGGTCCTCATACATCCGAATGCAATAAAGCTAATGGTTCGATAGAATTAAAAGTTTGAGAATTAACGCTAAAATATCATGATAAATGGATATATTGGAAATAAAACAACTACGAGTGATCATTTTGACTTTAGGAACCAATTAAAGGACAAACAAGGCAATGGGATATATTGGAAATAAAACAAGAGGGATTTTGTTAATTGACTTGATGAACCAAAGACTGGAAAACTTGAGAAGATGAACGATCAAGAAGATCATGCCAAGTTGAAGATGGTGCAAGTTCGAAAATGATAGACAAGGGATTGACTTTAGAAGACGAGACAAGGTGAGCGTGAATTCCATTCAAACTACTGCCAGAAAGAATGATCTGATTGGTAATGTTGTCATTCACAAAAAACACCTCAACCATCAAACTAAAAAAAAATGTTATTATAAAAAAAAGATGAATAAAAGTAAGGATTAATGCATGTTAGGAACACATATATATATCACGAAGGACAAAATTTCTATTTTTGAGAGCAAAGGAAGATGAACAAAAACAGACGATCAGTACGGGAACCATTGGCAATGATGACCAAATTTGTACATATGTAGGTGGCAATATGATGCAGGGTGATAGAGCGGGATTAATTTCAGATGCTCGGATGGGATTAATTTAAAATGCTCGGATGGTAATCCGGAACAACGGAGCAGAAATGGGCAACACAGGAGAAGCTGGTTGGCAGGGAAAGTTGTTGCAAGTCAATCACACGGCTTTAGCAATATTGGTGTCCACTTTGAGCTAGGATTGTATTCTTTATTTATTATTATTTAGTAGTAGTTATTTAGAGTCATAGTTTAGTTGGTTTTTATCAGTATCTTTTAATTATGTTTAGCTAATCACATTTAGGAAACTTAGAATTGTGATTTGGCAAGAAGTCTTTTCCATTTTTTGTTATCAGACAATAAGTATAGATGTAGGTAGAAGGGACGTTTAGTTTAGTTTTTGATGTTTGATGTTGAATTTTATTTCCAATTTTCGGTACTCTTCAACGAAAGTTGAAGATCAATTACCGGTAATCGTGTGCGATTCAACGGTAATTGATTTTATCCTTAAGTATTCTCGCTACGCGCTGGTATCGAGCATTTGAAATTAATCCCACCCCTTCGTGACATTCAAAGATCACATAGATCTCGTTCCGGGGGCAAGTCTTCCTAATAGGCCGCATTATCGGATGAGCCCTAAAGAACAAGAGGAGCTGCGAAGGCAGGTCGAGGAGTTGCTAGAAAATGGGCACATTAGAGAGAGTATAAGCCCATGTGTCGTTCCGACGATATTGACATTGAAGCAGGATGATTCTTGGCGTATATGCGTGGATAGTGTGGCCATTAACAAGAATACCGTGCAAGCATGCATTTTCGATTCCGATGACTTTCTTGACTAGATTAGTGGAGTTGTTGTTTTTACCAAACTTGAATTGAAGAGTATTATTAGGTTCTGGTCAGGCCGGGTAACGAAAGGAAGAAGCATTTTAAAATTCGGGAGGGGTTACATGAGTGGTTAGTGATGCCTTTTGGGTTGTCTACTACTCCGAGCACATTTATGAGGGTGATGAATCAACTGTTATGATATTTTATCGGGATCTTTGTGGTAGTGTATTTCGATGACATTTCGATTTATAGCAAAAATCAAGAGGAGCATCTTCAGCATGTACGAGAGGTTCTTTCGGTGCTTTAGAAAGAAGAATTTTATGTAGCAATAAAGAAGTCTGTTTTTATGGTGCCTCGTGTGTTATTCCTGGGGTATGTTATTTTTGGAGAGGGGTTACTGGTTGATGATGCCACGATTACAACAGTCCGTCAGTGGCCCCAACTAAAAACAACAGAGGTCCACAGTTTTTATGGGTTGGCTTCCTTTTATCGGCGTTTTATTCCCTACTTCAGTAGTATTATGGCACCGATTACATATTGTATGAAAGGCACTCGATTTTCATGGACAGATGAAGCAGAGTTAGCATTTCAGCAGATCAAGGAGCGTTTGACCACTGCACCCATCTTGATCTTGCCTGACTTTTCCTTACCGTTTGAGTTGCATACTAATGCTTCGAAGGTTGGAATTGTGGCTGTCTCCTTAGCCGAACGGCATACCGCTAGTGAGAACCTATTGGGGGCCAAACCGAGGTACACTACATATGATATGAAATTCTATGTGTTCACTCTTGGTGGGTCATTTGTCGCTGGAAGACAACTTTACAATCTATGGTGACATTGTCCACTAAGGAGGTGGAATACATAGCATTGACAGATCCGCTAAGGAGGGAATATGGCTAAAGGGTTTGATCAACAACCTTGGGTAACATCAGGATCAAGCTACAATATTTTGTGACAATTTGAGTGCAATTGTTTGGCCAAGGATCAAGTTCATCATGAGAGGACCAAGCACATATATGTGAGGTATCTTTTTTTGAGAAGTTAGAAGCGGATCAAGGTGAAGAAAGTGGTAGATCAAGTGGACATCCTCATCCTGGACATGTTCACGAAACTGCTTCCGACTAGCAAGTTCTAACATTGTTTGGACTTACCGAATGTTCGTAGATGTTAGACATCATCTGAGGTAAAGGGGGAGTTCTGTTTATGATTTGAAGGTTAGATGTTAAGGTGGAGATTTGTTGGGTTTTGTGACATCTAAGTTGGGGACCCCTAAATTAGGAAATTAAACAAGCAAAACCCAGAATTCCTAGACATCTGCAGGGAGCGGTCGCGCGCATCAGATGGCGCGGTCGCGCTAAGTCTCTGTCCAAATCGAGCGACCGCGCGCACCAAGGGGGCGATCTCGCCCTTTCGAAGCGGGCGATCGCGCGGTAGGCCGGATCCGGGTTTGGGTTTTTGAGCGGCCAATCTGATTTAGGGTTGTAAATCCCTATAGTGTTAGGAGTAAATAAGCCTACCCCCAACCATCCTTGTTGTTCCTTTTTGTTCATCTGTTTCTCTAGGTCTAGGATTTTCAAAGACATCAATTATTTGCCAAGAATTCGTGCATTAGATTAGAGATTGTAATCGGTTGATTTACAAAAGATAATAATATTCCCTTTGCCCGTGAACGTAGCCAAATTGATGACCTACGTATATTCTTGTGTTGTGTGATTGTTGCTTGTTTTCTATATTTTACATAGACTTTGTTCTAACAACATTCTTGGAAGTTCGAGGATTCTTCTTCTGCCACGTACCCGTTGTCCTTTGCCTTTAGCCTGATTCTTCACCACAACAATTTCCTTCCCAACATCAGCAATAACCTCTATAATTGGGTCCTTCTCCTTGGTTTTTGAACTTTCTTCACCTTGGAACCATTATTATTAGGGCTTCCAACGGAGTGAACATATTTGCAATTAACAATATCATGGAATACTTGCACTACGCCGGCAGATTATCATACTCCAACGTTTGGTAAAAGCCCCCATCATGCCCACATTCTATGAGAAGACTGGAGGTCAGATTTTTTGGTAGATCAACGTGCAGCAGAATTTTAACGATGCTGAGCCGTATTCTTGTAATTGGAAACAGGCACATCTTGTTGAAGAGGTGTATAGGGAGTCCCGGAAGACCAACCCTTACAGGATACATAGTAGAATCTTGGTCTAGTCTCCGTGTCAGAGTCCAACGAGTCACACGCATAGGTGAACCAACGTGCCAGAATTCATTTCCCCACATATGGTTGTTATTCATAATAGATGAATTAGGGTTTGGCTTTGAAGCCTCGACTCTTTATAAATTCTCAGCAAAAGTACCCTCATAGCACTAAAGTACCCATGAATACACAATCAAAGAGTGAAACAATTCAAGGTTAATAGGATCTTTACCCAAAACCCTAGAAATATTATACTGTAAATGCAAGGAATCAGATAAACTTAAATGAAACATAATTATTGAAATGAGTTAAAATCAATCCTAGTAAAATTTGAGACCCATATATTAATATCAAAGATCCCTTGCATAGGGTTGGGCCAACCCCAGAAATATAACTTGAAGCCCTCTGCATGCAAGATAACTAAACCATCGAAAACCAATACCCTAAAAACCTGGTAAATCAAACACTGAGAATGAATAAAACCTGATTATGGAGAGGCGGCGGAGACGTTTTGCATCGCTTATGGAGGGGTTCATGATCATTTTCCAGACAAGCTGCAGGCCAGAGATTAAATTCCTGCCTTTTTGACTTAACCATATTTCACGTTTGGGATTTCAAACCAATATAAATTCTGGTGTTTTAAGGAGGAATGGTTACAAAACCCTGAAACGTGAAATGGTTAAAACATTTTAAGAGATGGAATGAATGAATAAAAGAACAAAGGAAGGGAAAGGAAAGGTGATGAAAACTATGTTTGTAATTATGACTTACGAAAAAGGCGTTGGTTGGTGGATTGTTGGTTGAGGATCTCTCGGAACATAAAAATAAAATAACTCCGGCAGTGGATAATGTAACTACATATTTACTTTACTTATAAACTTATAAGACTTTTTCGTATCTTATAATATAATTGGCTTATATAGAAAACAATTTTTTCAAAAAAAAAATCAAAAATTTCAATAGTAACAAAGAATTAATCTCATAATTTACACATTATAACTCTTATAGCTGAATTATAAGACCAGCTTGTCTTTTATAAGTACTTTGTCTTTTATAATTGACTTATAGGATAATTTCTTTCAACCAAAAAAACAAAATTTTCAATAATAACGACGATTTACTCTCATAATTTACACATTACAACTTTTATACTTAATTATAACCGATTTATAAAACGATTTTATCTCTTATAAGTGATTTATAAGACTTTTTCATCTCTTATAAAACAATGTTTTCAATAAAAAAATTCAATAGTAACAACAAATTGATCTCATGATTTACACATTACAACTCTTATAGTTGAATTATAAAACCAACTTGCATATTATAACTCGTATCTCATAATTGACTTATAAGACAAAATAATTCAACCAAAATATCAAAAAAATCAATAATAACGATGATTTAATCTCTTAATTTACATAATACAACTTTTTATACTGATGCTGCCATAAAAAATGGTTGCACAGGAACTGACCGGGGTAGCAACGGTGACCGATCCGGATAAACACGCTCCTCGAGGCCCTACAAAATATGGGACCTACAAGATAAAACATCGTTAGGGTGGGAGACTTTTCCCCCCAAAAATCCTCCGACGTGAGAATCATTAATCCGATACATAACACAATATAACACAATTTCTAGAGAGAGAAAGAGGGAGAGAGGAGAGAGAAGCTCCTTATTTAAAACATACCTTACAAATGGCTATGGAGGGAGTATTTATAGGCCATACTAAAGGGTGATGACATCATCATGATCGCCTTCCACTTCCTCTACACGTGTCACGCCTGAAACGGAGGAAAGTCTAACAAAAGACTTAACCAGCAACATTTAACATAAATCATATAACATAAATCATGTGTCATTACATACACATATAACATACGAGAACCAACATGCGAGACCATCTACGACATGCGACAATCATAACATTATCAGCATACAACACGACATTCTACATGCGACATATGATATACGAGAACCAAGCCATATGCGGGAATCAAGCCATAACCATATACACATAATCCTTGGCTAAAACCATCACCATAACCCTAACATGCGGCATATAACATGCGGCATGTAACAATCGACAGCCAGCACCTGTCATACGGGAACCACCATTCGATACGCGGGAATCAATATCCGACACACAATATACAATATGCGAGGGACAAGCCACTGGCGGAACCAAGACCGTAATCATAACTATAAGCATAACTTTGGCTAGAATCATAATCATAAGCACACAACATGCAAAGATATAATGTACAACATATAATACGCGGCATACGGAAAATAACACAGAATATGCGACCTCTAGCAAATAACATGTAATATGCGGCATATATCACATAACACGTAATATGCGGCATATAGATAACACGTAATATGCGGCATATAAATAACACGTAATATGCGGCATATATCACATAACACGTAATATGCGGCATATAGATAACACATAATATGCGGCATATAAATAAAACGTAATATGCGGCATATATCACATAACACGTAATATGCGGCATATATCACATATCATACGGGGAACCACACCATTGACGACAACCAAGAACCCCACTTTTGCCGAGGTACTAGAACCACCATGCGACAACGAACAATAGCCATACTTTGAAGATATCCTCATAAAATAGGGCCCCCTATAGACCATATTCAAACTTGGGCCTGCAAACATTTAACGGGAATAATATTTTGCCATGGCGCATCAGAAGCCCCCGACTCCTTAGCTCGATTATTCATGATCGAGCTGAGGAGTAAAATAATATATATAACAAAATATTACTTATCATATCGAGTCAACTTCCCTGATCCTTCCAACGCTTTCATTACTGACTTCTCATTTTACTTCAATTTTTTGCATTTTCTCTTTTCTTTTTCCTATTTCAATCATTTCTGTCCTTTTAACTTCGCTTTTCGCACTTCGATCGTCGCGACCTGCGACTTATCCTTAACTTTAACTTGAATGATATTGCCTACTTTCTTTAACTTGCTTTTAATTTTCATTTTTTGCGCTCATTATTCTACCTTAATCTCTCACTTTATATGTCGCCTATCGCATTTTGCTTCAACAGTTATCTTTTTTGCTTATCTTTTTTGCTTCGATAGTTTATCGAAGATTCACTTTACGCCCTTTATCTCTATATACCTACTACTCCCTTCAAAAGAGTGAGGCTTGTCTTTAGGCAGCCTCACTCCCTAGCTATGCTTCTCGCCCTTCAGCTTTACTTAGCTTCGGGGCGACTTACTATTCCTTGTCCATCTGTGCCTGGCGCCCTTAAGCCAGGTCTTTCTCGAACCAACTCTAAAACCAAAATACATCCAGGCCACAGCCTCACTTGGGCTAAACCTCGCGACCAAACTCACTTGGCCTAAAACAAAACTCGCGGCCAAACCTCTTGGCCGAAACCAAAACTCGCGGCCAAACAAAACTTGGCCAAAACCAAAACTCGCGGCCAAACAAAACTTGGCCAAAACCAAAACTCGCGGCCAAACCAAACTTGGCCGAAACCAAAACTCGCGGCCAAACCCATTTGGCCCAAACAAAAACTCACGGCCAACCAACTTGGCCTAAAACAAAGCTCGCGGCCAAACCCACTTGGCTACACTTGGCTCAAAAAACGCACTAAGGCCACACCTGGCCAAACCATACTGAGGCAACCCTTGGCCAAACCACACTGATCAAAGCATAAAAACGCGCCAATCACAAACGAGCTAACTAAAAACGCGACAATCACAAACGCGCTAACCAAAACGTGACAATCATAAACGCGCTGACTAGAAAGCGACAATCACAAACGCGCTAACTAAAACGCGACAATCACAAACGCGCTAACCAAAACGCGACAATCACAAACGCGCTAACCGAAATGCGACAATCACAAACGCGCTAACCAAAACGCGACAATCATAAACGCGCTGACTAGAAAGCGACAATCACAAACGCGCTAACTAAAACGCGACAATCACAAACGCGCTAACCAAAACGCAACAATCACAAATGCGCTAACCAAAACGCGACAATCACAAACGCGCTAACCAAAACGCGACAATCATAAACGCGCTGACTAGAAACTGCGCTACTCGAAACTGCGCTGCTAATCGAAACCTTACTGAGGCCATATTTAGCCAAAACCGCCTCAGATACAAACCTCGCTTGATGATAAGCCGCATTACTAACAAACCGCATTCAATCATTCCGAATAAAACCCAATCCTCCTTACACCAAATCTTGGGCCTTAGACCACTTGGCCAAACTATCTAGTTCCATCGTTGCTCACCTTTTGCTTGGCACCTTTAAACCAGGTCTTTTCTATGTCTATTTAAAACCAGGACTTTCTGGGCGCCTGGGTCCCTCCCCAGGTCGCATAGGCGCTTCGCCGCTCAGGCGCTTCGCCACTCAGGCTAGGCTAGGAGCTTCGCCACTCAGGCTAGGCTAGGTGCTGAGCCAGGCCTCTGCCAGGACTCCCGAGTCTGCAAGCGCAGATCCCGTTGTGCCTGGCTTTTAAACCAGGACATTTCTGAGCCAGGCCTCTGGCAGGACTCCCGAGTCTGCAAGCGCAGATCCCGTTGTGCCTGGTTTTTAAACCAGGACTTTTCTGATAACTTCATTAACTTTGTCGCAGCTTTATCAACTTTGGGGCCGCTTTATCAACTTTGGGGCCGCTTTATCAACTTTGTCGCAGTTTTATCAACTTTGGGGCCGCTTTATCCAACTTTGGGGCCGCTTTATCAACTTTGTCGCAGTTTTATCAACTTTGGGGCCGCTTTATCAACTTTGAGGCCGCTTTATCAACTTTGGCACACGAGCAGTTCGGGATGCGAGCCCTCTGGACAGTTCGGGATGTAGGCCCCACAGTTCGGGATGCGAGCCCCACAGTTAGGGATGTAAGCCCAAACTACTTTTTTCAAAACTTTTTCGAAAATTTTTCAAACTGAGGCATCTTGCCAAAATTTCACTTTTCAAAACTTTTCAAAACGCCGACATCTCGCCAAACTTTCACTTTTCAAAACGGCGACATCTCGCCAAACTTTCACTTTTCAAAACTTTTCAAAACGGAGACATCTCGCCAATCTTTCACTTTTCAAAACTTTTCAAAACGGCGACATCTCGCCAAACTTTCACTTTTCAAAACTTTTCAAAACGGCGACATCTCGCCAAACTTTCATTTTTCAAAACTTTTTAAAACATTGGCATCTTGCCCAACTTTTCACTTTTTCAAAACTTTTCAAAACAATGATAGTTCGGGATGTGAGCCCTTCTTTAGCGACAGTTAGGGATGTTAGCCCTTCTTTAGCGACAGTTAGGGATGTTAGCCCGTCTTACGGGCCGGGATGTAAGCCCTTCTGACCGTAAGGGAGGTAAGCCCGGTGCGCTTAGGGATGCGAGCCCTACATTCGCAGCCGGGATGCTAGCCCTTGTTCGCAGACGGATGCTAGCCCATCATATACTTTGTCGTGCTCTTTATCATATAAGCAGTTCGGGATGCGAGCCCTTCATTCGCAGTTCGGGATGCTAGCCCATCGTTCCCAGTTCGGGATGCTAGCCCATTGTTCGCAGTTCGGGATGCTAGCCCCACTATTCGCTTTATCGTGCTCTTTTTTCAAAACTTTTCAAAACATTTTCCTCGCCAAAAATTCAAAACATGGCATCCCACCAAACTTTAACTTTTCAAAAACTTTTGAAACATGCGGCATCCCGCCAACTTTAACTTTCAAAAACTTTTGAAACATGCGGCATCCCGCCAACTTTAATTTTTCAAAAAATTTTGAAACATGCGGCATCCCGCCAAATTTTAACTTTTCAAAAACTTTTGAAACATGCGGCATCCCGCCAACTTTAACTTTTCAAAAACTTTTGAAACATGCAACATCCCGCCAACTTTAACTTTTCAAAAACTTTTGAAACATGCGGCATCCCGCCAAACTTTAACTTTTCAAAAACTTTTGAAACATGCGGCATCCCGCCAACTTTAACTTTTCAAAAACTTTTGAAGCATGCGGCATCCCGCCAAACTTTAACTTTTCAAAAACTTTTGAAACATGCGGCATCCCGCCAACTTTAACTTTTCAAAAACTTTTGAAACATGCGGCATCCCCACAAAACTTTAACTTTTCAAAAACTTTTGAAACATTTTTCAAAACTGTATATACCATGATACTTCCATTTCCTATTACGATATTAGCATAACCTTTCATAATACTGATATAATTTTGCCCATAAACACATTAGCATAAGACTCGCACATTTACTTTGTGGGATATCATAATTCTTTTATCCTTAATTCGATCAAGATCCACATTATGCTAATTTGAAGACTTTCATATTTAAACAAACAAGCCAGGTTATTGTCTAAAAATTGGCATGAAACAATCTACCACAAGATAATACTAATACATAAGCATTCATTTTTAGCAAATAGCAACAAGTGTTTCATATCATATCACACATTCTGAGGGGCATATTATAAATCCTTATGTGAATCATGCACATGAACATTACGCTATTAACCTCATATCATATCTATAAAGTACGCTCCACATTAACGGCCAAGCATATCTCTTATCATAACAACAAAGATTGTAGCATAATATCACATAATCAATTTCGTAAAGCATAGACTCCATATATTTCGCTATATTAGATTTGTCTCATTTATGTCAAAATCACAATTACTAAAATCACAATTGCTTTCTTTTTTAATAGGCGTCGATAATAGCATTTTCATAAATACATCATTACCTACGCTTCATCCATTTCTTAAAAAATCGCCACATTTAAACATTTCTTATATCCGCATTTTGCTTCACAGGTTCAATTAACCCATTTCCTCCTACGAGAATTTATTTTCACAACCCCATTCTAAACGATGATTATTAATTCAAATATCTCTATTCAAAAATTAACAATTCATATTCCCAAAATTAAATAAGGCCCAAGACAATCTTATAAGAATTTCACATTCTAGTCATCTTTAATCATGCTTTCAGTTTTCTTCCAGGGGAATTATTATAACGTCAAACCATTTTATTATGTAAGCATAGTAAACAAAGAACATATTCAACTTTGGCATGTAACGGGATTTCTAAGCATACATTCATATTATCACATAACGAGTTCATGCAAAAAATCATTTGACATGAATAGAAAAGATGGGAAGAGATGACCTGATGGAGGTTAACGATCTTTTTGACGAATTCCGCTAAAAACTTAACGTAAGCTTTAACGGCTGATCCTTGACATAACCTCCAATTTAACGAGGCTAATGTCCCAAAGAAATGACCCACGTGACTGCCCTCTTCAACCACATAATTTGTGTGGCCCCAAATTGCCCCTTCACCCATCTTTCGGTGGCCCCTCAAAATATAACAAAACCAATTTTGAAAAACATTTCCACTTTCATTTTTCTTTCAGATCTCGAAACTTTCCAGAACTACCCACGCTCATCTCCCTCTCAACCCACCAGGAGCAACAAATCACTGGCGACTTCAAGATATCCCGGCGACATCCTCCTTGGTCGACAAACGCCTAGGGCGGCAGCAATCTAACGGCGACATCACTTCCCGGAGGCGACAATCCAAACGGTGACAAACGCGACATCAACACCGGCGACCTCCACACGGCGGCCTCCTGGTACGACATTGATCTCTTGCCATGAACCTCCTCGATTTCTTCTTTCTTGCCCCATCAATTTCATCATTTTGACAATCTCCGATTTCAATTTTCGCGCCTGTGCGCTCTCGACCTCTGTCTGGCGACTGATGGAGGAAATCTCCCTCTTGTAATAAAAATATCGAGCAAGTGTACTCACTACTGGTGTAGCAGTATGCAAATGCAGGGGTCGAATCCACAGAGACTCGTTGGTAAACAAGTAAAGTAAAAGCAATGAATTTAGTAACCAAAGTTTATAGATTTGATTTAAAAACTAAGAGCATAAATTAAATAACAAAAACTAACTAAACGAGAAAGCAGATTATGAGCAGAGATTCGTAGATTGGATTTCACTTCACCATCATTCTATGCAGAATTTTTACTTATAAAACATCAACTCAACTTCTAGGGTTCATTCACTTTAGCTAGGATCGACACGGTTAGGTGGCCGGATTACAATCCTAAATATTCTCTTAATATTGTGAATTCTATTACGGTTCCACAATATGCCAAGAATACATTAAACACGAAAATAACAAAACCTAACATTGATCCACTTCTATTACGGCACAGGCCAAGTTATTCAATCAATAGCAGTCTATGTATAAATCGCCCAAATTAATGGCTCAATAAATACCCAATTATTCAAAGATGAGTTCGTATCTTAACATACGTCTCGAATCTAAGAACAAGAAATTAAGATCTATTATTGAACTAGAAGGGATTAAATTGAAAGAATTAACATACTATTGCATAGAAATTCGGTTAAGATTCAACCAATCTACAAATCTAATGAATTAGCTACTCATAATTTACAAATAATAAAAACCTGGAATGATGAATTGTTCTTCCCCAAAGAATTGTTAAAACCAAAATCATAAAAACTCTCCAATGCTATGATATATGATATCATCCTCCCTCATAGTAACGTGGCTGTGGCATTTTATAAAAAGAATAGGGCAAAGCTATGGTCCCCCCTGAGAAATAACGAAACTGCCCCTGTACAAGACGTGAAGCTGTTGCTGGAATCGGAGGAGCGCGGCCGCAATGGCTGTTGGCGCGGCCGCTCTAATGGGCGTAAAGTTTTGGCCGAGATTCTTCCCTTTCGAGCGCCGGCCGCAGGTTGGCTGATCACGTCCGCCTCAATTGCCTTGGCCCAAGTTTTTCCTTGTGTCTTGCCTTGGCCCCAAAGCCTTGGCCCCAACCGGCCTAGAAGCCGGCCGGCCAACCCTTTGCCTTGAGTCCAAATTTCGTGGCCTACATTGGTACCATTTGTTATTCTGTTCGTCTCGTTACTTCAACATCGCACTTTGGTCACTATAAAAATTCTTTTGCACTTCGCTCTTGGGATTTTATTTTTCATTTTAACCCATGAATTTTTATAAATCAAATTCGTCCAAAATTTCCATATTTCCGCTTAGTCCCCGAATTTTCCAATATTTCCAATTTAGCCCTTGAACTTCCAAATGTCGATTTGTCCCTGCATTTTTCGTAATTGCAATTTGATCCAAAAGATTCCAAAGTACGCTCCAATCCTCCGTTTTCAACATTGTTTCACTTCAATCCCCGTACTCATTAAATACTCACAAACCATATCAAATATACATAAAACTCTGAATCAAACACAAAGAAAGCCTAAAAGTGCATCATTTCGACGGGTCAATACACATCCATCAACGACATTCCCGCGGCCGCCTTACTCCGGCGACATTCAAAGATGCTCCAAACCTCGAAACGCCCCCAAACCCGCTCGACCAAACCCAATCCCCGCCGCACGGCCTCGTCGACGACTCGCTTGGTTCGCTCTATCATTCCCGCCGGCGAAAAGCACCTGTAAGTTTCCTTTCTTTTCCTGCATTTGACACGTACTCGAAAACGATGCTAGCCAATCGACACGTGTAGGATAAGGTTACTCTCCATTTGACACGTATCCCAAATCCACTGCTCACAACTATTCACCAAGCTTACCCCTTCTTTATCTTTAATTTCCGCGAACGGCTCCTCATTTCCTAAGTGGAAGAACGACGACCCGTATCCGCCCTTTCGCTCTCTCTAAAAAACTGTTTGCTCTGACTTTACTTCACTATTATGCTCTTACCCACGTCGTTTATGAAGGAGATGAACTGGAAAATATTGACTTACGGCCCTTTGCTAAAGAAAAACGAAAATGGTGACTTCCAAAACTCCGGCTGACTCCGGCTACTCCGATCTGAGCATCTAATTGCTACCTCTCACTGTTGTAGTCTAACTGATACACCCGGCTCCTCTAATCCGGCCCAACTTCGCCGAAAAAAGTCAGTCCCGGTAACGGAACCAACTGATGCTGCCATAAAAAATGGTTGCACAGGAACTGACCGGGATAGCAACGGTGACCGATCCGAATAAACACGCTCCTCGAGGCCCTACAAAATATGGGACCTACAAGATAAAACACCGTTAGGGTGGGGGGCTTTTCCCCCCAAAAACCCTCCGGCGTGAGAATCATTAATTCGATACATAACACAATATAACACAATTTCTAGAGAGAGAAAGAGGGAGAGAGGAGAGAGAAGCTCCTTATTTAAAACATACCTTACAAATGGCTATGGAGGGAGTATTTATAGGCCATACTAAAGGGTGATGACATCATCATGATCGCCTTCCACTTCCTCTACACGTGTCACGCCTGAAACGGAGGAAAGTCTAACAAAAGACTTAACCAGCAACATTTAACATAAATCATATAACATAAATCATGCGTCATTACATACACATATAACACACGAGAACCAACATGCGAGACCATCTACGACATGCGACAATCATAACATTATCAGCATACAACACGACATGCTACATGCGACATATGATATAAGAGAACCAAGCCATATGCGGGAATCAAGCCATAACCATATACACATAATCCTTGGCTAAAACTATCACCATAACCCTAACATGCGGCATGTAACAATCGACAGCCAGCACCTGTCATACGGGAACCACCATTCGATACGCGGGAATCAATATCCGACACACAATATACAATATGCGAGGGTCAAGCCACTGGCGGGAACCAGGACCAGAACCATAACTATAAGCATAACTTTGGCTAGAATCATAATCATAAGCACGTAACATGCAAAGATATAATGTACAACATATAATACGCGCATACGGAAAATAACACATAATATGCGACCTCTAGCAAATAACACGTAATATGCGGCATATATCACATAACACGTAATATGCGGCATATAGATAACACGTAATATGCGGCATATAAATAACACGTAATATGCGGCATATATCACATAACACGTAATATGCGGCATATAGATAACACGTAATATGCGGCATATAAATAACACGTAATATGCGGCATATATCACATAACACGTAATATGCGGCATATATCACATAACATAGGGGGAACCAAACCATCATGCGACAACCAAGAACCCCACTTTTGTCGAGGTACTAGAACCACCAGGCGACAACCAGAACAATAGCCATACTTTGAAGATATCCACATAAAATAGGGCCCCCCATAGACCATATTCAAACTTGGGCCGGGTAAACATTTAACGGTAATAATATTTTTCTATGGCGCATCATATACCTTAATTATAAGAACAAATCACTACTTCTAAGACTTTTTCGTCTTGAATAAGGGTGAAGTTAATATCTTTTAAAAAAATGGGAAATCTCATCTAATCATTTAATTTGTATAGACAAACAGTTGCTCATTCCATAAACCTAATGGTATTCTCTAAAATTACTGATTACAATGAAATCATTATAGAAGTTCAATAATCAAGCACATCAGTTAAACAAATTTGAGTCTTTCTCAAACTGGAAAAAAAAACATATACTCCCTCCGTCCTGCTAAAAATTGCACACTTTTCTCATTGAGCGTCCCATTACAAATTGCACACTCCAAAAAAGGAAACTTTATATTAATAAAATATTGACCCTACCCCACAAAAAACCCACTAATCTCTTAATTACTAATCCTAATTCAACTTAATTTTCACCCACCCAATTTAATTTCACCTACCCAATTTAATTTCACTTACCTAATTTATTTCACCCACACAATTTATCTTTCTCTCTCTCTCTCTCTCTCTCTCTCTCTCTCTCTCTCTCTCTCTCTCTCTCTTATTCTCATTTGATTTTCATCCACAAAATAAAAGGAAGCTCTATCTATCTTTCTCTCTCTCTCTCTCGCTCTCTCTCTCTCATTCTCAGAAACATTCACGAATCTTCATCCATCTCCCTTATCCCCAATTCTGTCGCTCACATCGTAAACCCTAGATCTACATGGATCCAATCTCTTTAACCAATAATCCTATAAATCCATGTCCATCTGAGATACCTTCTTCCTGTCCCGATTTAGTGTTGAACGAAGAAGTAGATCAGGGTGGTTTATCTTTGCCGACCTGGGGCTTGTGCCGGAGACGCCACCATCCCCACATTTTCGTGCGTCGTCGTCCGTCTCTCATTCTTTGGTCGACATTTTCGTGCCGGAGAAAGTTTTGGCCGACGAGTTAGTGCTGAAAACTTGGTCAAAAGCGGAGTACGAGGCCTTTGAGAAGGAATACGAGGAACGCATCGGTTGGCATTCAAAAACAAATTTTCGTTGGCGAAGGATTACAAAACCGACGGGTCCAACTCATCTTTAGAATACTCGTATGATGTTTTGTTCATCGCTCACTTTGTTAAGCGAGACTCAGAAGAAAGTGATGATGATATCCAGTAACGGTGAAGGTCATTTCTTTACTTATTCCTTATTTTATATTCATTTTGATGTTGGGAGTTGCTAAAAATACAATTAGGCTTTTGGAACAATTGTATTGTGTGTGAAATGATGAATTTGTGCTCTTATTTAACATTATGTGATGAAAACATAGTCTATCTTGGATCTGAATTGGTGAGCTGGTAGTTTGTTAACTAGTGTGTGAATTTTTCATAACTCTATGATGATTAATTTCTGAGAGATCTCAGTGATGATTTATTTTCGAGAGAAATCTTGGCAAAAATGGCTCTATGATGATTTATTTCTGAGAGAAATCTTGGCAAACATGGCTCTATGATGATTAATTTTTGAGAGATCTCAGTGATGAATTTTTTCTGAGAGAAATCTTGGCAAACATGGATCTGTGATGATTAATTTTTTAGAGTAACAATTTCCATTAAACAAAAGGAAATTTTTTGCCATTTAAAAGGCTTACAAAAGTTTTGCCATTCTAAAGGCAGTACAAAAGTTTTGCCATTTTAAGGCTTACAAAAGTTTTGCCATTCATATCTAGTTTAAATCTGTCAATATGCCTTCTAGTCCATTTGCTTGGCCGTGTTCCATTAGATACCAAACACTTTTCCTCACCAGTTGTGGTTCTACATATTGGTCTTTTGAAAGCAGCCCCACTCTATCTAGGGCATCTTTTCCATCATGTGGAAGTGGGAAGTTGTTTTTCCCCTTTGCCTCCGTGATTTTGATCATGGTACTTTGCAAGCTTAAAAAAATCTTGTTCAAAGTCCTTTGTTCAAGGCTTGCAAATGAGTTATGAACTGCTAGGACCAACTCATCAACTGTTCTTGCATCGGAAGTTCTCTTGAGTGTATCTATGGACCTAAACCAGCCCAAGTCATTTATATTGGTATCTGGGGAATTTAGAGGTTGGAATACTATGGTTATGTTGAAACCATCAGCAGTTGCTGCTGCTCTGAATTCATCATCATCAATGCGAATATGAGGGGGAGCATTGTCCCATTGAATGACAATATCCTTGCTTTCATTTTCTGGCCACTTTACTTTGATTGCAGGGATAATCTGCAATCAAAACATCAATTGAGTTGATGAGTAAGTAATTCAGTTGCTGAGTAAGTAATTCAATTGCTGAGTAAGTAATTCAGCAGTTGCTGCTATTTTTTTGACTGTTTTGAATTGAAAAACATGATTTTTTTTTAAACAAGCTTACATTGTTGAGCATCATGGCTTTTGTAACTTCCCTGTTGATTCCATCAAGTGCTTTTGTGACCATTATTCCAGCTGGTCTATTTTGACTATCTCTTTTTGCTGGGGCTGTTTTGATAAATGGCCACACTCCAATCTTTCCATCAAACACTAAATCTCCAGTAATTGAGTAGATTGGTCTACTTACAGTTACAGCACATATGAACATAACTTTGGGAACATATCTTTCACTTTGGCATGATCTATGTGGTGGTTCTTCTCCAGGACACATGTAGTACCTAGTTGTACATTCTGTCATTCGAAACCATTTTTCATCAACATGTACTACATGTGTCATGGGTTTGAACTTTGGTTTATTCGCTTCTCTGTCAAATGTTAGCGCATGAATACAAAATCTGAGCCTTGCTAGTTCATTTGAAAAGTTTAAAGATGGCTTTATGGCATTTGTGTGAGATCTGATCTCACCATCTTTTTTCCACCTCCCTATTGTGCTTTTACTAACTCCCGATTTGAAATTGTCAATGGCTTCACTGGAAAGAGATGTTACCGTAGATGTTACCCAACACCTTGGTTAACACACTGACGGACAGCACACACACACCAAAATAAATAGTTTATAAAAACTTTGTGCAGCGGAAATAAATAACACAAGATATAATTTTCTCAAGTTATATAAATATATAACTTGAGTGTGCCTAGATGGCGAAGACTTTATAATCAATATAGAAAAATTACAAAGCCGAAAGTTCCCTATTGCTAATACAATGATAATGCTCTATGGAACTGAATGAGACAAAGAACTAATCCTATCCTTAGCCAACACTCTCTTAAACACTCAGTGTTTAAGCTAGAATCACAAGGGAGGAAGGATATGCTAACCAAAGAACTTTGTCTCTCTTGTGCTATGGTGTGTGTGTTTGATATTTGGCCTACTTCAAATGAAACACACCTAGCCTATTTATAGCCTTCCAATGCCTTGGAGGCTACTCCAAAATAACAGCCTTGGACCTTCAGATCGTGTGAGAGGAGTGGAGAGATTTCTTGGCTTGAATTCCTCTTCATACGCCAACTTCCCTAGAATGTAGCAACCGATTTCTTGAAGCCCAAGTCCATGCTTTATCACCTTGTACTCTCTTGCTTTCTTTATATTGTACACTTCAAATAATCAGCAACAACTCCATGACTTGGTATTCCCACGTTTTCCTTTCTTCATCAATTAAAATGGACCAAGTAAACATTATTCGTAAATCTCCATTTACGAATAATTCCTCCAACAACTTCTTCCTTGATTTTAGCATTTAATCCAGCCATATATTTAACCTGAAATATGGACCAAAAAACACATATATCTTGCAAATAATATTAGACATTAGGATATAAAATAATATGGAAGGAATTATTAAATTACAACTCATTACAGTTCGGGTAACACCTAATCAAGCTAAAGGATAGCACCTCGCGGTAACACCCACAGTCTGCATTAACACGATTTATGTGCTAAATTTCGTATTGTATTTATTTTTGAAAAGGGAATAGTCTTCATTTTATCAACATCCAAATGAACTCTCTTACCTCTTTCATTGGTTTTTTTGTTTGTTAAACAAACAGGGACTCCAAGTGATTGTTGTTTTTTAACTTCAGCCCAAGTTAACCAAACAATCCTCTTGCACACTCCAAACTTTGTAGATGCTTCAGTAGCCAAGCCTTTTGGAAGAACTCCACCATCTTCAGCCGAGAATAACAGAAACTGGGCCAGCAAATTTCTTTCTTCCTTGTTCATGTTTTTTTTCATTTTTTGTAGAAGCTTTTGGTTGAAATGAAGGCAAAGATTCTACGCGCTCTACTAATAGGAGGTCTTAAGTAAATTAGGAGGGAAGAAAAGGAGGGAAGAAGTGGAGGGAAGAAATGGAGGCAAAAATGTAATTTGAAGTTTTTGGGCTCCAATTTTTAACTTTTCAGATTTAACTTGGTTTGTAATTTTAAATACTTCTATTAATGTTAAAATTTGGATTGTGACTTTTTTTTTTTTTAACAGCAAGTTATTCAGTTGAAAAAAATGGAAATTTGTGTATGCGTTGATGAATTTGTGCTCTTTTTACAGTAAGTAATTCAGTGGAAGTAGGAGGGAAGGAGTAAGTAATTGAGTTGGAGGGAAGGATTAAGGAGATTTGACTGAAAGTCAAATCTCTATTAATCCTTATTAATCCCTTCCACTTTGTGTACTTTTTATTAAAATATCATACTCCCTCCGTCCCAAATTTCACTTAGAAAATTTTGAAATGGCACGGGAATTAAGGAAAAGGTAAATGTTGTGAATGTAATTTAAAAATAGGAGAGAGAATGAGTGGAGGGAATAATAAATTATAATGGTGTTGTGAGTATTAAAATAATGTAGGAGAGAGAATGAGTGGAGAGAATAGTGATTTAAGATTTCCATTTTGGGAATTCTTAAGTGAGATGGGATGCCCAAAATGGAAAGTTTTCTTAAGTGAGATGGGACAGAGGGAGTATTCCTTAATTCACGCGTAAACAGTAACTGTGCAATTACTAGCGGGACGGAGGGAGTAGTGATCAAAATCATCCTAATTATGTATCATTACACACCTGAATTATATCAACCAAAACCTTATTTCAAAGATAAAATGTTTCTTTATGAATTTCTCAACAATTCGGTGAAAAGGGCAAGAACAAATAAACACTTCGACGGATTTCATAGATCTGACCGGGAAATGCACAGATTTAGCCGAAAATGCGTAGATTTGATAGATCGAAAATGAGGAAGACGAAGGGATAAGAAAAAAGTGGACGTAGATCTAGGGTTTTATAGCAAGGAGAGGAGGGAGGTGGTGTCGGTTCATATACAAAAGATGAAGATCGCCGGCGGTAATGAAGAAGCATCAATGTAATGAAGGTGGGGCGGCGTGGACAGAGGAAAAGTGGCCGGAGAAGGGGGTGGCAGAGTTAGAGAGAAAGAGAGAGAGAGTGGGCTTAGGAGTGTGTGTCTGTGTGTGTGTGTGTTTAGAGAGAGAAGGAAGAGATAAAAAAATGAGAAGAGAGAGTAGGGAGGTGAGGTGAGGGGTGTGTGGGGAATATAATTTGGAAAAACTCTTTTTTTGAAATAAAGGAAAAGATGTTTTTTAAATGGGAATAAATCTAGATATGGGGGTCCTCGGGGAATTTTTTCAAAAATATACTTCTTCCAGGTTCCTAGTTTTATTTTACACGGGTATTATGAAAAAGTAAATGTTCTGAGTATAAAAAGTAACGTATAAGCAAAAAAGTGGGTAGGGAGTTTTTTTTTGTTAGAATGACAAGTGGCTCTCATTGTCCATTTTAATTAATAAAGCCACTAAAAATCTTACTACGAGACCTATCAAAAAGGAAAGTAATAACCCTACTCTACAATGGAGGGAGTAATCATTTTAGACCTCTCTACGCATATTAAAAAAATACATTTAATAGGTGCTTAAAAGATTTATGTACTTCTAAAATAATTCAATTAACTATATAATTAAATGCTTATAAAAGAAATATTTTACAATTATAAATAAGGGTATAATTGGTAAATAATAGAAAAGATTCCGAGATAACAGTAAAACATCTAATATTTTGGAACAAAATTTAACTTTTAAATTACATGTATTTTAAAACAGAGGGAGTAGTGATTTGGCTACCTACCCTTAAAAAAAAAAAAAAAAAAAACTTTAAAAAAAAAAAAAAAAAAAAAAAAAAAAAAAAAAAACTTTAAAAAAAATCACTTATTTATAAAATGACATCACATTATTAAAAACACGTATTTCCTTTAACTAAAAATAGTTTTGGTGAGATTTTGGAATTTAGAACTGACCCGCAATTATCAAATAGTCCTTCATTCTAATGAAAATTATCAATAAGGACACACATTTTGAAGAAAATCCACCAGGTCCACGATTTATAATGACACCCCGTTTTTTATAAAGGCACACATGCAACATAAAAGGGACAGATGTCGCTGTCCCTTTCTCCCCCTCTATTTTCGTTTTTTTTTTCTCCTCCCAAAACTTTAAAATTAAATATCTTAAGATCTAGAACTCAAAAAAAAAATCTGAGACCATTGTATTATTCGTATCGTCAAAACGAATCAAACTAGCAGCATCAACATATATTTTAGAACAATATGAGATTATTTGATATATCTGTTAAGTTCACAGTTGTTCTAGTTAAGTTCACAGTTATTAAGTTCACAGTTGTTAAGTTCACATTTGTTAATTCACAGTCGTTTTTTTATCTTTTATGGCTCTCTTTTTGCAATTTTATGAGATTATTTGATATTTTTGTTAAGTTCACAGTTATTTTTAATTAAGTTCACAGTTGTTTTAGAGGCCACAAAGACTAAAACAACTGTGAACTTAACAAAAAACAACAGTGAACTTAACAAATAGGTCAAATAATCTCATAAAATTGCAAAAATAAAGGCTATAAAATTCTAAAAACAAATGTGAACTTAACTAAAACAGTTGTGAACTTAATTAAAAACAACTGTGAACTTAACAAACATGTCAAATAATCTCATAAAATTGCAAAAATAGAGGCCATAAAGGACTAACACAACTGTGAACTTAAAAAAAACAACAATGAACTTAACAAATTGGTCAAATAATCTCATAAAATTGTAAAAATAAAGGCTAAAAAATTCTACAAACAAATGTGAACTTAACTAAAACAGCTGTGAACTTAATTAAAAACAACTGTGAACTTAACTAGAACAACTGTGAACTTAACAAATATATCAAATAATCTCATATTGCTCTAAAATATATGTTGATGCTGCTAGTTTGATTCGTTTTGACGATACGAATAATACAATGGTCTCGGATTTATTTTTTTTTGAGTTCTAGATCTTAAGATATTTAATTTTAAAGTTTTGGGAGACGAAAAAAAAACGAAAATAGAGGGGGAGAAAGGGACAGCGACAGTTGTCCCTTTTATGTTGCATGAGTGTATGTTTGTGTATTTATCAAGTACTAAATGATTGTTGGATCTCATGGTAATATTGATTTAGGACATTGAACTAGCTGGTTGATTTCCATAATGTATGTCATTATTGATCATTTGACTTGGTTTTGAAGGATCCATTGGTAATTCTCCCGAAGAAAAAAGGTATTGGTGTCAAGAGATCATCAAAATGAGCTAAATTTAACAGCTTCAAACTTTCAAATCAAATTGTTTAGTGGATATTAAGGGTCGACCATTATCACACATGTTGGGATATGCATTGAATTTAAGTCAGAACGTACGGGAAAGCCAAACTCCAAAGCCATAGATAGCATGTTTGACAAAGTGGTTGAGTTTTTTCTAGGTTATGAATTTAAGAACGATTCAGGCATCATGCGATCGCATAGCCCCACCAAAACCTGTAAGCGGGGCCGCATTCGCTAGAGTTTAACGAAACCCTGAAATCTAGCTGGACTGGGGAGTATAAATGAGCTAATATCACTTGCACTACTTTTATTTATCATATTGTTTATTACAAGTGATTCAAAGGTTATATATCAATGATTATGTCATGATAATGTCAACCCTAATGACTTATAAATGTCGTTGTTTTGGTAGAAAAAACAATAACGTTGAATCTTGACTTGCTAAATGTATGGATTTAAACAACAAGGAGGGGACTTTGGAATTCAATTAAATGGAACAAGAACACGAAAGTAAAGAGTGACACAAGAATTTGTTAACGAGGAAAACCTTAGAGATGATAACCTCTTCGAAAAAAACCCCGGGAGTTAGGTCTCCAACCTTAAATGTTTCACTATAAGAACCGTGGTTACAACTTTGGAAGACAATGGAGAGGATTACAAATTGTGCGTGTGCAGTGTGTAAAAAGAATGTGTCTTTTTTCCGTCTCCATATCCCCTTAAATAATAATAACTATAAAAGGATAAATATTAGTTCCTATAATCTCGGCATCCATGCTTATCTCCTCAACGTCCAAAGACCAAGTCCACCTTGCCGTTGAAGAGAAGTTGATCGTGCTGAATTGTATCCCCTGTTTATCTCTTTTGTTTACTGTAAAATAATAATGAAAAATATTATATAAAATGAATAACTAAATATTAAGTAATACTTACAGTGAAATATCATCTTGACATGCAAGATCAACTGAGGATGTCACCATGCTGAAAAATACCCATAACAATTTGTCCCCAAAAATATTTGTCTACCATGGAAATTGAAGAGGCAAATGTTTTTCAAATAATAGCCAACTGCCAGCTGCATGATTAGACAGCCATAATGAAACGTGGAGCAATTAGACGGTTGGGGAGTTAATTAGGGAAAAGCGATTTTTTGGAATTAGAACCCTTTTCAATTTAAACAACCGCTTGGTTGTTTTAAAAGCTTCTCAAACCTTCCATTCTGTCTCTTCTCACTACGGCGTTCCTTGTAAGGTAAATTCTTCGCTCTTTCTTTCTTTCCTTGACTCCATTGTCTTCTTTTCTTGCTTGCTTGTTAACATGGGTAGGACTAGATGGAGTTCCTCCAAAACCAAGAGTGCGCCGCTTCCGCAAGGTCCCATAGAGATTGATTTCGAGGATTTTGAGTGTGAGAATCTTCTTGCTAAGCCAGACGAGGAGACATGTGTGTTCAGCGACGCCCAGATTGAGTCGCTAAAACGGCAATGTTACTTCCCGGAAGGTGCTATCTTTCACCCCTTCTCCGTCAACCTTAGGTCTGATTTGGTTTCCAAAAAATGGGTTTGTTTTCTTGAATACGCCTTCCTCCTAGGGTTTAGTTATCCTTTCCCTTCTTTGGTTTCCGAATTTTTTCAAAAGACCCAACTCTTTTACCCCCAATTAATGCCTATGGCTTGGAGAATTTTTGCATTTCTAATCAAGGGAAAACGGTCTAAACCTAGGGCTTCATGAAATAGCTTACTCGTATGATTTTCAGCCCTTTGGGTCAAAAAGGTATCTTTTTAAGAAGAGGTCGGGTAGGAGTTCCCTAGTCTTCAAACGATAGGGGATGAAAAAATAGATTTTTCTTTGTTGATAGGGCATCTATTGAAGGAGGGGATGAAATACCAAGCGAATGGAATAAGGGAGGTACTTCAATTCCTGACTTTGTGATTTTTTGCTTTTGAGATAAACTGAAATCGTAATTTTTCTTACCTTTTTGCAGATATTGACTGGGGAGAGCTTTTCCCACCGGGGGAGGATACCTTAGCGAAACTCGAAGAATTCTTCAGCCTGCCTTTGGATAAGAGATCGCCTAGAGGTCTGTTAGAATCACCTTTGGTTGTTCAAGAAGACACTAGGGCATCATCCTCTGTTATCATGTCTACAGGTAAGCATGTTGTATCCTTATCCTGTTTCATTAATCTAACGCGTACTACTTTTTGACATTCTTCATATATTGGTGCAGTTTCTAAGCCAGTTGTCTCGGGGTCAGACTTTAATCTTGATGATATTGATGCCATGTTTGGAGATTCTCCTCCCAAGATAGAGATGAAGCCACCACCGATTCCCAAGAAAATCCCTGCACTAGAGGAGAGCGCTGGTATTGGCTCTAGGGTGAAAAAGAGGAAGGCCATCCAAGAGGAGGTGATTGAAGTTGGAGATGTATTTGAAGGAATGGCCGTGGGAGAGTTTAAGAAGAAATGTGTGAGCTTTGCAGCTGGGGTAAGATGTTACTAACTAAACTTTGATTGATTCTAAGATTCCATGATATCCTTTGATGTCAAATTTTCGTGTCACACACGGTGGGATATTTAGAAGATTTGGTGAAGGAAATTGAGATGCTTAAGAAGAAGTCCAAGTCAGAGGCAGCTTTGGCCAAGAAAGAGAAGGTTTTGCTGAAGAACAAGGTGAAGGAGCACGAAAATACTTTGGAAAAACAAGTGAAGACGTTGGAGGAGTAAGAGATGACTATGAAGGATTTACTGGATAGTTTGGCAAAAAGTGAAGGAGACCATCTTAAGGAGATTGCCGAAGTAAGGGATTCCTGCAAAATTGCGGCTGCAAAGACTGTTTTTCAAAGCAGGATCAAGATGTTAAAGGAGCACCAGGATGGCAAATCTCAAAATTGGGACATTAACAAAGAGTATGCCCATTTAGCCAAACTGACAGGGGAGTCGGTGGATGAGGGAGAGGTGACATCCAGCCCCAAAGATACCGTGGCGGGAAAAGAAATTGAAACTGGAGAGACTGATGTCGGAGAAGCTACTCCCACAGGACCATCTGAGGTTGCTGCTAAGTAAAAAGGTAAAAACTTTGGTTTTTTGATTGGAATTTAAGGGTGGAATCCCAAAAAACAATTTTATTTTGTTTGGTTTGTAATAGGTCCATAAGGATCAAAGACAATTTATTTCAAGTGTTGGGTTGGTTCACACTTTTGCTTTTTAGTTTTAATAGCTTGGATGTTGGCACACTGCCTTAACTTTTAGGAATGTTCTTATGGTAGCTTTTTTAGAAAAACTATGGTTTGGTAATTTTCAAGCATGTCAAGGCTTGGTATACTTTTGATGAAGTTTTCTTTGAATGATCACATGTTAATTTCGTAAGGTGACATGATAGTATGTCAAAACAGTAGGTACATAAGATGACACGTACATGCCATAACCACAAGAATAAAACATAAGATCAATCATTTAATTGAGTGGGAATGGGTAAGCTATATAATTTTACTCATATAGGCCCACCCCACACCTCAATTAAAGAGATAACTTGTGCTCCAGGCGAAGGTGTGGCAACCTAACATCTCAAGAAAGAGGTAATTAACTCTTTAAACCTTAGAAGGGATTGTGTACCTTTACTTTAGAAGAGATGGCCAGTCTCTGACGGAGGAGAATTCGTTGTCATTTTGACTTGAGTACTTTAGACATGTCCTCATTCTCATATGTCAGCATCTTGCAAGACAGAGACATGTTAGAGATGGACGTCAACTATGTTGATGCCCCTCCACAGGTTGTGTTAGTGACATCTTATTTTGAAGTAAAGCAAAATGAAAAATGAAAAATAGAAAAATGAAAGGTTACTCATATTCAATAGAGGATTGTCCATGCCTGGGATGAGGTGAGGTTTAGGAAGGCATTGTCTAGATGTAATACCTTTTAAGATGAATGGCGTTCCAACAACGTGGGATCATTTGGCCATCCAGGGTTGACAGGCGATATGCTCCTTTCCCGGCATGTGCATCAATCAAGTAGGGTCCTTCCCATTTTGGGGCAAGCTTGCCTCCATTGAGTTCTCTTGTATTTTGGAATGCCTTTCGTAGGACTAAGTCTCCTACTTGAAACCTTCTAACCCTTACATTTTTGTTGTAAGACCTGGCTACCCTTTGCTGATATGCTGCCATCCGAATTTTGGCCATGTCCCTTAGCTCGTCTACGGTATCCAAGTCATGTGTCAAGATGTCCTTAGCTCAGGTGTCAATAAACCGTATCTGGCTGTAGGTATAAGAACTTCTGCTGGAATGACTGATTCTGTCCCAAATACCAGTGAATAGGGAGTCTGACCAGTAGCATTCTTAGATGTCGTCCTGTCAGCCCATAAAACCATTGGTAACTCTTCTGCCCATCTTCCTTTCTTTTGGTCCAGTCTCCTTTTTAAGTTGCTTATGATAATCTTATTGCTGGATTCTGCCTGTCCATTCGCTTGAGGGTGAACAGGTGAAGATGTCACCATCTTGACTCCCCAACTTGTCAAGAAATCCTACATTTTCCTACTAATGAACTGGGAGCCGTTATCACATATTATCTCTGAAGGTATCCCAAACCTACTGAATATGTTTCTTTTTATGAATGAGATAACTTCCTTGTCCCGAACCTGCACGTATGCTTCAGCTTCTACCCATTTAGAAAAATAGTCTGTCATGGCTAGTAGAAATACTCTTCCTCCTTGAGCCCTGGGCAATTTTCCTACGATGTCCATTCCCCAAATCATAAAGGGCCATGGCGACAGGATAGGATGTAGCAATTCGATCGGCTGATTGATGTAGGATGTCGTCATGTCGTTGACAGGAGTCACATTTCTTTGCATATTCTGCAGCGTCTCTTCGCATTGTGGGCCAAAAATAGTCATCCTTAGAGCCTTGGTATACAGGCTTCTGCCACCGGTATAATTTCCACACTGCCCTTCATGTAGCTCCTTTAAAACCTGATGGGCTCGGTCTGCTTCTAGACACCTTAAGTAGTGACCTACAGCAGATTTCCTAAATAAAAAGTTATCAATAAGTAAATATTTAGATGATCTTACCTTGAATGCTCGAGCGTTTTTCTCTTCAGCTGAGATCGTATCATCTTGGAGATACTTGATAATAGGAGCTGTCCAGGAAGTTACTGCTGGACTGGTAGGGATGTCGACATCTAGAACGAACAGCTCGAGACGATCAATTGCCGGGATGTCGACATGCACAATTGGGATACTTGTCTGCGAAATGCTTTTGAAGGCTGAACCTAGGTTTGCCAGGGCATCTGCTTGGGAATTTTCTTCACGTGAAACCTGATCCAAAGTAAATGTTTTGAATTTGGCGGCCAGAATTTTTACAATTTCCAAATATGTCGTCATCTTTGCATTTTTCGCTATGTAGGATCCGTTGTAATGGTTAACAATTAGCAAAGAATCCATAAACACCCGGATGTGCCTGATATCTAGGTCCTGGGCCGCTGTCAAACCTACAACTAATGCCTCATATTCTGCTTCATTATTAGTGGCCTTAAAACTGCAACTGGTGGATTGTGGTATTATGTCCCCTTGTGGCGATTTTAGTACAACTCCAAGTCTTGTGCCTCTCATGTTGAAAGCACCATCTGTGTAAAGTGTCCATATTTTCAGGATGTCATCATCTTGAAGTTGCTGAACCTCCAACTCCACTTCTTGTTGCATTGTTGGACTAAAGTCAGCCACAAAATCAGCTAGAGCTTAAGATTTTATTGCTGTTCTGGGCTCATATTTGGTGTCGTAAGTGCTTAATTGTATGGACCACTTAGCCATTCGACCTGACATCTCTGGTTTTCTCATAACATTCTTAATAGGATAGTTAGTATGCACAATTATAGTATGTGTTTCAAAATAGTGTCTTAATTTAATAGATGCAGTTATCAAAGTCAAAATTAACTTTTATAAATGAGAATACCTGGTCTCCGCATCTAAAAGTGTCTTACTTATATAGTAGATGGGTTGCTGAATACCATCTCATTCTGTCACCAGGACTGCACTTACAGCGCTTTCTGACACTGCTAGGTAACTTTTGTAAATGAGAATACCTCGTCCTCTTGAGGTTTGGCCAATAATGGAGGTGTCGACAGGTAACTTTTGAGCTCTTTAAAGGCTTGTTCATGCTGATCTTCCCACTGGAACTTCTTGTTCTTTCTTAGGATGTCATAGAAAGGCTTGCATCGATCAGAAGATTTTGAAATGAACCTGATGAGTGCAGCAATCTTCCCTGTCAATCTCTGGACATCTTTGACGGATTGAGGTGACGACAGGTTGACAATGGCATGAATCTGTTCTGGGGCGGCTTCAATTCCCCTTTTAGTTACCATAAAACCCAAAAACTTTCCTGCCTTCATACCAAAATTGCATTTTTCTGGATTAAGTTTCATATTGAAACAATCCAAGATGTCGAAGGCATGAGATAGGTGGCTTATGTGATCTTCAGCTTTCTTGGATTTCACTACCATATCGTCGATATATACCTCCATTGTGTCCCGAATCTGGTCTTTGAACATTTTGTTGACGAGTCTCTGATATGTTGCACCTGCATTTTTTAGTCCAAAAGGCATAGCAATGTAACAATAGATACCTGTGGGTGTTATGAAGGCGGTGTCCTCTTGATCAGATGGCTCCATCTGGATTTGTTGGAATCCTGAAGAAGCATCCATAAAAGTGAGGAGCTCGTGTCCAGAAGTGGCATCAACCAATGAATCTATGTGAGGCAATGGGAAAGGGTCTTTGGGGCAGGCTTTGTTCAAGTCGGTGAAGTCAACATGGACTCGCCATTTCCCGTTCTTCTTCTCGACCACAACTACGTTTGCTAACCATCTTGGATAATCTACCTCTCGTATCATGTTGGCTTTGAGTAAACGTTCTACTTCTTCCTTGATTATCTGGTTCCTTGTTTCTGCAAACTTCCTACGCTTCTGGTGCACTGGCTTGAAACTAGGATCAATGTTGAGTTTGTGGGTGATGACATATTTGCTGATGCCGGTCATGTCATCATGTTTCCAAGCAAAGCTCTTCGTTCTGCTTCTTAACAGGTCCACAAGTTTTTCTTCTATATCTGGTGGAATATCACTGCCAACAAGTACCTTGATGTCTGGATTGGAAGGGTCTAGTAATACTTCTTTCACATCGTTCTCCCTAGCTTCCAGGACTTCACGTACTTTCTTCTGTAATTGCTATGCTTGTTTGGGAGATGTCGATGCCTTCATTGAAGTCTTATAGCATTCCTTGGCCACCTGCTGATCACTGTATATTTTAGCGACACCCCAAGGTGTTGGGAACTTCACGCACTGATGGTAAGTTGACGGTACGGCTTTCATTCCATGAATCCACGGCCTTCCAAGAATAACATTGTAAGATGTTGCACAATCAATTACGCAGAACCGCTCCATGGTGTTGAGTCCTTTTGAGTAGATTGGAAGCTTTATTTCTCCCACTGTTTCTTTGACTTCGCCACTGAAGCCTACCAACACTGAGAATTTCTTGACAATCTCCGATTCTGGGATGTTCATCTCCTTAAGGGTGCTCAACATAATGAGATTGACAGAGCTGCTCCCATCGACCAGGATACGCCTGATGGTACAATTGGCGATCTGCAAGGAAATGACTAGGCCATCATGATGGGGTTCCAGCAAATTATCTCGATCACTCTCATCAAAGGTGATTGTCTCCTGGCAAGGTGTCGACATTATGGGTGGTCTTTCTGGCTTATCTTCCTTCGACTCCTTGGCATGTCGCTTCGCGGCAGAATAGGAAGTGCCACAAATTTCTGACCCTCCACTAATGAAATTGATCACCTTCAGTGATGCTGGAGGAGAGACTGGTCTTTCAACTTCAGGTGGAACTTCTGCATTTTCTGCCTTCTTCTTTCTAGATCCCAGCAACCCCTTGAGATGTCCCTTTGAGAGCAAATAGCTGATCTCCTTCCTTAGTGCGATGCAATCTTCTGTAACATGCCTGAAATCCTCATGGTAGGCACACCACTTTGACTTGTCACGCCATCCCATGGTTTTATCTGTCTTCTTCGGCCATCTTGCTTTGTCCCCCAAGTTGCCCATTGCACAGAGTACACCTGAAATGTCAACAGAAAAACAATAATCAGAAATGTTAGGCACATTATCGCTATCTTCATCCTCACCCTCTATTGAATTAATTTTGTTGTTGTCAATTCTCGGATAAGGATTGGATTGGTTGTTCCTGCGGTGGGATGATTCGGTCTTCCTGTCTGGATTGTCATATGTCGACAACTTGGATGAGGACTTCGATCTTCGTAGCTCATCTTCCTCCAACCTTATGAATCTCAGGGCCCTGCTCCTGACTTCTTCCAACCGTTTACAAGGAGTCATCACCAAATCTTGATAATACTGCGAATCCTTCTTCAGCCCCATTTTGAATGCTTATGTGGCTGTCGACATGTCAAGATTGAGAATTTCTAGCACTTCTTTATTGAACCAGTGGATATATTCTTTCAGAGTCTCATTACACTACAAGGAAAACCGGATTTAGAGACGGAAATTTAGAGACGGACGAAATCTGTAGCTAATTTGGCGACAGATTAGAGACAGAACCAAAAATCAGAGACGGATTCGGATTCCGTCTCTAAATTAGAGACGGATTCAGATTTTGTCTCTAATTCAGAGACGGAATATGAATCGCCTCTAATTCGAAGACGGAATCCGAATCCGTCTCTAATTTAGAGACGAAATCGATTCCGTCTCCAATTTAGAGACGGATTCGCATTCCGTCTCTAAATCCGTCTCTAATTTAGAGACGGAATCCGATTCCGTCTCTAATTTAGAGACGGATTCAGATTCCGTCTCTAAATTTTAGAGACGGGTTTTGTATCTGTCTCTAAAATAGAGACAGATTCAGAATCCGTCTCTAAATTAGAGACAGATTAAGAATCCGTCTCTAAATTAGAGACAGATTCAAAATCCGTCTCTAAACTTTAGAGACAGATTTTAACCCGTCTCTAATTTAGAGACAGATTTTTGAATCCGTCTCTAATTTAGTGACAGATTCAACATCTGTCTCTAAAATTTAGAGACAGATTTAGTATCCGTCTCTAAATTTGACTTTTCTTCTATATACTTTCATTTGTTTAGTTTTTTTCTATCTTTTTAAATATAACTTTTTCTAAAAAAAACCACTAATTAACAAAGGCTAAAATATTGTTTTCTAGTCAATAAAAATTTTAAAAAAAATTAAAAAATAAATATAGGGTAGTCCGTCCCTCTTTTGACTTTTCTTCTATATACTTTCATTTGTTTAGTTTTTTTCTATCTTTTTTTATATAACTTTTTCTAAAAAAAACCACTAATTAACAAAGGTTAAAATATTGTTTTCTAGTCAATAAAAATTTTTTAAAAAAATAAAAAATAAATATAGGGTAGTCCGTCTCTCTTTTGACTTTTCTTCTATATACTTTCATTTGTTCAGTTTTTTTCTATCTTTTGTTATATAACTTTTTCTAAAAAAAATACTAATTAACAAAGGCTAAAATATTGTTTTCTAGTCAATAAAATTTTTAAAAAAATAAAAAATAAATATAGGGTAGTCCGTCTCTCTTTTGACTTTTTTTCTATATACTTTCATTTGTTTAGTTTTTTTCTATCTTTTTTCTATAACTTTTTCTAAAAAAACCACTGATTAACAAAGGCTAAAATATTGTCTTCTAGTCAATAAAAATTTTAAAAATTTAAAAAATAAATATAGGGTAGTCCGTCCCTCTTTTGACTTTTCTTCTATATACTTTCATTTGTTTAGTTTTTTTCTATCTTTTTTTATATAACTTTTTCTAAAAAAACCACTAATTAATAAAGGCTAAAATATTGTTTTCTAGTCAATACAAATTTTAAAAAAAATAAAAAATACATATAGGGTAGTCCGTCTCTCTTTTGACTTTTCTTCTATATACTTTCATTTGTTTAGTTTTTTTCTATCTTTTTCTATATCTTTTTCTAAAAAAATCACTGATTAACAAAGGCTAAAATATTGTCTTCTAGTCAATAAAAATTTTTTAAAAAATAAAAAATAAATATAGGGTAGTCCGTCCCTCTTTTGACTTTTCTTCTATATACTTTCATTTGTTTAGTTTTTTTCTATCTTTTTTTCTATAACTTTTTCTAAAAAAACCACTGATTAACAAAGGCTAAAATATTGTTTTCTAGTCAATAAAATTTTTTTAAAAAAATAAATATAGGGTAGTCCGTCCCTCTTTTGACTTTTCTTCTATATACTTTCATTTGTTTAGTTTTTTTCTATCTTTTTCTATAACTTTTTCTAAAAAAACCACTGATTAACAAAGGCTAAAATATTGTTTTCTAGTCAATAAAAAATTTTAAAAAAATAAAAAATAAATATAGGGTAGTCCGTCCCTCTTTTGACTTTTCTTCTATATACTTTCATTTGTTTAGTTTTTTTCTATCTTTTTTTCTATAACTTTTTCTAGAAAAAACCACTGATTAACAAAGGCTAAAATATTGTTTTCTAGTCAATAAATATTTTTAAAAAATAAAAATAAATATAGGGTAGTCCGTCCCTAAATCCTAACCCCTAAACCCTATACCCTAAACCCTAAATCATAAACCCTAAACCCTATACCCTAAACCCTAAACCCTAAACCCTAACCCCTAAACCCTAAACCCTAACCCCTAAACCCTATACCCTAAACCCTAAACCCTATACCCTAACCCCTAACCCCTAAACCCTAACCCCTAAATCCTATACCCTAACCCCTAAATAATGGCACATATTTGTAACTCAATTTTCATTTGGATTTTGAGGAAAGTCATCAAGATGAAAAACACTTTAAATGTCATTTAGAATGTAGAAAAAAATTAAAAAAAAATAAACGAGGTAGCCGTATACCATTTTTACAAGATCGGGACACATTCCTTAAAACCCTAAATAATGGCACATATTTGAAACTCAATTTCCATTTGGATTTTGAGGAAAGTCATCAAGATGAAAAACACTTTAAATGTCATTTAGAATGTAGAAAAAAATTAAAAAAAAAACGAGGTAGCCGTATACCATTTTCACAAGATCGGGACACATTCCTTAAAACCCTAAATAATGGCACATATTTGTAACTCAATTTCCATTTGGATTTTGAGGAAAGTCATAAAGATGAAAAACACTTTAAATGTCATTTAGAATGTATAAAAAAATTTTAAAAAAATAAACGAGGTAGCCGTATACCCTAAACCCTATACCCTATACCCTAAACCCTAAACCCTAAACCCTATACGCTAAACCCTATACCCTAAATCCTATACCCTATACCCTATACCCTATACCCTAACCCTTATACATTATACCCTATACCCTAACCCCTAAACCCTAAATCCTATACCCTGACCCTAAATTCTATACCCTAAACCCTAAACCCTAACCCCTATACCCTAAACCTTATACCCTAAACCCTAAACCCTATACCCCTAACTCTGAGCCCTGAACCCTAAACCTTAAACCCTATACCTTATACCCTAAACCCTATACCATATACCTTAAACCCTAAACCCTATACCCTATACCCTAAACCCTAACCCCAACCCCATACCCTAAACCCTATACCCTAAACCCTAAACCCTATACCCTATACCCTAACTCCTAAACCCTAAACCCTATACCCTATACCCTAAATCCTAAACCCTAAACCCTAAATTCTATACCCTATACCCTAAATCCTATACCCTATACCCTAAACCCTAAACTCTAAACCCTAAACCCTATACCCTTATACATTATTAAATTATTATTAATAAATTTAAAATAATTAAATTAATGAGTATTATTATTAATTAATAACATTATTATTTTTGATATTATGTATTATTACTAGATATTATTAATATTAATATTAATTATTCAATAATAATTACTAATATATTCAATTATATAATTGAATAATTAACAATAACATCATTATTAGTCTTATTATTAAGTATTATTACTAATTACTATTTTCTTTAAAGATAAAATTATTGTTATTGTTAATAAGTATTTTTTTATAATTTATTAATATCAATTATTACTTAGGTATATTAATATTTCTTAGAATTTTAAATAATTAAATTATTATTAATAAATTTAAAAAAATTAAATTAATGAATATTATTATTAATTAATAACATTATTATTTTTTATGTTATGTATTATTACTAGTTATGATAATGTTATTATTCTTGATATTAGGCATATTACTATAATTAAAATTTTGGGTAAATAAAATAAAAGCATGTAAATATTTTAGATAACTTTTTGTAAATTTCAGTAATAAAAAAAATCTAAAATATTTTTTCCTATTCAATAAAAAATAATAAAAATTTCTAATTATTATTTATACTTTTATTAATATTATTACTGATTATATAATTAATATTAATATTAATTAATTAATTAATTTTATAATTAATAATTTATTAATAAATATTATTAATAATAAATATTATTATTCTTAATATTATACATAAATATTTTAGTTATTGTATAATATAGTGTGAAATAAATATAAGTACGTGTGATGTGGCATTGTTTGATTGGATTTTAAAATTTCACGCGGATTATGGCCAAAGCGAGATCCAACCGTTCATAACAATAAATCGAATGGCCCATATTAATCCACACAAATCCATTTACTCCTTCTCCCTATTTCTCTCCTCATTTCTCTCTCCTCTCTCTTTCATTTACAGACACACGGTTTCTCCCCAGGACCCCAGCCCTCACCGTCTTCTTCATTCAACCTACGCCGTCGCCGGCGCCATCACAGATGCACAGATGCAGAGACCTTCGCCCTCCGTCACTCTCTCTATTTCTCTCCCTTCAACAAACACAAACAGCCTCCACTACCGTTCCCTCTTCCTCTCTCGTCTCCGGCGACGGCAACGGTTCGCATTCCGTCTTCGCCACAGATCTGGTATGAAAACACTCCGTCTCTCCCTCTGTTTTAATTTCGCACGATTGTTTCTTAATCTCTGTTTTGATTTCGCACGATTTCTTCATCTCTGTTTTGATTGTAGATGGGGCTGCAGCGGTTACGGTGGTAAATGGTCGACGGGGATGCCGTGGTCGCTGGTGGTTATTGGAAGGACAGCAGGAGATTGATCGTTTCTTCAATCTTTTTTTGATTTCGTTTTTGATTCTTCAATTTTTTTCTTCTATGGTTGTTGTGAATGTATGTGGTTTGATGTGGTCGTGTGATGGTGGTGAATGGTCGACGGTGGTGAATGGTCACGGTGGATTGCGGTGGTCGTTGGTGGTGAAATTGAGGACGGATTTGGGTAGAAAAGAAGTTGAGGGGGGGCAAAGTGTAATTTTGAATTGTCAAGGACTGATTTAGAATTAATAAAATTAAGGGACTGATTTGAAAATAAAAAAAATTAAGGGATTGATTTGAGAATAAGAAAAATCAAGGGACTTATTTAATATATATTTAAAAATATATACTAATATATTTTAAATATATATATATTAATATATATATATATATATATATATATATATATATATATATATATATATATATATATATATATATATATATATATATATATATATTTAAAATATATTAGTATATATTTTTTTTAAAAAAAATTGTCAATTTAGCCACGGAAATATCCGTCACTAAAATGGTTCGAAAATAAAATGAAAATTTAAATAGAGACGGAAAATCTGTCGCTAATCCGTAGACGATCATATCTGTAGCTAATTTAGACACGGACATATCTGTCTCTAATTTAGAGACGGACATATCTGTCTCTAATTTAGAGACGGCCATATCTGTCTCTAAATTAGAGACGGACATATCCGTCTCTAAAATAGCTACAAAATAGCGACGCCCAATTTAGCGACAAACCTGCACCCACGGAATAGCTACGGAACAAATCCGTAGCTAAACACGATTTAGCTACGGAATTTTCATTTTAGCTACGGAATTTGCCGTAGCTAAAATCGATTTTCCTTGTAGTGTTAGGCTGCTGGATCACATTGTAGAGGTCACTTGTCAGCTTCTCGAATTGCCGACTGCATGAGAATTGATTATAGAACATGTTGATAAGCTGGGCGTATGAGCCAATTGAGCCTAGGGGTTGCCTAATCAGCCACTTGAGAGCTGGTTCAACCAAGGTCGATCCAAATCCTCTGCACAGGCAAGCCTCCCTGAATTGAAGTGGGATATGCACTATGTCCATCTTCTCTTGATAGTGGGCGACATGCTCCTCTAGATCTGTGCTGCCATCATACAACTTCATGGATGGAACACTGAAACGCTTCGGGATGTCGACATTTGCAATTGCTGGGACAAACCGGGACTGATTGTAGCAATTCTGAGTTACTGGTTGGATTGGAGGAGTTATGCCTGGTACGTTCATTATCAGCTCCCTGAGATTCTGCATCTGCTTGGCTAGTGGGTTTCCTGCAAAAGGGTCAGCCATAGGAATACGATTGAAAGTATTATTATTGAAAAGATTATTCAGCAAACCAGTGTTGTCCGTGGTGGTCGTGACAGTGGTGTTGTCAATGAATGGGATGAACAAGGAAAATCATGCTGAAGGTGGCGTCATTAGGGTGTCCCCGGGCAAGGATGTCGACATCATTAAGGATGTCGACTGATGAGTTTGAGGCGGACCACCCATTGGGATAAATTCACTCTGAAGCGTAGATCCTTCGGTGGTGTCTAAGTTGAGGTTTCTTGCGCGCAATGGTGAGATGTTTTCAAGCCGAGAAGCGATGATCTGTTGATCCCTCTGCATCTTAATCATGGAATTGGCCAGCACCTTCGAATTGCTATCTTGTTGATCCAGCCTCTGATTCAACCTGGTCAGGATACTCCGGATGTCGGCATCCACATTGGAAGAGATCGCTTCCTTTTGTGGAGTCTTAGAAGGTTGCGTTTGCTGAGGTCCCGACTGAGGAGGTGGCGGCAATAAGGTGGTTCTACCTCCTGATGTTGGAGTGACGGCGGCACCCTTGCCGGCGGCGGAAATATTGGGCTTGGTTGACATGACGAACTCTTTTAGGAAATGATCCAAATAATCAATAGACCAAGTGGCCCCTCGGTGGGCGTCAAATTGTTTTGATAGAAAAAACAGTAACGTTGAATCTTGACTTGCTAAGTGTATGGATTTAAACAACAAGGAGGGGACTTTGGAATTCAATTAAATGGAACAAGAACACGAAAGTAAAGAGTGACACAATGATTTGTTAACGAGGAAAATCTTAGAGATGATAACCTCTTCGGAAAAAATCCCGGGAGTTAGGTCTCCAACCTTAAATGTTTCACTATAAGAACCGTGGTTACAACTTTGGAAGACAATGGAGAGGATTACAAATTGTGCGTGTGCAGTGTGTAAAAAGAATGTATCTTTTTTCCGTCTCCATATCCCCTTAAATAATAATAACTATAAACGGATAAATATTAGTTCCTCTAATCTCGGCATCCATGCTTATCTCCTCAACGTCCAAAGACCAAGTCCACCTTGCTGTTGAAGAGAAGTTGATCGTGCTGAATTGTATCCCGTGTTTATCTCTTTTGTTTACTGTAAAATAATAATGAAAAATATTATATAAAATGAATAAGTAAATATTAAGTAATACTTACAGTGGAATATCATCTTGACATGCAGGATCAACTGAGGATGTCACCATGCTGAAAAATACCCATAACAGTCGTATACAATGTAATAAACAAAATTGATACATGTGATCTCGTCTCAGTATAAATATCCTTATAGTCATTATGGTCATTTATACTAAACATCTGGAAATCGAGTTTCAACTAAACTATTCATTACGTATGCTATTCTAGTGATCTACAAATCTGTTACACAAATTGATCATCTCTATTTGTATCATGATTCCACCATATTAATAAGATATGTTATCCCTTTGCCCATGGACGTAGATAACAAAAGTCGGTGAATCATGTAAATGTGTGTATTATTGTTTTACATTCATTATGTGCTATTTTTTTTATCCGAATAATTTATTATTATAAGTTATTGCTTGAACTTTTTTATGGTTCGATTTGATCTAATCCGAAATTTTTCTGTTTACGAGTGATTCACTCTATTGGTACATGCAATAGATATTTGATCGGGAATAATCGCCTGAATGGCGAATCAACATTTGGACGATTCAAATATTAGAAAAAAATAGGTTATAAGTAAAACTTACTTCCTTTTTGACGTTTACTTTTGGGAGTTGGTCTTATAAAAAACTAGTTTTTTTTTAAGATAAGGAAAAACGTGTTTTCCAAAAGCTGTTCAAAATAAACGGTGGCAATTTTGTAATTATGGCAACCATGTTCAAAATAAACGGTGGCATTTTTGTAATTACTGGCAACCATGATAAATGCCAGTGTTAATATTACAAATGACCAGTGATTTCATACTGGCATTTTATAAACATGAAACTGACACTTTTTACACGGACACTTTTTTATACATGAACTGGCACTCTTCACACTGGCACTCTGTTACACTAACACGGCACTTTGTTACACTAATATTTTCTTTGGCTCTCAAAAATACAAGCACGGCATTCAAAAATACATGGATCGGCATTTGAAAACACATTTACCGACACTCAAAAATGCATATACGGCACTCAAAAAACACCGATAATTATTTTTGCCGATATTCAAAAACATGAATCGGCATTCAAAAACATGGACTGGCATTCAAAATTACAAGAACTGGCATTCAAAAATACATTGACACTCAGTTACACACTTACTGGCACTCTATTATACACTAACTGGCACTCTATTATACACCAACTGGCACTTGATTATACGTTAACTGGCACTCAATTCTAAATGAACTGGCATTCAAAAAACCTTGGACTGGCATTCAAAATCACGTAACCTGGCATTCAAAATAACTTACCCTGGCATTCAAAATCACAAAACCAAAATTGTCTTCTTCCAACGCACCAGATCAAATCTCTTCTTCCGCCGGCGCTTCTCTTCCCCGACCACGCCCCTGCCCCTCCGACCTCCTCTCTACTATAACCTGCGCCTGTTTCTCGTTTATATCTCGACCTAATTCGTCTCTCGTACACACTCTGTCTCCTTACAAAGGTGAGGTCCTTCTCTAATCAATCATCTCATGATCCAATTAGGTTTTTTTGGTTCCAGATTCAGGGTTTTTACTTGTTCTAGGGTTTTTTCGAATGTAATTCCTATCAATGGGTGATTTTGAAATCACTCAGAGAGAGAGAGAGAGTCTTTACCCAGAGGCTCCACGCTGAGACGCGAAAGGTGATGTTTCCGGCTATTGAAGCGAAGGTGAGGTTCCCGGCGACGGCGGACGTTATTCGCCGGGAGAGAGGAGGAAGAGATCTGGATTGTTAACCGGTGCCGGTGGTGGTGAAGTCTCTTTGCGTATAGAGAGAGAGAGAGAGAGTCTGTTAGATAGTTTACGTTAGTTTAGAGAGAGAATGAAAACACGTTTTTTGTTAAGGTTCAAAAAAACGCGTTTTTTACAAGTTTTTGGCAAAACGTTTTTAAATAAATCGAAGTTATACTTCCGTCCAAAAGTAGCCAAAAACTTGTAAAAAACGCGTTTTTTTTTAACCTTAACAAAAAACGTGTTTTCATTCTCTCTCTAAACTAACGTAAACTATCTAACGGACTCTCTCTCTCTCTCTCTCTCTCTCTCTCTATACGCAAAGAGACTTCACCACCACCGGCACCGGTTAACAATCCAGATCTCTTCCTCCTCTCTCCCGGCGAATATCGTCCGCCGTCGCCGGGAACCTCACCTTCGCTTCAATCGCCGGAAACATCACCTTTCGCGTCTCAGCGTGGAGCCTCTGGGTAAAGACTCTCTCTCTCTCTCTCTGAGTGATTTCAAAATCGCCCATTGATAGGAATTACATTCGAAAAAACCCTAGAACAAGTAAAAACCATGAATCTGGAACCAAAAAAACCTAATTGGATCATGAGATGATTGATTAGAGAAGGACCTCACCTTTGTAAGGAGACAGAGTGTGTACGAAAGACGAATTAAGTCGAGGTATAAACGAGAAACAGGCGCAGGTTATAGTAGAGAGGAGGTCGGAGGGGCAAGGGCGTGGTCGGGGAAGAGAAGCGCCGGCGGAAGAAGAGATTTGATCTGGTGCGTTGTGGAAGAAGACAATTTTGGTTTTGTGATTTTGAATGCCAGGGTAAGTTATTTTGAATGCCAGGTTACGTGATTTTGAATGCCAGTCCAAGGTTTTTTGAATGCCAGTTCATTTAGAATTGAGTGTCAGTTAACGTATAATCAAGTGTCAGTTGGTGTATAATAGAGTGCCAGTTAGTGTATAATAAAGTGTCAGTAAGTGTGTAACTGAGTGTCAATGTATTTTTGAATGCCAGTTCTTGTAATTTTGAATGCCAGTCCATGTTTTTTTGAATGCCAGTTCATGTTTTTTTGAATATCACCAAAAATAATTATCAGTGTTTTTGAGTGCCAGTATATGCATTTTGAGTGCCAGTAAATGTGTTTTCAAATGCCAGTCCATGTATTTTTGAATGCTAGTGCTTGTATTTTTTAGAGCCAGCAAAAATATTAGTGTAACAAAGTGCCAGTGTTAGTGTAACAGAGTGCCAAGTGAAGAGTGTCGGCCATGTATAAAAAGTGCCCGTGTAAAAAGTGTCAGTTTCATGTTTATAAAATGCCAGTATGAAATCACTGGTCATTTGTAATATTAACACTGGCATTTATCATGGTTGCCAGTAATTACAAAAATGTCACCGTTTATTTTGAACATGATTGCCAGTAATTACAAAATTGCCACCGTTTATTTTGAACAGCTTTTGAAAAACACGTTTTTCCTTATCTTAAGAAAAAATTAGTTTTTTATAAGACCAACTCAAAGGTTTTGGGTAAAAAAAAGTAATAAAACTTACTTTCTCCATCCCCAATTAAATATTTAAATTTGTTATCAGAAGTAAATTTGAATATTTATTTTGTAACTAAAATATAAACAGTAACTTACCCAAAATAATTAAAAAAAAAAAAATACACACATTGCCCGCTCAGCGACATACAAACAGGCTACAGAAGACAAGAATCGCAAGAAAGGGTATCTCTCCACACTTGCACTCCCCCCGCCCCCCCTTAACTCTCTGACTCTCTCTGATCACTTCGTAAAATCGTCAAGGTTGTTGTATTTTCGATTTGATTCCTCTTATTGATAGTAACGATTATTAATCGTAAATTACTTCGATTATTGTGATTTTGGAGCAATTTGGGAATGAAATTTTCATGAACTCATCCTAAATTGAGACAATTAGGGTATGTTTGGATACTCCAATTTCGTAGATTGAAATTGGAATTGGGGCCTCCAAAATCAATTTCATTTTTTGGGAACATAACTAAAATTTGAAATTGAAATTGTGTTGAAATTTTAAATCACTCAATTTCACAAAACTAATTCCATCTTAAATCCTGATAATCTAAATTCTAAATTTTGATCAATTAATATCAATTCACATTCTTTTTACCACCACCACAACAACTTTCAATCACCTCCATTTGTGCCACCTCCCGCCGCCATCGGAAACCGCCTCCGCCACCGAAAACTGCAACCGCCGCCGGAAACCGTCGGCCACCGCCGTAAGCTGCCGCCGCCGGAAACCGCCACCACCAGAAACGCCGGCAACCGCCACCGCCGCCTTCGGCCACTTGTAATGATTTAGGGTTCGTACTGATTTGGGGGTGACCGTTATGTTTGAAGTTGGAAGGATACGACATCGTTTGGGAAATTAGCGTATCAATAAGTCCAATAGCGTGCTTGGATGTATGCGTTTTTCTTTAAATAGGACGTCGTCGTTTTAGCTTGTTTAGATTCTAATTTTCGTTACTTACAACGTTGTCGTTTTAAAGAGAGAAAGGGACCGTTGCTACCCACATGTTTTCTCTCTCCATTTATGTAGCTGGAAACGCCATTGTTGGCATTATGAAAATATCAGAAAATTTCCAACTCTTCTCTCTCTAAATTCTCAAATTTCTCTCTCATCCCATACTCTGTTGTCTTCCTAATTCTCTTCTCATCCAAATCTATAATATAATTCTCTTTCCCAATTGAATTGATTATTCCATAATCGATTTAGTTTAGCTGTTCATAACAAATTGGTATCAGAGCCTTCTCGATCAAGGTGTTTGCTTTTGCGAAATGGAACCTTGTTACGAAGCAAAGGTGTTCAACATCTTCAAACTATTCGATGTGAATGGGGACAGAGTCCTTAGTCGAGAGGAAATGGCAGTCTATGCAGTCTCCGTGAACCCTGTGATTAAATTTAGTGATGAAGAAATCAACGCTTATCTCGATGAGATCTTCTATACATATGGCGAAATCTTAGATGGTAAGGAAGGGCTGACATACGCTGGGTTGTTGTTTAGCTACTATGACAGTTTTGGCGATGTGAATCGAGATTTTGATACCTTCGCCTATAACCTATAGCTGATTGACCTGGATTCGAATGAAGATGATATCTCAAAGGATGCACAAATTGAGCAAACCACAAAGAGAGAACAAGCAACTGAAAACCACGCCAATTGTTCGATAGAATGCCAAGGTGAAATAATGGTGGACACAGAAGGTTGGGTAAAGAATCCACAGGTATTGGCAATTCATCGTCAATTTGATGGAAATCGAGACGAGTTTCTTAATAGAAACGAAGTGGAAGCTCTTTTTGTTGCCATAAACCCCATAGTTAAGGCTTTTGATGAGAATTTTGATGCTTATATCGATGAGATCTTGGACGAATATGGGGAAACTATTGATGGTGAGAGAGGACTTACATATCTGGGGTTGTATTTTTGCTATTTAGACGGTATCGGCGATGTTGATTGTGATTTTGCTACGTTAGTGCTTGATCAAAAGTCGCATGAAGATGGTGATGAGTTAGAAGGAGGTGAGGATTCAGATTACTCAGGAGATGTTGTTGATAAGATGGGGACAGGTGATAGTTTCATCATGGGACCTAAACCATTCTCAGATGCAGTTCATATTCATAAAAAAATCTGTTGTTTGAATGATGCATATAAGGTGTTTGACAATATGCCTGAGAAGAACACATTCACATGGAACTCAAGTAATGGTCCGGGATCATCATTAGAGTTTTTGTGGGATCCAGGAAGATTCAAACGTCCTGAAGTAGGAGCATCAACAGTCGTTAGGTTGCGACAATTTGATGAGGATAATGGAGATAGTAGTTTGGGCTACTGCACAGATGAACCTGAATTACATAAAGTGTGCAAAGCAAGCCATATGGATGTTCAAATGAAAGCATTTCATGAAGCTGAGCTGAATTTTTCAAAGCAGAGTGTTGTCATTTTTGGTTGTGTTGCTTCAATTTTTGAGCATGCTGAATCTTTTGTGCGCAGTCTAGTGTATTCCAGGTTAGTAGATAATGAATTCTCTCCATTGTTGGTGAGTGTGTGTAAGACGTTTGGTGTTACGTTGCCTCTGAGATTGGTTTTGGGTGAGATGTTGCCCATTGATGGGTTGGTTAAGGTAGCAATTGTGTCTAGTGTTGCAGCAAAGCTGAGTTTCTCAATGTACCTGTTATTTAGAGTTCTTCGCTGGGGTGTGTCAGGTGAGATAACCTGGCTGATTAAAGGACTTAGAGTTGGGGATAAAACATTAGCAAAAGTGAAAACTATGGAGGTCCCAACTAATGTAGGAAGATCAAGTTCGTTGCAGTCCGGCAAAGGGAAGTTTTCTATCTACATTGATAGCGGTCCGACAACAATGCCTGAAGAGTTGTTCTCACAACAATTTCTTGCTTTACAAGGGTTGATATTCAGTGCTGGAAAAAAGGTAGAAATGTCATTTGAGAAAGAAGATTATCGTGATGCTTGGTTCCCTGCCACTGTTCTTGAAGATGCAAGTCATGGATCATTCTTAGTGAAATACCAGCGTCGAGTAGTTGATGATGATGAGGCTGTGTTGCACCAAGTGATTGTTGATTACCTTCATATCCGTCCCTCACCTCCTCATCTTAGGGATAGAAGTTTTGATTTATTGGAGAAGGCGGTTCCGTTATACTTGTCAGAGATGGCACCAGCACATCTTCGAGGAGCACTGAACCAGATGTTTCAGTTAGCAACCACTCTATGTATTTTCACAGCAAATATGATCAATTATGGAACAGAAAAGCTTAAACCATGGGGATGGAGGCTCTCACTTGGGCTAGCTGCAGCACCAGCTATTATAATGACAGTTGGTGGAATACTACTTCTAGAGACACCAAACAGCTTAATTGAACGAGGCCTGAAAGATAAAGGACTGAATGTCTTAAAGAGAATCAGAGGAACCAACGATGTCAATGCAGAATTTAGCGACATATCGGAGGCAAGCGAGCTCGCAAACACAATTAATAATCCATTTAGGAACATTCTTGAGAAACGAAACAGACCACAACTGGTTATGGCAATATTCATGCCAACATTCCAAATACTTACAGGCATCAATTCAATTCTGTTATATGCTCCCATTTTGTTTCAGAGTATGGGTTTTGGCAGAAATGCTTCTCTCTACTCTTCAGCCTTAACCGGAGCAGTTTTGGCATCATCAACCTTAGTTTCTATAGCAACAGTGGATAGATTGGGTCGAAGAGATTTACTGATTGGTGGAGGCATACAAATGATCATATGTCAGACAATATACTTAGCAGATAGTGCACATGCCAAGAAGAAGAATGGGGAAGCGCCTAATAGTGAGCCAGATGTGCCAACTAAGTGGGGTTACTACTTGATATTCTTTGGAGTTACTACACTTCTCAAACATGTTAAGGTCACTAACTTTGCTGGACTAGCCGAACTAAGTCAGAATTATGGCTACATAGAGGATGGCTCTAGCTTGTTTCATGCTAAGTGGGATGTCAAGTGTTGCTGCAGAATTACCAAAATTGCCAAGGGAATTGGTTAAAATAATCCTTGAGGACAAGGATTGTTTGAAGGAGTAGGGAATGTAATGATTTAGGGTTCGTACTGATTTGGGGGTGACCGTTATGTTTGAAGTTGGAAGGATACGACATCGTTTGGGAAATTAGCGTATCAATAAGTCCAATAGCGTGCTTGGATGTATGCGTTTTTCTTTAAATAGGACGTCGTCGTTTTAGCTTGTTTAGATTCTAATTTTCGTTACTTACAACGTTGTCGTTTTAAAGAGAGAAAGGGGCCGTTGCTACCCACATGTTTTCTCTCTCCATTTATGTAGCTGGAAACGCCATTGTTGGCATTATGAAAATATCAGAAAATTCCCAACTCTTCTCTCTCTAAATTCTCAAATTTCTCTCTCATCCCATACTCTGTTGTCTTCCTAATTCTCTTCTCATCCAAATCTATAATATAATTCTCTTTCCCAGTTGAATTGATTATTCCATAATCGATTTAGTTTAGCTGTTCATAACACCACTCTCCGCCACCACTGCCGCCTCCGGCTGCCACCTACCGCTGCCGTTAACCACCACCACTATATACTATTTATTTTAAAAACTATAAATTTTTATACTTTTGTTGTTAGCAAGATTTGAACCCTTATTAATTATAATAACTAACCACCATATACCACTAAACTAAACAAGATATTTGACTTATTATTGAACTTTTATTTTAAGTATAATGTATAATTACAATTGAATTTCACACATTATTCAAACAATTAAAATGCTATGATTTTGAAAGCAAATTCTAAGTTATTTAAATTTTATGTAATTTGAATATTTATTGAATTCAAAATCAATGTATCCAAACGGAACCTTAATATATTTATTTTTGTGAAATTTTGGTTGTATTCAATTACCTGATTTTTTACGTTTACGTGATTCTAGGGTCAAATACAAAATGGTTCCTGAAATCATCTAATTTTTAATATAGCGAATTTTTGGAAAAATTCTTAAAATTAGTTCCGCCGGCCATTTCGGACAAGACTTTCCGTTAAATTATTTGGAAGACTTCCCAACGGTCATCATTAGCCAAGGGGATTATAATCTATAGTATAAAGCCCAGAAGTTTCACGACGTTCCAACGGTTAACGAAGTCGGAATTCGATTTTTACATATGCGATTTGGTTTTGATTTTTTGCTGAATTTGGTTCGAATTCTGACCATTTGGCCGGAATTTTTGGTTTATATTGGTATTTTGGTAATTTTGTTGGTTCCCTGTATTTTTTGTTCCCTGTATTTAACCATATCCGTTAATTTATTAGCAAATTATAATTTTGTATATGAAAGACCATGAATCGTGATGTCTATGATTTTTGGCCCACCCTCAAGTAAAATTCTGGATCCGCCACTGAATTGCCGCCCAATATATTGGATCCATGGCGGCTCATACAAATATATATTGATTCCATTCGATTTTATTTAGTTTGAACCTTTTTATTGTTCGATTCGATCTGAAATTTTTCAAAAGCGAGGACTATTGTATGGTCAATAAACGCTCTGTACATGCAATAATAGTCAGCTTCCCCTACCTCCAATCCTTCGCCTTCGCTATCCTCCATGCCTCCGCTTACGACGATTTTTGCCTCTCATCTTCCTTCTTCAATTTCTTTAGTCTTTCTCTTTATTCTTCTTTCTTCTTTTTCTCTGTTTTCCTAGCTTACTCTCTCTGTGTAACAATACATTGGGTACAAATAGTCCAAATATGAGTAGGGTATCATAGATTATGGTTCTGTGTTATTTGCTTGTAACAATGAATTCTTCAATGAATGTGTGCAACAATTGATTCCGTATGCGTATAATAGTAAATTAGGGTTTCAAAGATTTGGGGGTAGAAGATTAGGGATTTGGGTCAAGCCCGTCTTGCCCTGTTGACCAAACGGTTCGGGCTATGTGGACAAGTCAGTAGGGAGTGTGGTGCAACGGGACAGGCCGAGCTTGTTTGACAGACAAACGAACCAGGGTCGAGCCCGCTAGCCCCCGCAAGGATCACCAAAGCAGGTTGGGCCGGATCATCCGTATCTCCATCATCACAAATGAATGAATGATTACTGTTTTTTTTTTTTTTTTGAACTCTAATATAACCTGAAGATGTTACAATGCCAGAAAATTAAATGCATAAAAAATGTTTCTCAACATTCAATCAGCAAACTTTCCAATCAATCCAAAACATATTTGTTCAAATTATGGAACTTTCACTCACCTACTACTTTACAAATGAATACTACAACCTCTTTCAGTTCTAAGAAATTACTATTCACCTGAAAATTACTTATGTCCGATAGAAGAACGAAGAACCTTAAGAGTTTGATCGAATTACAAAAAGAGAAAAAAGAAAACCAACTATACAAAATATGAAAAAGGATGTACATATAGAAGACATGAACGGGGGATTGGGGGGGGGGTGTTTCGACTGCTTATTTAGATCTTGGGTCAGTTCCAACGAGGTGATTGTTTATAAATGACATCTTGTGATGAGGCTGTTCCATAATTTAAGTCGAGGTTGTGTAGTTGTTCCATTAGCTGAGAGCGACGTTCTTTAAAGAAGTCGAGACGTGTTGTTAACTCTACCAAAGTGGAAGATGCTGCTGATTGATGCCTCGAGTAATCATTTACCTACAACATATAGCTTGGTTAGAATCAGGACGAACAATAACACAAAATAAAAAATAGCGAATAGACCTACAAAGAAAAGAAGCAGAAAATTGGGAATGAGTAACATAGTTGAAGGAAGACAAAGAGCGGATATATGCATATGAACTCTTTATTTCTCTGCCCCAATAGAAAAGGTTTATTCCGTTCTGGGTCCACACTGAAAAGTACTCCCTCTGGCCTTAATTACAAGGAAAAATACCTAATTTTACACATATTAAGAAAGTAGTTGAAGTGGTTTAATTGTCTTGATTTTATAACAAAAACATTTTAAAATTGCTAATATATTCTCATCTTAAATGTGTAAAAAACATACGTTTGTCTTTAATATCAAAAAAAATAAAAATTGAGAAGACCATGAACCTATCATCTTCTTCCACGGTTTTCATTTCAGAGAACAAGAGACTACTATATCAAAATTATAATTTTTGTTTTTTATTTTTTTAATTTTTTATTTTGTGGGTGGGGGGTTATTCACACCCTGCATTAAAGTAGGTAGTCTAATTACGGATCTAACCTCTGCTGCCCGTGACGTGGATGGCATATCAACAGCGCCAAAATCATCCATCGATATACTAGTGGAGGCCTCGGTACTTTTAGTGTCACTCAAGCTTGTTGAGTCAAGAAACTGCTTTCGAGCAGGCGGCCGGCTACTGCTGCCAGACGTTAATGCCTGTCCCTTGATGTTTCTTAAATCTGTGCCCAGTGAGTTATCCTGCATTACATATACACAAAGATCAACAATAATTATAAGGACAGATTTAGACAAGAACTCAAGAGTTTGCAGTAAATGTTGTCCTCCTATTCATATATTCTACAAATCCAATGGAGTTGGACTGACTTGGAAAATGGTATAGTACTCCCTCTGTCCCAAAAAGATTATCTCATTTCGACTTTCATGGTCAAGTCAATCTAACTTCGACCATAATTTTATGAAAACCTAATCAACACTATGCAATTCTAAAAATTGTGATTGATAATATTCGTAATGGAAAATTAATAACAATTTTTTAAATTGCACAAGGATAATTAGGTTTTCATAAAATTATGGTCAAGGTTCGATTGAGTTGACCATGAAAGTCAGAGTGAGACCAACTTTCCGGGACGGAGGGAGTATATTGCAACCTAATGGTCTGAATCAGCAAAACCTATGCTAATCTAACGAAGTGTGACGATGGTTAGTACCATCAACATTCAAAGTATCAAATGGAAAACATAATAATGAAACCTACACAACCAGAAGACATAGTAACTAAATCTTCCACATAAGACATCTTATAAAGAGAGGAAATGAGACTTATATTTCAAATAAGGAATTATGAATAGCACTTGTGTAGGTTTTCCAAAGCCACTTGTTGATGATACCCCTTTTAGTTTTAGTTGTGGTATAGAAAAGAAAATGGATCCCAATGATCTGATACCTCTTGAGAATAAAGGAAATGCACAAAACATTTTCTTGAAATCCGTATAAACTCTATAGAGGACATTATTTGAACAGCAAAGGGAGTATGTACTCCCTCACCCTTTTCAAATAATTACTTCAACATCTCAAACCACAAGAAATCATGCAACTGACAAGAGATCAAACGCATTAAGCGGAAGAAAATAAACCACATTTAGTAAAAACTAGTACAGTTTGCATGTGGTTACCTCAGATCTTTGCTTTCTTTCATGGTTGACAAAAGCGAGGGTGGTATCAAAATCTTGCTGAAAAAACCTCCTGCACAGAAGTACTATCAGAAATTAAGAACAATAAATAGTTCACTCTATTTAAAGTAGCATTCAGTTTACGATTTTTCTTTCCCTATGGTGTTATATTCATTCACGATAACAAAAAATAAAAACGGGTGAACTCGGTTTCATAATGATTTATCCATGCCGAGCTCTTCCTTCTCTTTTCAACCTTTCATGATCAAGAAAATAGGAAGGGGTGTTGCAAAAGACAATATGTTTTCTAGACATATACTCCCTCCGTCCTATAATGATGGTCCCATTTGACTTTTCAAACATTTTAACAACCTATTTTCATTTCCATCACTAACCTTAATAAAGTTTACTTATTAGTCCATTACTTCCTCTTCTTCCTTGGTTGACTCTCATCCTCCCCTCTCTCCCTCTTCTTCATTGGTTGGCAGTTTAGGAAGTTCAATGCTTTAAAACAACAAATATGGAAATGAGACTATCTTTTTGGGACAAACAAAAATGGCAAATGGGAACATCTTTATGGGACGAAGGGAGTATGACGCAGCACGGAAGCGATAGATTCGTCAATTAGCGCACTAATCACAAGAGTTCTCAAGCGAAGAACCCTAAAACACAATAAACTGGAATCCACTAGAAATAAAGAGAAACTCTTCAAAATTGAATGATCAAAAACTAATTTTCGGATTACACCACTAGGCCTATTTTATAGTGCCCATAAAACTTGAAAAACAATCCTAAACCTTCTAGAATTACTCCAAACCTATATGGTAACTAAATAGGACTCAAAAACTAGTAAATCTTCTCAAAATCTACTCTAAAATCATCTCTAATCAACCTATTAAAATTAATGACGAAAATAAGAAATAAAATATAAACTAAAATAAATTAAGTCCTAAGATAGTAATTAAAATACAAAAATAATTGATATATTTGACTTCGTCAAATATCCTTCCTTGGTGCAGATTCCTTCATCGGTTCCTCCTACATATTTGAATAAATCAATGCTCTTCTCGTCCTCGAAAAGAAAATTAATACTTTTCCGTCCCAATGAAACAAATATTTAGAATAAATTTGTTCCCTAAGCCCGAACCAACGTAATTTGTGTTTTTTCAAAAATAAAAATATACTAGCAATGTCAGCACTCATCCGTCGATCGTCCTTCTCAACCTCCCCATGATCAACAATAAAAATTTCATCGTATTTAAATTCTTCCGTCTCATCAATAACACCCACAACATAATCAAAAATTGATGGTGTAGACCAAGTAATACCACCCACATCTTCATTCATGGGCTCAACTAGGGCATGATCATGAACCATAATATTTGCAGGAACAGGTCCATTTTCATCTGCTGTAAGAGCATCCCCTTTCAAATTATTTAGTCCATTAATTGATTGAATATCCCTCTCGCTGGTTTCAGAATGTCGTGCACGGTCCTCAACACTTCTACCCTTTGGTCGGTCCTGAATAACTGCTGCAGCAGGTGATACCCCCTGCTGAACCTGCGGTTCAAGGGGTGGGGGATCAATGGCCTGAAGTATTTCCCGAGGAAGAGTTCCATCTCCTTTCTGAAAGACTTCGTCTTTTGCACATAAATCTTCCTCCTTAATGCCTAAGTTCTTCTCTTCAACAAGTTCTTCCTTGACTGCACAAATAACCTCCTCTCCCTTGAAATCTTTGTTCAAAGTGTTTGGATCTGAAGTTGATTTGGCTCTATCTATACACCTAATTGCAGCAGATTTTTTTGCCTCCAATCTCGGAATAACTACTTCTCCATTTATGGCCATCTTCTTCGATAGATCATCCCGATTTTCCACCCTTCTAGGGCGACGAACCGATTCAACCTCCCTGTCTCTTTCACCCCTACGATTTCGATTCGCACGAACGTTGTGACCTTGTTGAGCAACCACAAACGCAGCAATCTGTGTTGTCAACGCGGCAATAGCGGTGGTTAAGCCATCGATATTTGCCTTTGTTGCTCGATCCCCCATAATGAATCAGCGATGAAAGACAGGATAAAGCCTGCTCTGATACCAACTGACGCAGCACGGAAGCGATAGATTCGTGATTAGCGCACTAATCACAAGAGTTCTCAAGCGAAGAACCCTAAAACACAATAAATTGGAATCCACCAGATATAAAGAGAAACTCTTCAAAATTGAATGATCAAAAACTAATTTTCGGATTACACCACTAGGCCTATTTTATAGTGCCCATAAAACTTGAAAAACAATCATAAACCTTCTAGAATTACTCCTAACCTATATGGTAACTAAATAGGACTCAAAAACTAGTAAGGCTCCGTTTGTTTAGCGTAAAACATTTTTCGGAAAATGATTTCCTGCAAAATGTTTTCCGGAAAATGAAAATGTTTTCCGGAAAATAAGATAAACATTTCTAAGTAAACTATTTTCCATTGTTAAACAAACACCGGAAAATGGGAAAAATGTTTTCCAGAAAACATTTTCCCCCAAACAAACGGAGCCTAAATCTCCTCAAAATCTATTCTAAAATCATCTCTAATCAACCTATTAAATTTAATGACGAAAATAAGAAATAAAATATAAACTAAAACAAATTAAGTCCTAAGATAGTAATTAAAATACAAAAATAATTGATATATTTAACTTCGTCAAAAATCCTTCCTTGGTGCAGATTCCTTCCTCGGTTCCTCCTACATCATCAGAGTTTATCGCACTTATGGTCTGCTAGAAATTCTCTTGTACTTTGAATTTCAATACAAGAGAAAGGGAAAGGATTTCACCAGAATCTTAAGCACGTAGAAAGAGAGCCACAAAAGAATGAGAAACTATTACTTCTCAGTTAATTATAAAAGATGCCAACACCCATGAATGCTTTCGTAGCTATTATATTATATTTCACGAGAATCTTTAGCACGTAGAAAGAGAGCCACAAAAGAATGAGAAACTATTACTTCTCAGTTAATTATAAAAGAAGACAACACCCATGATACCATTTTTATCTGCTATACCCTCCAGATAATTGAGGCTTCATTACTATTCAGCTAGGCCTGTCAATTTTTACCCTTACCTAATAACCCGCTCAACCCAACTCGCTAATTACCCAACCCAACTCATTAACAATTTCGGGTTGAAACGAGTTGCCCGCTTTAACCCGTTAAATTTAGCGGGTTAAAGCGGGTCAACTCGTCAATCCGTCTCAACCCGCTGTAACAAGGATTGAAACATTTGCAACATTTGTTTACGTCACAGTAGAGGCCTTGCTAATCAAACATCCCCACCCACCCCACCAACCCACCACCCCCGCCAGATAAAAAAAATTTAATCATTTTAAATTTTTTTTAACAACACCCCCACCCCCTGCCCTCCCACTCCTACCCTCTACCCCCCACCCACCCCACCCCTACCCCTCCCCCCCCCTCGGTCGGGTAAAAAAAAAATAATAACTACCCCCCACCCCACCCCCTGCCCTCCCAGTAAAGTTCTTGATTTGCTTGGACTAAGAAATACGTACAGTCAATTGTTCAACAACTGCATATACAATAAAGATTACAAAAACAAGAATGTAACCGAAAAATACCTTTATCACTTCTTTATATATCAAACAATTTCCCAAAGTGAAAAAGGATACGAGTACTATACAAGATTGCCGAACCTATCCAAAACAGCATGTCCAAGCGGGATTTGTGGGGGTGGGGGAAGGGGTGGTTTCTGGCCTAATAGCAAATGTTGTTAATGGAATTGCTCCATTAACAACCACCCACCCACCCCTACCCCCTGCCCCACCACCCACACACCCCCTACCCCCCCCTCCCGGCGGGTCAAAAGAAAAGAGTTAAGCTTATCGGGTTATCCGAGTCCACCCGCCTCATTTGACCCATATGTTAAATGGGTTGTAACAGGTATTACTCGTCCCAACCCGTTACCTGCTACAACTCGTTACCTGCTTTAACCCGGCTCAACCCAACCCGATTGACAAGTCTATATTCAGCCTTAAAGTGAAATCAGCCAAATTTAAATCTTAAAAAAGAAACAGATTTGTTATCTAACTTTTTTCCTCTTAGAAAATGACCCCAAAATAGCCTTTTCTTCTCATCCTTTTCTACATCACCCTCAATATTCCGACAACTAGGGTTGTTTCACGAAACGAGCCGGCTCGAGCTCGACTCGTAAAAAGCTCGAGTTCGAGTGGGCTCGAGGGGAACTCTAGCTCGAGCTCGAACTGATTTTCAAGCTCATTTCTTTTTCGAGCCGGCTCGTGTTCAGCTCGTATGTTCGACGAGCTCTGTCCGAGATCGACTCGGACAGAGCCAATTTACTTTCGTTTTCTTTCCGTGTGGGATAAAGGCCACGGCCACGGGTAAGGCCAAGGCTAATTTTTATTATTTTTCGATTAAAAATTAACTTTACAAAATGAATGACCCTTGATTTTAATATTCATTAAAAAAATAAAGTATCACTTTAATATAACAAATTAAAAATTAAGAAAATCAAGTGGGTATACTCTTTCATTACTAATAAAATAATATTTTATCATAATAATAATTTGTCTTTCAAAAAATAATAATTGAATAATATATAATAAATAAAAATTATAATAATAATATAGAAAAAATATTTAAATCAACAAAATAATTTAAACTTCTAAGAAATATTAATATATCTAAGCCTTGAATTCCGCTCTAAATCCTAAAACAATAATGCCTAAAAATATAATTTATTGATAATAATAATTTAATAATTTAAACTTCTGAGAAATATTAATATACCTAAGTAATAATTGATATTAATAAATTATAAAAAAATACATATTAATAATAATATAAATTTAATTTTTAAAAGAAATATTAATAATGCTTATTACTACATCCCAAATCTCATATATTTATACCCCAAACCCTAAATCATATACATATACCCCAAACCCTAAAAATATGATTTATTGATAATAAGTAATAATTGACATTTTTCATCTCTCCTTAAATCATATTTCTACCCCTAAATCCTCATTTATGCATATATGTATATATAGATATGTGTTTATATAAATACATGTATATATATATATATGTAATATGTGTGTGTATATATAAATATGTATTTATATAAAAACATATATGTGGATATATATAAATATATATACACATATATATGTATGCATATATAGATACATGCCTTGATACACATATGTGTGTGTGCATCAATGCATACATAGATAGATACATGCATACACATACATGCATTGATACACATATATGTGTGTGTATCAATGCATACATAGATAGATAGATACAAAGATAGATACATGCATACACATATATGTGTATGCATGTATAAATACATGCATTGATATACATATATGTGCGTGTGTATCAATGCATACATAGATAGATACATGCATACACATACATGCATTGATACACATATATGTGTGTATCAAGGCATACATAGATAGATACAAAGATAGATACATGCATACATAGATAGATACAAAGATAGATACATGCATACACATATATGTGTATGCATTTATAGATACATGCATTGATACACATATATGTGCATGTGTATCAATGCATGCATAGATAGATACATGCATATACATACATGCATTGATACACATATATGTGCGTGTGTATCAATGCATACATAGATAGATACATTGATACACATACATGCATTGATACACATATATGTGTGTATATCAATGCATACATAGATAGATACAAAGATAGATACATGCATACACATATGTGTATGCATGTATAGATACATGCATTGATACACATATATGTGCGTGTGTATCAATACATATATAGATAGATACATGCATACACATACATGCATTGATACACATATATGTGTGTGTGTATCAATGCATACATAGATAGATACATGCATACACATACATGCATTGATACACATATATGTGTGTATATCAATGCATACATAGATAGATACAAAGATAGATACATGCATACACATATATGTGTATGCATGTATAGATACATGCATTGATACACATATGTGTGTGTATCAATTATTACTTATTATCAATAAATCATATTTTTAGGCATTATTGTTTTAGGATTTAGAGCGGAATTCAAGGCTTAGATATATTAATATTTCTTAGAAGTTTAAATTATTTTGTTGTTTTAAATATTTTTTCTATATTATTATCATAATTTTTATTTATTATATATTATCCAATTATTATTTTTTGAAAGACAAATTATTATTATGATAAAATATTATTTTATTAGTAATGAAAGAGTATACCCACTTGATTTTCTTAATTTTTAATTTGTCACATTAAAGTGATACTTTTTTTTAATGACTATTAAAATCAATGGTCATTTTGAAAAGTTAATTTTTAATCGAAAAATAATAAAAATTAGCCTTGGCCTTGGCCTTTATCCCATATGGAAAGAAAACGAAAGTAAATTGGCTTGCCTTGGCTCGGCCGGTCTTGATCTTGGCCTTGGCCTTTATCCCACATGGAAACAAAACGAAAGTAAAATGGCTTGCCTTGGCTCGGTCGGCCTTGGCCTTTATCCCACATGGAAACAAAACGGAAGTATAATGGCTTGCCTTGGTATATAATGAGGCTGAAGCCAAGGTGAGCTTGTATGATTTGTCTGTGGCATTATTATTGGCCGGCTTGGCCTTGGCCGGCCGTGACCTTGGATTTTTTCAAAAAATAAGTCAAAACTCGAGCTCGTTAATGCTCGAGTTCGAGCAGCTCGCGAGCCAGCTCGCGAAAAGCTCGAAACTTGATTCAATCCGAGCTCGAACAGGCATTTTGGGCTCGAGCTCGATAACTTTTATACGAGCTCGAGCTCGAAACTTCAAAGCTCGACTCGGCTCGCTCGTTTACAGCCCTACCGACAACACTCGACAATTCCTATTCAAAGCTATTAATAACCAAAAGTACTTTCGATAAATACAAAACTACATATGAATTCTTAAAATCAAATTTTAAAATTCCCCAAGAAAATAGTCTCACTCCTTATATTCGTTTAGCCTCCAAAACAGAAGTATCGAAATGTTAATCTAAATAACTATCATTACTTTTGCAAGTTCTTTTCTTTAATTATAGCATGGACTTCTATTACATATCAGCGAGTATCATGTCATATTGGAGTAAATTATAGGTAATATATATAAGAAAAGTAAAATACTAAAAGGTTTGAGTTCGAAAGGAAAAATATTCTTGGGACGGGGAAGACAAGGATAATTGTTTAGGCCTGCAAACCAGATACATGGGTGACTACAAATATCCAGATCCTGGTTTATTCAGATGGACATCTATCAAAGATGAATGAAGTGCACATTTTCAATATCCATATACTCCCTCCGTCCCGGAACTTACTTCACAAACACTATTTGCACTGGTTTTAAGGAGGGAGTATTATATTGAAAGTGTTGTGAGTGTGAAAATAAAATAGGAGAGAGAATGAGTGGAGAGAATAGTAAATTATAATGGTGTTGTGAGTATTAAAATAATGTAGGAGAGAGAATGAGTGGAGGGAATAGTAAAGATTCCTTTCCATTTTAGGTAAGTTTTAAATGTGTGAAGTAAGTTTTGGGACGCCCAAAAAGGAAAGTGTGAAGATTGTTCCGGGACGGAGGGAGTATTCTATATGAAGTCAATTTTCAGACACGAAGGTTGTGATTGAAAAGGTCAAATATCGTCTAATGTTGGAAACTTACGTACGAGTAAAATATATTTGTAAAGGTTGTGATACTGCACTCTTCTTGGTTGGGATGCTTCGCTCATGTTACAGGAATTAAAAAAAAAAAAGGCAATGAGCATGAAGCTTCGCTAAACGTAATGCTCAGCTCAACAACTAGACTCAGTTTGCTCCAATCACTTGTGATCAGCTGAATCCTTCAGTTTAATCCAAAGCAAGGTCATCACAAAAACACCCATCTGAATCTTCCTTTATTACCGATGACATCTTATGTTTGGCCTTCCCATTTCCTACTTCTATTCCGGCTGATGTTTAAAGATTTACACTTCTCAGTTCCTAAAAGGTGCCCAAGCGGTCTACTTTGTATGTGTGTGTCTGAACCACCTTAAGTGGTTTTTATCTCATGTTATCTCCTATTGGGGTAACCTTTATTATCTACAAATTTTTTTCATTACAAGAAAGCAGCTATCATCCATGGTACAACAACTCCTGATTATTGGGGAAAAAAATCAAGCAACTAACTTTGAAATTGAGATTACCATTTGTTGAACCAAAATAAAATAAAAATAATAATAACTCACTGTTGAGAATTATGGTATTGGGAATGCTGATAACGATCAGAAGCATCAGAGAGGGAGCTATAATGATGCTGACGTTGTTGATTTAGTTGATGATGCAGTTCTGCAACTTTCTGCTTCAATCTGGCTACATCTGCTTCAGCTAGAGCAATCTCCTCAAGCTCAGCCCTTGTCTTCAAATAATATTGAAATCATAAAAATATGGCCCATAGAATAAATCAATCACCAAGGAAACCACTGAATTCTGCTAACACAAACCTTTGAATCCATACCACGGGAGCCAGATACCTGCCCAGACGACATACTCAATCCAACCTCCAATGCAGCTCTTAGATCTCTCTCAGCTTGTAATTGCTCTTGCAATCTTGTAACCTATTACGATATTCAAACAAGTTAAAAACAAACACAGTACAAAAGATGTTCCCAAGCAGTCAATTTAAAAACAAATACGGGAGAGAAGATGGACCCAAGCATTTTTCACTGCACAGACGCATCAAAATTGTAATTTATACATGTGAAGTTAATAAAGAAGCTGCACACATCATCACAAAATTCAACTTAATATATTATTCATGAGTCTCATAAAAGTAGAAATAAATCAAAGCTACATCTTGTGGAAAAACCATTGAAGGGAAGATATTGTAATCAAGATAAGCTCTGCATTTATGATTCTACTATAACGAAGATATAATGATTACGTCAACTCAATCATCCTTCCTACATTATGAAAAAAAAAAACTTATAATAAGGATTTAAGCTTTGTTTATTGTTAAAATTGCTAAACTCATGTGCAAACCCAAATTCAGAGAAGAAAAGGTAAACAATGGACATTGAGAAAGTCCTTGCTTCAATCTAGTCTTCAAGCCTCTATTTTAGCCTGATTTATTTGAAAACCAAGGTCTTTGGCGTGTTTCTTGGCAACCACTCCCTCTGTCCCACTTCACTTGATACTAAACCTTTGGGCACAAGATTTAAGGAAAAGTAGGAGAGAGATTTAGTGGGAGAAAATGTTGTGAGTAGGAAAAGTAAAGTAGGAGAGAGAATGAGTGGGATGAATAGTAGGTTGATTGGTGTTGCGAGTATTTTGCCATTTTGGGCAATATCAAGTGAAGTGGGACGGCCCAAAAAGGAAATTGGTATCAAGTGAAGTGGGACGGAGGGAGTATGCACTTATCTATTTCTCAGCTATTCAATTATTTGTTTGGCATTTCTGGAAACAATCGTTTCGACCTCCTCTGGTGGAACATCCTTTCTTGTGGAGATTCGTGCTTTGAGGTCAGGATTAATATTCCCTTCAACATCATTTTTCAAAACTATGTGGTGTAATGAAGTAATAGACATAGAGGAGCTCAAGGATTTTTTGCAATTACAGTCCTCAGTCCTCCGTCCCCCAAAGATCTCCATTGCCTCTTCAAGGAAGTACATTATCTCTTTGTCTATGAGTGGCGTAGGCTGTGGTTGCACATAAACGAGTGCCACTCACTCACTTTAGCCTACAGGAGGCAGGTAAAGGTTTTGTATTAAAAAGCTGCTCCTGACTCACTCTTCTAATCTTTTTCCATGACGGATTGATTTTTATATTGTCTCTTATTCTTTCATTTTCTATGAACGGTTTATCCTAATTTTCTCATGTTTTGTTAAATTAATTATTTTCTTACAAAAAAGAACAAAATATGGAAATGCCATCAACAAGGGCCCAAGTGAATTCTCAAGCTGGCAAATAGTAGGGAAGTGAAAAAAAAAATTAACATAAGAATTCAAAAGCAGGAGGGTAGATGAGAGCATACATCTTGTTCAAGAGCCAATCGACGTTCATGCAAAGCCTGCTTTCTTCTTTCCAAGCTAGCTTGAAGAATTGCATTACCTCTAGCCTGACATATAGAAACAGATTCCTGTTAATGAAATGGCAATACTGAATGAGTCATCATGAGAGAAAGTTGCATTAAATCTAGTGTTACCTCCTTCGCAATCCTGTGCCGCAAGTCATTTTTTGTAATCTCGAGTCTTTGTATTGCTAGGCTACAAACATTCATACATTCCATATTTCAACATATAGTAATTAACGAACTAAAGACAACCATCCTAAATCTCAACAACTAATATTAACAACTAACTAGTTACTAAAAATCTTATACTTTCTTAGCTACAGTAGTTATATTCGAGGCAAAGGAAGAAAGGGATTCTTATAAAACTCAGTTCTTAGCATACAAGTATTACTTTCATTTTTCCTTTTCATTAATAAAATAAAATAAAATAGAATAGAGCAAATGATTTTGGGACCAAGGCATTGTTGGTGTTGGTGTATTAGATAGAGCAAATACAGAAAGATGGCTGATTAGTCGATCAAGTCAAAGACAGGGGGATCAACAAAAACAAGAGGAGCCATGCATACACTTCCACGCAAACAAACTCTAGAACTTTGTGGATATATCCCCCACACTAACGGTCATAACAAGCGTCTCGGCAAAATCAAACAAAACATGAGACCTAGTACACCGAAGAAATTATCATTCCTTTCCTCGTGCCTTTAAAGTTGCCAAACCACTTGTTTATTCTTCTTCTAATTCCCACGGCCATGCTCAATCCATTTTAAGAATAAGTTATACTCCCTACGTACATAAATGACAGTCTATTTAACAAAAAAAAGTTCATTTTGACACGACTAGCAGCAATATCCCCCGAGATGAGATTGGTTTGTCAGGGGGGCCCACAAGTGGAAGGCTGGTGTTCGACCACTCACATAACTGTGACTAAAAGTTGGGAGAAATCTTATCAAAGCATCTCTGGTGGGAAAAAGTAATTTATTTAGCTTCTCTATGGGTTTTTGCCAATGGCCTTTCAAAGGCTTATTATTTGATTTAAAGAGGGACAGGGGTGCTGCTATTGTTTAGTATAGGTTCTTTGTACATTCTTTTCGTTGGTGATGGACGTCTTGCCCATCTGTTTTGTACCTTTAAGTTTTATAATATAATTCCTTTTTTCTATCAAAAAACAAATAAAAGTTGGGACAAATCTGGCATCCTGGTAATACTGTAAACAAGCAGAGGTTAAATTCTCCACAAATTTAAAGTTGGAAAAAATCCAGTGTTTGAAAGAAATTCCTTAGAAAACTTTATCATAAAAATGAGAAGAGTTAACTATATTTTTAACCATAGTAAAGTTTGGGCATCATCAATTTGACTACCGAACTTTTGTAATTACAAATGTGACTATCGTACTGTTAATTTAATAGCAAATGCGACATAAATTGTTAATTGACGTTAATTTTTATAAACGGACATTAGTTTCTATTAACGGTCCTTAGTTTCCAATAACAGGCGTTAGTTTCCGTTAACAATTAAAGGTTTTAGCCGACTTGACAAAATGTCATTAAAAAATAACAAACTTAAACTTCAAGGAAACTTTATCATATTCTTACAACAACAACAACAACAACAAAGCCTTAGTCCCAAAATAATTTGGGGTCGGCTAACATGAATCATCATATGTCATCGTGTGAAAAGGTTGTTGGAAAAAAAATAAATAAATAAATAAAATAATAATAATAATAATAATAATAAAATAAAATAAAATAAAAATACAAAAAATATAAAATATAAAAATATAAAAAAATAAATAAATAAATAAATAAAAAATAAATAAATAAATAGATAATCAACCCCCCACATGGATTTTTGCCCTCCACTCCGGCCTCTTCAACACCATACTTTCATACTTTATCAAAAAAAAATACTTTACAAAAGAAATATTTTCTTTCTGTTTAGTGTTTATCAAAAAAAATTTAAAATTCATCAATAAAATTTCATATAAATGTCAGGAAATAATAAATTTATTGTAAACAAATTGAATTCCGTTGATAAGCCAAATTTATTTACTATAACATGAAGAGATCATTTTTCTGTCAAAAAGTTAAAGTCTGTTGATAAGCCAAATTTATTTATATTATAAAAAAATATTTTTTCTGTGAAAAAAAAATATGTTAAAATTATGTCATAAAGTTATTTTTCTGTGAAAAAAACTAACGACCGTCAATAAAAATTAGTGGTCGTTATCAACTTAGGTCACATTTGTAATCGTAGAAGTTCAATGTTCAAATTAGTGACGCCCAAATAGTATGATTCTCAAAATGTAGTTAATTTAATTGAGGTCAAACCGTAGTTGATTTCATTGAGAAAGACAACACATTTGTTCCTTAAACAGACTGGGATCATTCAAAAAAGTATAAAGAAAATATGAAATCAGAGGAAAAAAGAGCATAGATTGAGTAATGAATCACAGAATCACTAATGGGTATCGATAACAAAAATTAGAAGCAAGTAACTATCAAGCTTTTTCTTGCATACTGATTCTCAACAACACAAACAGCAAAATATTAAGAAAGAATGTCCAAAACTTACTCTTCTTCTCCAGAAGAATCAACTGATTCCATTGATGGGGTCTTTCTGCCCTGTGAAATAGATGATAATTTATAAAGAAAAATCAGATTCCAACAACACTACTTTTAAGGACTTAGTTGCACCAATAGCACAACACAATCATGTCATTTACATGGACTGAGACGCATTGAGCACACACGTTGGACACTGGGAAAATCTTGATTAGGTTTGGAAAACTCCTAGATATTGTTTCCTTTCTTTTCACGTAAATGTCACCTTACAAATTATTATTGCTCAATAACAGGAAGCCATATGCTGTACAAGGTCCCCACAACTTTGTGGTCTAAGAAGGGTCTCTTTTCCATTCTCCCCTTGTATAGAGAAGCGGTTTCTGCAATTAAAACTAGTAATTCCAAAGGTTCAACTTTATACATTTTTTATCATTGAACAACCTGCTTGGAGAAGCGGCTTTTGCATTTAGAACGTGTAATTCCGAAGGTTAAACTTTATATATTCTTGATCATAGAACGGTATCAGCATTAACGAAGTGGATAAGCAGAGCCTTGACAACTGAAGCAATTAAAGTGTAAGAACAGTTGAGAAGGAGAATTCAGATTCTTGCATCGTGGTAGTCAATGGGTGCCTTTAGAATGCTTGTAGCAGATCTGTATCAAAAATGGAGGGCAGATATACGTGGAAAAAATAAGGTGTACGTTAAGGGGTTTTCTGTTTGTTTTCAAAAGGGTCTTGGTAAAATGTTGTAATTGTATTTTCTACTAGTTTCTTTGGGTTTTTTTTTTCTTATCCTCATTTTACTATCTTTGGAGGATAGCTTATCCTCTTGTAGTTGTAGCGGATCTTCCTTCTAATAAAATTCTTCCTATATCAACATAAAATTCTTCCTATTCAACAACGAAAAATAATAATGATAATAACAATAACTCAATGAACAATGCAAAAAACCATGATTATCAAGTGTTAAAGCTTGGAGGAGAGGAAACGGCAGACAAGAGAATGGGCAATGCTGAAAAAAGAAAAAAAAAAACATGAAATTCAAGAAATGAAATTAAAAGGGTTTATCAACCCAAAAGGTAGAACAAACAAAATAAATTCAGAAATCGCTGAAGACTTTATATTATACTCCCTCCGTCCCACGTGAGTGGAGACTTATTTCCTTTTTCGTCTGTCCCACGTGAATGGAGACTGCCCAAAATGGCAAAGTTTTTACACTATTCCTCCCACTCATTCTCTCTCCTATTTTACTTTTATACTCACAACACAAAGCACCTTACTATTCCTCCCACTCATTCTCTCTCATATTTTATTTTTTATACTCACAAACACCTCCTACTACTACTTCTCCCCTACTTTTTCTTAATTCTTGTGCCCACTTTTTTGGTCTCTACTCACGTGGGACGGAGGGAGTATATGATAAGAAAGCAACAAGAAAAACTTTGACGAGATAAAAAATTGGTAAATCTGTTAAGAAACAACTTACATTATTTCTTCCCCAAAATGTTGACCGCTTAATATTGAAACTGGCGCTTGCAAGTTTGCTGATTGGGTTCTCTGCAGATGATTCAGCTCCTGAGACAGGCCGAAGTGGACCTTGATCCATAGAAGAAAGTATCTCACCCATAGATTTATGAGATTCATTCCCAGCTAAAATGCCAGGACTGCCTATCTCATTTCCGCTTGCCTTGCTACGTTGAAATTGTTGTTCATTTACTTGACCATTAGAATCTTCAGGAGGTCGTGACTCCACCAGCGAATTTTTTTGTGCTACTAAATTTTCATTCCTTGGGGATACAACATCAGAATCATCACCTCCATATGCCTGACAGAAAATGAACAAACATGACAATCAAGCATAATCAACGTCAAGAGCAAAACACTTGTAGTCCAAAAACCCTAATCACTTCCTCCCTTTCTTGAAGAAGATATGAAACTACCAACCTCTCCTAATAGATATGCAAAATTGAGAACTAAAGAGGATATGCTGCACTCATCAGAATTAAAGAACACTGATTAGGAATATTTCCAGGGGATACAGGGAATCCTCCTTAAAGGAAGGTAACACCTTGAGTTGGCTGCAAGAAATCATGATTTTTGAGTTCAAGAGAGGCCATTCAATGACCTTTGCACAAAAGAGATCCAATAGTGCTCATTAACAAGTTTTATATTTCCATCACTAATACTAGGTCACCACGTAAAGGGGCGAAAAAGAATACCCCTTGCTTTTACATCAAGGCAAATGTTCGTTGATCGAAAAACCAGAAAGGGAATCACACGCAGTTGATCGAAGGCACATGTTTAGAACAAAGCGGAACCCTGTCCATGTGATTTGAATGATTCATTTGATTATATACAGTCTTGCCAACTCAAGAGGGGTCGCAACTTGTCACTGAATTATTAAGTATACTGGTGAATTGGCCAAACGGATAAGAATGGCATGACTTGGAATGCTTCAAATCAATTTAAAGTGGAAATAAACACACACGCACATACACGAGGATGGAAAAATTGCAGAGTTAAGGGCTCACACACAACTCAACTCAACTTAACTCAACTCAACCTTAGTTTCAATCACTTGGGGTCCACGACAAAAGCCCTCTTTTGCCATTCAATTTGATTTAAAGCAAGGACACTTGATCATATCTTTCTTTATGACCAACATTCGTGTTAGTTTGAGCCTTCCCCCCCCACCCCAATTTCTAGTTGCTCGTTAATGTTAACAGATTCAAGCTCTATCATTGGTGCACTAAGTAGTCCACATTATACGTCTCCAAATCATCTTAAGTGAGTCTCATTTTAACTCCTGGGCAACTTTCACTGTCTCACAAAACCTGATTACGTTATCTGTTTAACATCATCGCTTACTTCCTCTTCATAAATGATAATTGATCCTTTGTACCGGAACAGCTCCTCTTCTGGTACTTCTTCACAGCCTAATCTAAGGGTGTCCACACTCGTACTCCTTTTAAAGCTAAAGTTGCACTCCACATATTATGTTCTACTCCTACTAATTTTAAATTGTTCGACTTCTAAAGCCTCTCTCCACTTTTCTAGCCTCTCATTAATGTTATTCCTCGTCTCATCAATAATAACAATGCAACCCGTGAACCAACACGCACACATACCTTCGTCTTCTCAAATAATGTAATTAAAGTGAAATCATCATATACCCAAGAAAGCACCGAGGTACACAGACGCATACAAACAAACGCCATGAGAGAGATCAAGAGGGGGAGAGAGAGAGAGAGAGAACCTTGAAGTCATAAAGATCACTGCCAGCATAACCACTGCTCTCACTCAACTTCCCACTTAGTACACGGTCTGGATCCTCATCAGTTTCAGGATCAACTTCATTTTCTGCATCATGGTAACCTTCATCTTTAATGTTCATATTTTCATCGTCAGATGAATCTTCACTTCCACTTTCAATCCGAGAATCAGCTGATATAGAGCATCGAAGCAGAGCTTCCTCCTGTAAGAGAAACAAATCACAAATGGAAAAATATTAAGCAATATGTAAAAAACTAAGACCAATCATATCCTAAGATTATGCAAGAAAAATCACTTAATTAATACAAAGCATATTTGCTACACGAAATAATTCCATTGTTACACAGCTGATGGAAATAATGATATCATCAATCAGAAGAAAAATCAGATATCTCAAGTATCATTTTCAATAAGAACAAAACAAATCAGATTTCAGTGGAACATGGGCCTAGGCTATATGTATAAAGTAACCAAATAACAACTCCATCACAACTACATCATTTGTTGTGCTTTTATCCCACATATGAATGCCTTCTAAATATGCATCTAAGCAAGAAGATGTTCAAAGAATCTCACAAATGAGTCTGAGTCCATAACCAGCCAAGATTAAAAAATAAGGTGATTGCCTAAACCCTGCAAGGTGTAATCTTCAAATCTCTGCCATGAAGAACAGAGTTTGACAAGCAGAAGGAATATGAATTCAAGTCTCTACCGATACAAATAATTAACGATACACATTCTATACTATGACCTCAAGAACGATGACTGGCTTTGGAAACAAAAAGGAGAAGATAAATCCAGCATACCTTTGAAAAACTAATTCGCTTAAACCCCTTTCCTAAGTGTTAATAGTAATCCACCATATAAAAAGTAACTTACGTCAAAGATGTTCTCGTACTCCTCAAGGAGTGTCGCTATGATGGCCTGAGCATTATTAGCAGCATTTGCTGCAGCCAGAAGCTGAGCAGAATTATCGCCATTGTCATCGAATTCATCCTCCAACTCACATTCACCAGCTAAGAGAGGCCGTAAGAGCAAGGGGGCCATACAAGCAGCAACAGCCGATGCAGTCATCCGGTTTTCAGAAGTATGCAAGGAAATAGTATGCATCATCTTCAAGATTCTGCAAACAAACAAGGAAAAAGTTGAAACGTGTACAGAAAAACTAACTAGGTCTTTTGGTTATTTAAGATGTAAATTGAAGTGAATTTCATGTCATATACATCTATAGAAGTGTTCGTATATAGGCAGGTATTTATTTGAACCAAAAACAAAAGGCAGGAATTTATTTAATTGGACTCGGGTATGTTTAGGTATAAATTTTTTTGATAGAAATTTAGGTATAATTATAAATGTACCTGGTAAAACATAAGGAATGAACAACACCCGACTACTCTCATCAAGATCCCCCCCCCCTCTCTCTCCCTGTATTTATCTCTTATTGTGACTAATTTACATAGCAATAGGGAAAAAAAGACGTTGGTATACAGTGACTAAATAAGTCCTTGAACAAATTCGGCCTTTAGATTTGTAATGACCGTTGATATGTGTGTGTGTGTGTGTGTGTGTGTGCGCGTGTGTGCGCGTGTGTGTATATATACATACATATATATAGAGAGAGAGAGATCACACCTCTGCAATAAGCGCCTGTTCGGTTCAGGAAATGTCTCCAGTATTGCGGCACGCATAGCATTTACTCGAGCTTCCTTCTGATCTATTTCTTTTGCAGGACAATAGCAAAGAAAATGTTTCAGTATCCCTATCAAATAACCAACAATTATATGTTTCTTGTCATCTAGATCTTGAAAACAAGGCCCGATGGGCAAGCTCATCTACATAAGCACATTCATCCCCTATCAGGCTAAGACTAAAAGCTCATGGGTACGAGTACTTTATACTATACCTAGAAGGCGGAGATGAACATGTACTTTTACATAGATTCTCTAAACAAGTTCATATGTTTTTTTATTGAATATTTTCTTGCTAAACAAGTTAATTATCTTTGTAATATGGCATATAAAATTTTGTATGTGGCTGCGTATGTATAATGGTTGCCGGAGGAAAACGTCATGACCATCAGGCTAGCGAAAATGTTCTCTGAAAGAGATATGCAGCAGTTTCTCTACGGGAGGAAGGAGAGTATATATGATTAGCAGGTCAAAGAGAAAAGAGATTATTGTTCATCCATTCACGCCATGTTTTAAATAGCCATTAATGTCATACAAAAATTACCCCTATACGGTTCTTATTAATACCACCGTCAAGATGGGATTAATAAGGAGGGGGTAAGGGGCTCAATTCGGTAGTGTGTATTAATTATCCTGAGTCTTAAATTCTACCAAACACCTATCTCAATGGATATTAGTATTATTAGTCCCGTCCAGATGACTAACACTGGCTACCAAAACAGGGCCTTAGGCTCAACAATGACAATGATACGGATTTAGGAAGACCTGAAGAAACCCATAACCTCATTCACCCGCCAACCCCTATTACTTTGTAAATAAGTGTCGTCGTTTGTCTTTCCTGGTCATCTTGATTGTACTTTGACCAATATTTCATGAAAATTCAATAATATTCATCAAATTCTAAAAATAACTGGTGATATTATTTTCAAAGGTGCATCAATAACAATTTTTAGAATTTCACGAGGATAATTTAATTTTTCATAATTTTGGGTCAAAGTTGAATCAAGTTGACCAAAAAAAAAGTCAAACCATGGCACTTATTTCGAGACGGAGATAGTTTAACAAAAAACTAAAAAAACACCCCGATTATCTTATGTTTTTCCTAACCAAGCTAAAGAAACAGTGAAATTCTTTTCCTATTGACATCCTACTGAATCTCAGCATGCGAAAGTCAAGAATCCAAGACATTGGGGTGACAGCTAGTTATGGCCCTACTCAGTGAATAAGGCTAAATCGAGAGGTGGATAGCCATTTGATAAATCATGGAAGACTAGTTTGATAAAAACAGTCTATTCCCCACTAGGCGAATAGGCTAGGCTGGATTACCGAATCTCAGATACAAAGTACAAGAGCCATGTAGTGCCGCGAAAGGCGTGTCTTCAAAAGGTTTCACTCAAAAATACTTCTGAATTACTTTTCTCCGTTTAGGTATGCAGTTGTCCCCAAGGAATGTACTACTCCATCAATCCCAAAATGAGTTTCCTATTTGGTCAACTGATTTGATTTTAGAGCAAAGATTTATGAAAATATAACTATTTTCAAGAAGTTCTAAAAGTATTATTTAACACAAACAACAAGAGATCAAAATTACCTTATCAACCAAGAGGAAACCAAACCATGCTACTACCATATCTCAATTACATCACAGACACATGAATAGTTAATAAAAATGAGGACTCATAGGGCGATAATCGCAAGAACTAAAGGGTGATACTCCCTCCATCTCTATAAAAGAGTACTGTTTGACTAAACACAAAAATGAGAAATGGGTTGAAAATCTAATAATTTCATAAACTGCCCCACAAAACATAGGCAGCAATATTTGATTCAAACTAAGGAGGAATATTTGAAATAAAGTAAACAAAATTTAAAGAGGGCTAATATAGTCAATATAATGGTTAAAAAAAAGTTTACTGAGAGAAAAATGTTATTCTTCAACTGAGACGGCACAAAAAGGAATAATCAACTCTTGTATTGCAACAGAGTCAGTAACTAAACTACTCCCACTGTACCAAAATAATTAGTCCCATTCGACTCGTCAACTCTTTTATGGATAATGCTTTGCTTACTTGTGTTCTTTCTTGAAATTACATGAAAATCACTGCCTTTTTAGAAATGGAACCATATTTATGGGGGGAAAAAGTATTAACACTTGTCCACAGAGTAGACTTTCTGTTAAGAGAGGGTGCTAGATAATCTTACTATAAGCTTCCAGCAAAGCAGTGCAACAGGATGCAGGAACAGGTGACGAAGGTAGCTCCCGGAGAACATGCTGCAGACAATGGAATAGGTTATCGTTTACCCAAAACAAGATCAAGAGAACAAAAATTGGTTTAATTTTTATTAATTTTTGCTTATTTTCCCTTTACATAAATATATTTTCTTTTTTCTTGGACTCTTCTAGAACGTAATCCTTGTTCCTCCAAAAGGACACTACGTTTTTCCTGTCCCAGAAGAAGTAAAAAAAAAAAAAACAGTGCGATCATCTTAAATTATACCAGCAACCAAGATTACCTTAACACAGTCGCCAACAACATGAGCATCCTCATCAGGACTGAATTCGGTCTTGCCTACAGACGTAGTAGATTTAGTATGCACACCATTATTTTTGATGGCTAATGAATGACATGTAAAAGCAATCACACTCCAATTTTAACATAAGATCAAATAATATTTGATGAGAAAACAATATTATATAGATGAAAAAAATATATAAAAGGGATAGGCGAGTAGATAACTGAAAGACAAATACATAAAAAAATAATAACAGTAATTAGAAACAAAAAGAGGGAAAAGTAATCCCAAAAAACTGAAATCAAGCTCTCTTATTGCAAAAGAGAAATAGGAACTCCTTGATAGGCACCCCTCCCCAAAGCCAATACAGAAGCCAAAGAAAAAAATCTATCCCACAGCATCTGTCAAGAAGTAAAATTATCGGGAAAAATCTTGATACATTTCAAGGCACGTACACCATCGCATAGTCAAAATTGCACATTCCAGTAGCAAACTCGCATCATTACTCCACCCAATCTTTTTTAGCATTATCTGAAGAAAATAATGAATACAGCCTGGAATTCCCAGTGTTTGCCGACCACACCAAATATATGGCCAATAAATTAGAATTTCTTGGTCTTTCCTCGTACAGATTGATAATCGAGACAGATATGCCCTAATTTTGGTAGAAAGGGCGCATCAAGTCCAAGTGAACGAAAGAGTACACTGGAAAGAAAGAAAAAGAAAATCAACTTTGGCTCTCTACAGGAAATAACCAGATAAAAGAAAGAACGCTTTCCTCAGCCTGGCCTGATGTGAGGTTAATAACCCAGGCATGACCCAGTCTGATATAATATTATGTAAAACGGGACTCCACAAATTCCGTCAACCAAGAATTCGCTACCCATACATCAGAACAATAAAATAAATACAGCAACAACAAATCATTAGTCCCAAAATGAATAACCAACACTGATCTTAAGAAAGGAAGAGGGTTCTATACCCTAAACTAACAACCAAAACTAGACAAAACCAGACATAATCGATATTCATTTGATAGTCCAATTCACTTCCGAATTAAGCATGTCCATTAAAAAAGAAAACATGTTTTGCCACAGTTTTACAGAGGTCTACTTGTTTTCTCCATGATCCTTTACGGCGACTCCATTTACATTTCGTATATCTTATATGCCTCTTATCACTAAAACATATTCTTCCATCAATAAAACAGGAGATGTTAAAGGAAGAAAACTAACCTTGTTCATATTCTTGAACTCGGTGGTCTACCTCCTCAACATCGGCAGATTGTCTCAATATTCCTTCAACTTTAGTTCCTGTAACAGAGTTAGGATTAAGAAGGCTCTCCTTTAGTTTGTTATACACCTTTCGCAGAGAACAAAAAAAGCATATTGAACCATGACTTCAATAAATGAGAAATGACCATGAAGCCTATTTCACTGACTCGCCTTGCATCGGTTTCTCACCATTTGTAGTATAATCCACAAGCTGGCATTTTTTTCTGGTTTGTGAACCAAATTTCTACTCTCAACATGCGAATGGAGGTCACACTTGTAGGGGAATAGTGAGGCTTCATGTGAACTGTTAGAGGCCTCTCTCTAATAGCTTAAACTTCGAGGTAGTGTTGGTACATCACCTCTCATAAGCAGGCTCTTCAATTCGAGCATCCCACTTGCATGTGTTTCGTGAAGCATTGTGAAACATTGGCACTCCATTAGGTTTGTTATGCATGTCAATTCATCTTTCCGTGTGTGACAAGCTCACACATGACAGAGAGTATAAGGTTGATATATATTGTTGGTCCCCTTCTCATTCAAGTTAGGCTTTTAAATGCATGATAATCAACAAGCAAATAGTACATAGATACACAATATTGCAATCATAATGGAAAACGAAACTAACCATTTTTCTCAAGGAAACGAAGCGCTTTCTCAAGGAAGGATGGACCACCATCTATGTCTTCCAGTGCTAGCAATATAGGTCGTCCAACAACTAAAGATTTGATTGGATGTTTATCCCTCCCTGGATAAATTACAAAACACTTAGAATAAAAAGATCCCAAAAAGTACTGACAGCTTGTGAAAAGACACAACACCCCCTTAGATAAACAAAATTTATAGTCTATAGTGATTGGGGTTTTATATATGTTTCCTATCAGAAAACGTCTCTAGAAGAGACATGATGAAAGTATATATATAAATACAGTGTACTGATGACAAATGTACAAACATTGATGAAAGGATCCTTCAATTGATTCACTATTGTCATTCCGGAAAATTCCATTGTGCCCCATCACAAGGGTTGCACTTGGTGCTTGTGCAAGAGCATTTTCTAGGGCTGTCTTCCATTCATGCAAATCTTCCAAGGACTCTGCCTGAAATTAGATCGCATGTATAAGCAAACAACATAAGAAAAAAAACCCATATTTTAAGAACATATTTCCACGACACCTACCACTGCACCATACACTCGAAAGAAGGAATGTGACCAAAGAAAAATAAGATAAACAAACCAAAGCAATGAAAGGTTTATGCCATATAGTCTGCTCTCGTTCAATAAAAATACCTTGAGAGTAAATGCACGGCCATCGCGCCCATCAGGAAACAATACAGTCAATAGCTTTTTGTCCTCTCTAACAACAACACTGCAACATAAATGGCTCCCATAAACTGTATGTAATACTATTATTTCCTCACAAAACATGCAGAAACCATGCATACCTTCCTGAATTGTTCAAGTCAATACCTCCCAACGTCAGATTCACTTCACCACCTCTCTGGGGAAGGGCACTCTACACACAAAACAAAATAAAATTAGAAAAGAGTCCCCATATTGCATTATCTGAAATCGTCTATGGACAATTTAATCAAACGAGGGAATCTTAACACAATTCAATAACAAAAATTAAGGTTTTCAAATGGCCCCGAGGAAACCATCCGCTTGTAAAGAGGGTTGTGATGAATCCAAATGGATGGAGTTTCGGAGGCTACGAATCTCCAGGTCAGCAGAATCAAACATAAGCTTTTCCGCTACAACCTCATATTTCCATGTTGTTCTCGTAAAATTTCCCCTAGGATGCCTCATACAGCTACTACATTAAACTAAAGCAGCACCCCAGTCTCTTCAATTCATTAAGAGATAATGTTTATAGAAAACAATATTTTAGTATAATGTAATTATTCTACTTTTTTGTATTATATTGTTGATCTCTTTCTTTTTAAGAAAAAAGTCGGGTTCATAACTGTGGAAAGATTTTGTTGCAAGCCTCACGAGTTAAAAGGGTGGTAAGCTTGTGGATGGGTTTCAACAGAGGCAGTGCAAGGCTAATTTGGGATCACCGACCACCTACCATCCCTAATGATGTTTGCACTATTACTATTTTGTGGAGTTCCTATCAAGGAAATATCCTACACAAAATCAGAGCACACAAACAATCATGTACCACCACATACATGATACACCACCATCCATAATAGCATATTACTTTCCTTTTTTTTTTTTGAAAAGACATCTTACAAGTAACAAGTTAGTTAATGAAGCACGGTCAACAAACACTTACAATGTTTTCACCTCCAACTTATGATCCAAAATCACACCATCCCACCCAAATAAAAACTGTGAAACTCCAAACCAAGAGGTAGGACTAGCGTAGAGAGGTGCGGGGACTGACCCTATCAAATTGTGTCTAAAAGAGTGGCGAGACTATTTTGATTCATGTCAAAGTCAGCGAACTTCTGAATATCTTGAATCTTTTTGTTAACTGCATGTTTTTCCAAAAAGCTTGTTTAAAATAAATCCACAACTTCAATCAATTCTTTACAGCTTTCTCTCTCAAAAAAGATGAACGAAAAATGAATTCATGCGTTCTACCTAATCATATCAAAATCAATTAAAATAGTTCAATCTATAGCAACAAAAAAAGGGAGGGAGAAAAGAGAACTTTCACTCAGAATCTAAAGGATTTCAAATCCTTGGCTAACTACTCAAGCGCTATGAAGTTCAATTTCCCCGGTAGCTGAGATTTTTTCCATCACCAAAGCTATTTCCATTGTCAAACATCTTCTTGCAGAAATGTGCCTTTATCATAGTTCATGCAGATTTTAATGGGCAATTGTAGAAAGCGAGGGTCGAGGGATAGAAAGAGAGTGATGGCCTAAACTAGTAAAATTACATTAAAGCCAAAAATACTATTCTTTTAATGGAAAAATTATTGGTAATGCTGCAAATGTAAATGAGCAACGTAACACTTCTGAGCACAGTATTCTTATAGCCCCTTGCATTCTTTTAGGTAAAGAACATCCTATTTATGTTGCAGGTTTTTCTTTGAGTGATTGGAATCCGTCTAATGGCATTTTAATGTCAGCATTTCATATTTTGCGACAGTGACAGTTGCCACCAATGTCAAGTGAAACTTCCCTAGAAGAGGAAGGAGCAACTTTGTGGAGGAAAGGAGGGGGGAGAGGGAAGCAATAAAAACACAATTGTCAAATAGAATGTACTCACAGGATCATTCTTAAAGAACACAAGTGATGTGCGTGTGAGAATAAACCATCGCTTCTTCCAAGACTTCCAACCTAACCCTGCAGTGGTGAAAGTTATGTTTGATGAGGTTGGTAAAAGATAAAGAGATTAAATTCATGATAAGCTAATCCAAATATGAAGACAGATAGTATAATGAGTTAAAAAAAAAAAAAAAAAAAAAAAAAAAACTAGTAGATTCAACAGAAAAGATCAGATGCGTTATTTGAAATATATATTTGGAAATGAAATGACTCATGTGATAGTTGTAACTAAAGTTAATACCATCATATGCAGTATATATACCACGATCAACCCCTATATCCATAGTGTTAGAAACACAACAAGTGTACAAGTGCTTATACAACGGAGCTCTGATTTCTTCTCTTTTGCTACAGATTGAAGAAAGCATAGACTTGGAACCCAATAATAAATATTCCTCAAGTAAATGTGCTATAGTGATTAACACTGTTTTAATATAGCTCCTTTGTTTCACATCCCATCTTTTTTCTAGGAAAAGAAAATAGAAGTACAAACCGATGAACAAGAAGTCCATCTTCATGGAAAAAAAAAACATGAATTCTGAAGTAATAAATAGCAGCAACCCAATCTCTTTTCAAGTCATTAAGAGATAATCCTTTGAATCCACCATACCATATGCCCAAAGTGAAGCTAATGAAATTATTTTATCCAACAAGAGATGCTTCGGCAAATACTAAATTTGAAAATCCTAGAGTTCCTTTTCAACCAAATGCACCAGCAAACTGCAACCCCTCCCTCCCCCCGCCAAAGCATCTCAGATATTCTCCTCCATCAAACCCTATACACTGAAGATGAGAAAAAAAAGTTTCTTAACCCAGGTTTTTTTTTTTTTTTTGAAAATACTCCCATCCATTGTATTGCATCCGAAACTTACTCCTAGACTCCTAGTCATATTTTCCCAAATAGAATATGGTTCCCTAGGAAACCGCCAAAACCATTTACTCACCGGGGAAAGATTCCAACAACCTCAATACCCAATGCCAAATCACCTTCCTCCTTGAGACAAAAAACCTTGTCCCATGCCCCTAAATGATCTCTCCGCTCCTCCCCCGACCCTTCCCAACAAAATTTCCTCACTATCCTCTCAAGAGCATCTGCCAATGTACTGGGAACTTTTAGCAAAGAGAGATAATACCGAAGAATGCCAGAAAGACAAGCTCTAACAAGAGTAATAGGGCCTCCTAAAGAAAAATACGCCTTTTTTCAATTCTAAATCCGATTAGAACCCTCTCAACCACGGGATCCCAAAAGGAGATAGCCCTAGGATTGCCTCCAAGAGTGACCCCTAGATAAGACAATCAGACACAAGCGCACCAGACACCTAATCAGAGGGGCATACTGACAACTCATCTCCACACCACACTTTGTTAAGTTTATTCCAAGGCAAGAAACACTCTACAAATATGAAGAATCGTGAGAACATAATTGAAGTTACAGAGCATCATGCAGTGGCAAAATCAGGATTTCATACATCGGAGGTCGAGTGATGGATGTGGTTTTACCCATCCAAAAGATATGTTCCTAAGCTTATTTTCTTTTCGAAACCTTGAGAATTTAATGTATTTTGTTAGTGTTTTGATAGTTCAGGGACTGAAGTGCAACAATGCTGAAAACGAAGGATTTATACCCACTTTGGAAGTTCAAGGGCCAAGTTGTAATTTATTGGAAATTCAAGGACTAAACTGGAAATATGGAAATTTTGGAGGAAATTTGATTTATAAAAATTCGTGGGTTAAAGTTAAAAATAAAACCTCAAAGAGCGAAGTGCAAAAGAATTAATTATAGTGGTCAAAGTGCGACGGCAAAATTGCGAGAGAGAACGAATAACGAAAGTTGGACGAAATCAAGGCATTTGGGGCCAAAAGGAGTAGGTGTGGCCGAGAGTTGCTGAAGCTGGCCGAGCTTTGCCAAGGAATGAGGTGTGCCGGCCAATGAAGAGGATTTTTGGGGCCAAGGAAGCAAGCTGTGCAATGCAAACCAAAGGAAAATACAAAAAGAAGATTGTGAGGAATCAGAACGACTTAGACCAATGGAAACGACTCGTGTTCACGAGTGGGCCTAGCGTGTGATTGAATTGGGCCGGATTCTGGTTTGGGCTTTGTTTAATTTAATGGCTTAATTTAATGGCTGGCCATCCACGTTTGCAGCCTAGGTAGGGTATTGGTATTTAGATAATTCAGTTTTTTTGTTTTAAAGGGGGAGCATTAATTATTGATAGAGGAGCTTGGCCGCCGAGTTGTTCCCAGAGGAGAGAAAGAACATAATTTCGTTTCGTGGTACAATATTCTATGGAGGTTTATGTTTTCTTATTTTTAATTTTTGTAATTTCGATTTTTATTATGAGTAGCTAATTTCCTCTTTCATGGATTGGATGTAGTAGCTGTTGAATCTCTATGCTAGTACGATTTTAATTGATTCAAACTTTCTCGTTCATATTTGATGAAATATATATAATTTATTTATTTGGTTTAGACTGTTGCACTAGCGTGGATAGTTTATTTAAAGTTCACTATTTCATCAATTAGGTTTGCTTGTTGACCTAGCGGAATACGAGAAAACCTAGATTCATTTATTTCTAAAGTGCTTAATGAATTTCTTGAGTGTTGTTTTGACCTAGCGGAATTTACAATACAACGGAAATATTAGGGTTGCAATCCGAACATCAAACGTCCCAACCCTTAGTCTAGCGAAAGAATCTTTGAACGAGATTGTCATTTTATTTAATAAATCTTAGCATAGAGAGGAGACAATTATGAAATCCAATCCGTGAATTCCTTTGATCTGATTAAATCCGTATTTCTTGCTTCCTTGTTTTCTTAAATTCATTAGTTTAATTTCGTGCATTAGTAATTTTAGTTAATAAACCAAATTAAAAACCCTGTTTTGTTACTTTTTGCATCAATTGAATTAACTTGTTAAAGCACACGAGTCTCTGTGGTTCGACCCTTACTTTTGTACGTTGCTACTTCGGTGACTTGTACACTTGCAAGGTTTTATTACACAGTGGAATTTTTATCCATCATCGAGATTTTTTTTAGATAAAATAATGCATGATAATATAGGAATTTGGCTAAGGGGGGGTCCAAATTTGAACGCATTGTCATTTTTTCTGAGGAAATGGGGGTCAAAATTAAAAATTTATTGTTTTATTGCTAAAAGAATAAACTTTTTTAATTTTAAAGGTGTTGGAACGCAAATTCAAAAAAAAAAGGGGGGGGGGGGGGGAACCCCTAGCCATCAACGTGGCTTCACCACTAGCATCATGTCGTCTGCAAATGGAAGGTGAGACACCGAAGGGTCCTTCCGTCTATTATCAAAGACCTTCCACTCCAAAACATGATCAAAAAGCTATCTTAAAAACAACCCTGTTTCGCACATTTATTTTCTCTTTTAAACATCTCAACTGTTTATCCAACCCACATCTAAACCACACTCTTAACGCCGTAAGTCTTAAGAAATGGAAATTTTACTTGAACTTCTCTCCGCTCATGGAGTTTCGGTTTTGGAGTGTCCTAATCTGAGAATCAAATCTCGAATTTAGATCCTCACAGTACATTCACTTCTCTATCCCTTTTAAAGACTATTTCGAACACAAAATCCAACTATTCCTACTTTGCGTGATGTCATTTGGGGAAGTCAAGTTTTCTCAAAATTGAAGGTTTTATAGGGTCTCTAGAGCTTAATCGTTTAAACGCTAATAATCTTCGACGACAGTGACACTGTTAATGTTAGAACATGTGTTGCCATGTATGTTGTCCCTAGTGTTACAAACCAGTGTTGACACTGGTGTTGCCACAAGTGTTGCCATTTGGATTTGGCAACACCAGAATAGTTAATGTATTTTTCACAAATAATAATGTGTAAATTAATGTTTAAATATTAGTTGTTAGTATGCTGTTTGTGAGCTTGAATAGGTCAACAGAAAGTGCCCAGGCGTGATTTACGAAGAGATGAAGAAATTAACATATAAACATGTTGTTTATATGATTAATTAATGACCAAATAAAAGAGATATTATTTAGCTATTCAAGGGGAGATTAGGATAGAGTACAAGGTATCTACAGCAGAGGTGTACAAGCAAAAGAAGCCATGAAGACCTAGTCTTCTACAAATGAGGCGAGAAGAGCTAAAAAGGTGGAAACAAATTCAAGGCTGTTAGCTGATCATTTTGAGTAGGCTCCAAGTTTTGGAGGCCTATAAATAGTGCAGTCGATCTACATTTGAGATCATCCAATTCAGAAGGCACAAATCTGCACAAGAGAGAATTTTGTTCTTCAAGTGTCGCCATTTAGTGCTGGCAACACTTGATCCAACACTCGAGAGTTTCACTTATATTTTTGTATTTTCGTGAGGTTTTGAGTGTTAGTATTCAGAGAGAGATCTTTATTTATTGTTCCTAGAGTTAATGATAATTTATCATTAAGGGAACTTCTTTGACCTTGTATTGAATTCATATTATATAGAGAAAGGTCTTGCCCTCCTGGCACCCATCAAGTTATATATTTATATAACTTGATAAAAATATATTTCTTGTGTATTGTTATTTACTTCCGCTGCAAATTAGATTTATTTCTATTTATTTGTTGTTTTCGAATTGGTGTGTGTTGTTGTTTGTGTTGCCAACACTAAGGACAACACTTGTGAGTTTCGTCTCATTTTATTAAGCCATAGACAATTACAAACACAATTATTTGTCGGAGAACATATGTGTTATTTGATAACATCAAATTGAATCCCATGATCCCTTTTCTTGCAATATTCAGTTGCTTGAAGCCGTTGGTGTATGTTGTTCTTTACTTTTAGAAAGAGTTGGATTATTCCCTCTAGAGATAAGGATTCTTTCCTACTAGATTTGAAGATTTCGAAAGAATAGAGATGCTAATAGATTATGGCAGTGAGGGGTTTTCAAAATGTTGTGGTGTGCATAAACAGATGGAGCTAAATGTCAGGGTTTAAACGAGAAGGTTGCTAACTACTCTTCGACTTAAGGGAGGATTGTGTTCCTGGCTTCGTTATGGGCATCTGCTTTGGGAGCTTTTAAATTTTCTTGGAGTTTTGTTTTACGTAAGTTTGGATCACGTAGTTCGTTAGATAGCTTCATATTAATTTTTTCTTATATCTCTTTAGCTATTTGGAGAAAACCTTGTCTACTATTTGTACTTTTTCCTACTAATAAAATTTCTTCTTTTCTAAAAAAAAATGTTAGCCAGAGTGGACAATAGACATCCTCTCCAAGTGTAGACAAAGATTTAAGTAACTTATGCACCGATAGATCTGTGTGTGTGTGTGTGTGTATATACATGATAGGTGATAGGTGATTTTCCAAATAATATACTATGAAGAAAAGTAAAGTAAATGGGAAATTGTTTACTGACCTTTCGAAGATATGAAGAGGGGTCCACTCTTGAAAACCTGTGAATATTCCATAAGTTTTTAATTATTAATAAATCTACCACTTGAATAATGCAAACGGTAACTAAGGGGGCGTTTGGTTCGGTGGAAAAAAAAGTGAAGGAATGGAATTGTCAATGGAATGGAATTGTAATGGAATTGGAATGGAAAAAAACTGGTCAACCCCCTCCGTTTGGTTGGCACGGAATGGAATGGAATTGTCATTCAATTCCTTGACAAATCATGTTTGGTTTGAAAATACAAATTATAGGAATGGAATGAAAGCATATAAAATGACCAATTTACCCTTTAAAAAAAAATAAAAATTTGGAGGGGGGTGGGGGGTGGGGGTAGGGTGGGGGGGTGGGGGAGGGTAGGCGGAAAAAAAAAAAAATTCGTGGGGGTGGGGGGTGGGGGGTGGGGGGTGGGGGGTGGGGGGTAGGGTGGGGGTAGGGTAGGCAAAAAAAAATTTCGTTGGGGGGGGTGGGGTTGGGGGGGGGGGTAGGGGGGGGGGGGGGTGGGGGTGGGGAGAGGGTGGGGGAGGGTAGGCAAAAAAAAAAAAAATTCGTGGGGGTGGGGGGTGGGGTGGGGGGGGGGGGAGGGTGGGGGTGGGGGTGGGGGTAGGGTGAGGAGGGTAGGCAAAAAAAAAAAAAAAAATTCGTGGGGTGGGGGGTGGGGGTGGGGGGTGGGGTGGGGGTGGGGGAGGGTAGGCAAAAAAAAAAAAAAAAAATTTCGTGGGGGTGGGGGGTGGGGGTGGGGGTGGGGGGGGTGGGGGGTGGGGGGTGGGGGTGGGGTGGGGGTAGGGTGGGGAGGGTAGGCAAAAAAAAAAAAAAAAAAAAAATTAGGTGGGGGTGGGGGGTGGGGGGGTGGGGGGGTGGGGGGTGGGGGGGCGTAAGGGCTGGGTGGGGCTGGGTAGGGGCTGGGTAGGGGGTAGGGGTGGGTAGGGTTTGGGGGTATTTTGGTCAAAAAAAAAATTTTTTTTTTCCATTCCCAAAGGAATTGGACTTTCCATCGATTTTATGAAGGAAAGTTGAATTCCTTCATTTGAAGGAATTCAACTTTCCTTCGGAATTTTTTTTTTTAAAAACTTGAACCAAACGGAGGAAAGGAATGGAAAAGGGGGAGTTTTCCATTCCTTTCCCCCCTTTTCACACCAACCAAACGCCACCTAAGCTTGCAGAATAAGAATGGAATCATAAAAACAAAACTGGATACATGAAGCAACAGCAATATCCTCCATTCAAGTACCGGAGAAACAAGCAAAATCAATGAACAATTTACAGATCAAAAGAAAACGCATGGAAAGAAAGAGTGTGATTGATGTTTCATACGGCGATGCAGTTTTCAACCAATTTTCTGAAAGTAACAGTTCCTTTCCCCTGTCACTAAGTTAAAGATGGCAGATTGCATAGAAATTTACGTTTTCCACTCAATTTAGAATTATTGAATCTAAAAACTAGCTGCAAATTTCAAAACTTCGACTTCCAAAAGCATTTTGGACTGAAAATAAATGTAAGGACTGAATGAGCAATGGTCAAAATAATCACGGGAGAGTATGAAACTTAGATTTTGAATTAAAGCTTGTAGTTTCACATCTAAAAACTACATATGAAGTAATTAAGAATGTTGAGGAAACTCTGAAGCTAAATATTGAGAACCAGAGACGGGTATTAGAAATATTGATGTGATTTACTCCAGCTAATGGTTGTGCTCGTTATGATAATGGAGTATTACTTTGCAATGAAAACTATACCAAAGAAGTGTTCATCAACAATATTCTATTTGTCTTACAAACACAAGGGGATCAAGCACTATTACAGAAACACTCACATTATAACTTTCCAACTCAAATGGACAAAACAAACTTCATCCACTAAATCTCTAGGCTGGCATAGAAACAAGTGTATATTCTCTTGTGCGGTATAAGAATCATGACACAAATTTTCAAGGAGCTTTTAGCAATTTCAAGATTAAGAACCAAATTTCAAATCAAACTCCAGTGACAACTTGTCACTAACTGGTAAAAATGGCAGAGCCACATATGTTACAACGCAGTCAGTAGACCGATGCAATACCTCATTTAGGTTTGGACAACGTCAATTTACTCCCTAATAATTTTAGAAAATGTGACACTTTACCAGTAGTAGGCTTGTGACAGCCAGTGTAAAAATTGTCACATTATCATGACATGAATCGGAATATAAATATCGTTGGGGCGTTTCCTCAGCAGCGACGCGCTACACTTCAAAGACCTGGGTGTAGTGATAAGTATGCAAAGGTTGCTAGGTCGTCGCCCGGAAGCGACGCGCCATCTCTTCGCCCGGGGGTGGTGTCAAATATGCAAGGGTTCCCGCATTGCGGACGAGTGCGGGTAAAGAAGCTAGTCCATGGTAGGTGTAAGGGTAGTGGGATGCGCTTTGAAACTTGGAACATTGGATCCTTGACAGGGAGATCAGCAAAGGTGGTGGAAGTTATGAGGAGGAAGATTCACATAATGTGTCTACAGGAAACTAAGTGGGTTGGAGAGAAAGCAAAAGAAATATAGCCTTGGGGTTTTAAGCTTTGGTACTCAGGAAAGGATAAGGGTAGAAATGGAGTGGGTATCATTATTGATAAGGAGTATATTAATGATGTGGTGGCAGTGTACAGGAACAGTGATCGAATTATGGGCATTAAACTGGTGATACGTGATGAGATTATAACTATTATTTCCGCCTATGCACCACAAGTAGGGTTGGATACATCTATTAAACAAGTGTTCTGGGAAGATTTGGAGGAGGTGGTGCAACGAGTACCTAGTGGTGAGAAATTAGTGATTGGTGGTGATCTGAACGGGCATGTGGGGTCTAGTCGACATGGCTTTGAGAGCATACATGGAGGTTTTGGTTTTGGGGAGGGGAATGAAGCAGGAAATAGTATCCTGGACTTTGCGTTGGCATATGACTTGATTATAATGAACACTTGGTTCAAGAAGAGAGAATCTCACTTGGTGTCCTATAGGAGTGGAGGTAATGCGAGTCAGATTGACTTCTTCTTAGTAAGAAATGCTTGTAGAAAGAGTTATACAGATTGCAAGGCTATTCCGGGTGAGAGCACAGCAACTCAACATAGACTGGTGGTACTTGATTTTCGAAGTAAGAGAATTTCGAGGAAGAGACCACAGGTAGACCCTAGAATCAAGTGGTGGAGACTTCAAGGGGAGAATCAACAGAAATTTGTAGCTAAGATGGTCGATACCGGTATTTGATCGGATAATATGGAGGATATGGATATAGATTCGACTTGGACTAAGATGTAACATACCATAAAGGAGGTGGCGAAAGAAGTCCTTGGAGAATCTAGAGGAAACGGGCCACCAAGTAAGAACACATCATGGTGGAACGAGGAAGTAAAACAAGCAATAAAGGCAAGCGAGAATGCTACATATTATTGGGGAAATGTAGGAGCGACGAGAACTATGAGAAGTATAAAGAAGCTAGAAGAGATGCTAAGAAAGCAGTAAGAGACGCAAGAGCAAAGGTGAATAAAAAACTTTATGATAAGTTGGATACAAAAGAAGGGGAAAAGGACATCTACAGAATCGCTCGTACAAAGGATAAAAGGACACGAGATATTGGGACGGTTAAATATGTGAAAGATGTAGATCAAAGAGTTCTAGTCGGGAATAAAGAGATAAAAGATAGATGGAGTTCGTACTTTGATACCTTGTTCAATGGCGGTCAAGAGCAGGATATTGGAGATTTAAATATCTCTTCGAGTATGGTTAATCGAGATTTTATGCGAAGAATTCAAAAGAGTGAAGTGGAAATGGCAATGAAAAAGATGAGATTGAAGCAAGCTGTAGGACCGGATGGTATACCAATTGAGGTTTGAAGATGTTTCGGGGAGAGGGGAATAGATTGGTTAACAACGCTATTTAACAAGATATGGAGAATTAACACAATGCCATTGGAGTGGCGGAAGAGTACTCTGATCCCTTTGTATAAGAACAAAGGTGATGTCCAAGATTGTGCCAACTATCGGGGGATCAAGCTAATGAGTCATACTATGAAACTTTGGGAAAGAGTGATTGCACAAAGGCTGAGAAAAATTGTGAATATTTCGGATAACCAATTTGGGTTTATGCCGGGAAGATCGACTATGGAGGCAATATATCTTATGAGACAAATCATGGAGAAATATCGGGATCAAAAAAAAGATTTGCATATGGTTTTCATTGATTTGGAGAAGGCGTATGATAAAGTGCCAAGAGAGGTACTTTGGTAGCCATTAACAAAGATGGGTGTTTCAAAGAAATATATTGATATTATCAAGGACATGTATAATGGAGTTAGTACTTGTGTACAGACTAGTGTTGGGAAGACTGAAGAGTTCCCTATAAAGATTGGAGTGCATCAAGGTTCCGCACTTAGCCCCTTTCTTTTTACTTTGATAATGGACGAATTGATGAGGTCAGTCCAAGATGATATACCAAAGTGTATGTTGTTCGCAGATGATATTGTGCTGATTGATGAGACAAGAGAGGGTGTTGAAAGTAAATTGGAGTTGTGGAGACATACTTTGGAATCTCGAGGTTTTCGACTAAGCAGAAGCAAGACTGAATATTTGAAATATAAGTTTAGCAGAGTTGGAAGTAGGGAGGCAGGGGCGGTCACATTTGATGGAAATATTGTCCAAGCTTCTGAGTTTTTCCGCTATCTTGGATCAATTATCCAAAAGGATGGAGAATTAGATGGTGATGTGGCTCATAGGATTAAAGCAGGTTGGTTGAAGTGGAAGAGTGCCACAGGGTTTCTATGTGATCGCGGCATGCGCAATAGATTAAAAGGAAAATTCTACCGCACGGCAATTAGGCCGGCATTGCTTTACGGCACCGAATGTTGGGCCGTGAAACAGTGTCACGTGCATAAGATGAATGTGGCGAAGATGCGAATGCTTCGATGAATGTGCGGCCATACAAGAAAGGATCGATTGGGGAATGAGGTGATCAGAGGTAAAGTAGGAGTTGCGCCCATTGAGGATAAAATGAGGGAAAATCATCTGAGGTGGTTTGGACATGTGAGAAGGAGACCGAGTGATGCACCGGTTAGGAGGCAGAAAAAGTGGAGAAATGATAAAATGGCGAGGGGTAGGGGAAGACCCAAACAAACTTGGATTAGAGTGATTGAAAATGATATGAGTTTACTTGGAGTGGATGAAAGTATGGTGTTGAAGAGGCCGGAGTAGAGGGCAAAAATTCATGTGGGGGGCTGATTTTTTTTATTATTATTATGTTATTTTATTACTATTTTATTTTTTATTTATTTATTTATTTATTTCCAACAACCTTTTCACACGATGACATATGAGGATTCATGTTAGCCGACCCAAATTATTTTGGGACTAAGGCTTTGTTGTTGTTGTTGTTGACACTTTACCGCTAAAATAATCAACATTATCAACTTTTACCCCCCCCCCTTGAAATTAGCAAGAAATTACAGTATGTTAAACAGTGATTTTGACCCCAATTGTGCAAATTTATACACTGACATACAAATTTTTTTTACCCTTATAATAATATAGACCCAATCTTGACCCCATTATGTAAAATCCTATCTCCACCGTTGATTGGTAACAAAGGTCATGCAAAAAAATACAAAACAAAAAAACTTAATGCAATTAGACAAGAGTTGAAATGGCAGTATTAGCAATCAAAAGTGCATTCAACAAAAAAAAAAACAAATGCCTAACCAGAGTGCATTCAATTTTTTTCTACAGCAAGCAATTATGCCCAAAAAAATACAAACTTCAATTTAAATTCCTAACCAGAGAGTAAAAGTTTCAAAAATTATTCTAAAACAAAAAGGTCAAATTATCATCAACTCAGAATGAGATTATACCGTATTAGAAGCTGCAACTCGAGAACGGTCGAAGGCAGTCAATGGAGCCGACATTTCCCCAAAAACATCAAATGCCAACACAAATCAGCAGAATAAACGGCGGTTGTCCATAAGTTAGACGTAGATTGTTCAAAATCAACTCCGGCCGGTGAAGAACGAGCAGAAAGTGCCGGAGATCTGGTGACAGGATAATTCAAACAGAGATTTAGGGTTCGTTTTGGAGTAAATGGATTGGGAAAGAAGCTGAAAAAGTAAGGAATACAACAACTAAGCAGTTTCTCTTTCTAAAATAATTTATTTTATATTTTATCTCTCTAGAACGGGTGGGAGTATAATAGAAGTAGAAGTGAAGGGAGGGATGTTAAGTTAGATTAGGTAGAGAGAGAAGATAGTAGCGATTGTCCTAACGTCCTTGTAACAATTTTAGTATTTGTTTTTTTTCTTTTCCTTTTCTTAGTTGACCACCATTGACATTTTAAGAATTTACAAAATTCTAAGTGTTATGTTGCTTGCATTATACTCCCTCCGTCCCGCCGACTTGAAGCTTTCTTAATTTTAGGCGTCTTACCCGACTTGGCGAAATGGAAACCTTAAATCACTATTTTCTCCACTCATTCTCTCTCCTACATTATTTTAATACTCACAACACCATTATAATTTACTATTCTCTCCACTCATTCTCTCTCCTATTTTTAAATTACACTCACAATATTTACCTTTTTCTTAATTCCCGTGCCATTTCAAAAAATCCTAAGTCGGCCAGGACGGAGGGAGTATTATCAAGTTTGATTTTTGGGAATTTGACCAGAAAGTTTTTTTTTGACACAAATTACTTTTCATCAAGTTACTCATTAAAACAAAATGATTCGAAAATTCTGATATAGTAGTATACTTCCTCCGTCTCACATGAATGGATACTTATTTTCTTTTTGGGACGTTTTACGTGAATGGACATTGCCTAAAATGGAAAAGAATTTTTACTATTTCCTCCACTCATTCTCTCTCCTACATTATTTAAATACTCACAACACCATTATAATTTACTATTTCCTCCACTCATTCTCTCTTCTATTTTACTATTACACTCACAACTTTTCATTATTATATTTATTTTCCTTAGTTATTGTGCCGGAATTTTTGGTGCCGATTCACATGGGACGGAGGGAGTATAATATTGATGTTGCCTTGGAAAATTTTGAATCCAATTGGTATTGTATGATGTGTTAGTCTATTCAAGTGGTCTAGAAATCTGATACACAAAATTGAGATCTTAATTTTGTAATACATCTCTACAATTGTACAAAATATGGTTTCCTTCTATCCGTACACATAGCTAAGGGGATGTTAGTGAATCACATGGTATATATGTGTGTGTTCATTTATTATAATGCGTTTTTCATCTGTTTATCTTTTACACAAAATCTGGGGAGAAACGCGTTTCTCCGTCGCTTATGGAGAAACGGGGCTTGTTATGTCGTGCGACATACCTAGCCATAAAAACTGGATATCACTTCATCAGCTTCTGGATATCCAGAAGCTTTGGAAAGGATATCCAGAAGCTTTGAAAAAGATAGCCAGAAGCTTTGAAAAGTATATCCAGAAACCAAATATTTTTTCTGGATATCCTTTACAAAGCTTCTGGATATCCATATTCAATGTTCTGGATATCCAGAAGCTTTGATATCCAGAAAAAATACTTGATTTCTGGATATCCTTTACAAAGCTTCTGGATATCCATTTCAAAGCTTCTGGATATCCAGAAGCTTTGTAAAGGATATCCAGAAACTGGCTACTTACGTCGCGCGACATAATAAGCCCCGTTTCTCCATACGCGACGGAGAAACGCGTTTCTCCCCAGACGCACTCTATCTTTTATGCTCAGTTATATAGAATTGGTATAAATCGCTTCCTTTATAACAAATTAATTACTACAATTAAAAAAAAAATTCCAACTAATTTTAATGTTGCATCAATAATAATCTTTTGAATATTATAAGAACAATCACATTTAAATTAAATATTTTCAAGGTACATCAAGTTGATAAGGAAGGTAAAAGTGAAATTAATATCATATAATTATACAAGGATGATTAAATTTATATCAATTTTCGGTCAAAGTACATTAAAAGTTGACAAGAAAAAGTAAAGTGAGACTATTATTTTTTTTATTTTATTTTTTTTGATACCCAAGTTCCTAACTTACGTCGGACTAATCCTGGACCCTCAGGCTCCGGCCCTTCAGAGTGCTGGGGGAGGTAAATCACGGGATGTGCCCGATGCAGTCAGGGTGGCAGCACCCCTTATACTCCTGGCCCCAAGGGAGCCCTCCTACAAGGCATTTACATCACTCTTACATCACCAATTAATTGACTGCTCCAGCTGCTCCTGTCAAGATTCGAACTCCCCACGCTGAGTTGCAAGCCCGGCAATGCTGCTTCCTTTACTGCTCGGATGTGCCCCGGGGGACTCCAAAGACTCCTGAAACTCATGGTATAAATATTTCCACAAAGATTCCCCAGGGGGGATCGAACCCTTGACCTACCGAAAGGGAGGCTGGTTAGCATACCACAAGACCAGGAGGCCTTAGGTAAGTGAGACTATTATTTGAATTGAAGTAATATGGAGTATTCTATATGTCAGAAGTTAAGCATGAATTTAAAAACTTCTTTAATATCAAGGTATTTTGATTAAGCGGTATTCAGGTACGTGAGAGTGAGAGTGTTAAAAGGCCTCCACATAGTTGGAGATCTCAAGTTCGACTCCCCCTGAGCAAAGTGGAAAATTTGTGTTACTATGTCCCACAGAGGTAGTTTGTGGTGTCAATACAGTGGTATTTCAAATGGCACAGACGTCTACCAGATGATACGGGACGTCTATGGACAATCTTTCAAAAGATCAATGTGATGGCAATTTTCTTGAATGATACCAAACTTAAAAAAAAAAAAACCTTCCTTAATAATTAATAATAATAATAATTTTTTTAAAAAAATATGTTGATATTCATTTGACTTTTTTATCACCTCAACTAAAATTTAATCAAATGTTTATTTATATTAACTAATCTGCATTTTGCAACTTCACTTGTCGAACCTCCACGCCATACCTTCTCTTCTTCGGTTGTTCAATTTTATCTTTTATCTTCTTATTCTTTTATCTTTCTTTTACATGAATTTTTCATGAAATGGAATAGATATCCTGATTGAATCGTAATGATTAGCCGATATACTTGAGTTTGAACTTGTTATAGCTAAATACATAACAAATTCAAACTTAATTGGGTTGATAGAGGTTGAAGTAGTCGCATAGTTGAATTTCGAATGACTAAATTCTAGGGGTGTAAGTGGTTCGGTTCAAATCGCGGTTTAGAACCGAATTAAACCAAACCATGTGGCTTATTTCGATTTTCAAGAAATAGTGGTTTGGTTAGGTTTCAAAAATTGTCAAAACGTGTGGTTCGGTTTGGTCTGCGGTCTGAACCCCCAAACCACGGTTCAGACCGCGAGACCGAACCACCAAACCATTAAATATTAACCGTAGATATGCGTATCTTTTATCTTCATATCACATTTAGATTTGAAAACCCCTAATTTTATTCATAAATTTTAGCCCATAATCCTTTTTTCTTTTGTTTAATATTCATGTAATAATATTAATTCACTCTTTAGCACATACCATTACAAGTACTCAAATGGCATGTTGTTATCATAAACATTGAAGCACAATTTCAAGTTGTGTTTAAATACTGAATCTCTTTTGTATGGTATTTCTGGAAAATTCAAACAAACATGACAATTAATTGTTTAGTAAGAAACCATGTTCTAATTAATGGTTTAATCAGTGTTCTATTTAATGGTTTGAACCATGGTTTGAATTGTGGTTTATACCACAGTTCAAACCGTAAAATCAAATCGCGTGATGACGCAGGAAATGATCCAGATCAGCCTTAGTCCAGCAATTAGGGTGATCTCCAGCCAAATGACCTGAAATCACGAACAAACGACTAGCCGGGTTGGTCTCCGGCTAAGACCCTCCAGCGTGATGATGAGATAACGTGTTATAAGTTCGTAATAAACTGTATGAAAATGACGTAATCTCAAATAGCTAAGATGACATTACCTTTTAACGTTGTATGTTGTCTTGTATTTATAGTGGTGTCATGGGATCATTGTAAATCCCTATAATCACGGAGATGTTGTAGGCGTAACTGTCTCCGAGAATGTAGGAGGCGGTTACAAATAACGACATAGACGGATATACACGTTGGAAGGTCGAGGTCGCTTGAGTATTCAAAGTCGACCTGACTTTGTGCCTTAGCTTGATAGAAATTGTACAAGTAAATGATCGTATGTCGGACAAAGCTAGGTCGAGACCAATGATGGTCGGATAATGAGCTAAGTCGACTGATCTTTGTCGTTGGGCCGTGGGCCTTGTGGCAACCGTTGGCCCATTCAACAGTAGTGTCTTGGTGATGTCTGAAATATTTGGCTTCATTCATTGGGTTTGGCCCGTCACTTTTATTCCGTTCAGTGGCCCCCAACTTTCTGTGTTGACTTTGTCGACAAGGAAGTTATATAAAAAAATTGTGATGGCCTGCATAGCTCGCTGATGGATGGTCGACTGAATAGATGTAGGTCGATCTCGACTATTGACTTTCGACGGTTGGACACGCTATTCAATGCGTCGTAATTTTCATAATGATGGTACGGTTCTGGCGATTGGACAACTATTTTTGGGAAACGTAGAGCAGCAATAACTGACGCAAAGAAACGTTGTGTCCCCCGGTCTTTCCAATTCAGGTAAGGAAAATGAGACATATAAAAGGAGAAATCATTTTTCTTCTCAAACTTTACAAACCCTAAATATTCAAGCACCCAGCAAGAGCGAAAACAAGGTAACTGATTTTCTGGCGTAATCGAGCCCTCTGTTCGTTTTTGAGTCCTTTCTCCTTCAATTTAACCAAGGTATCCCTCAATTACTCTATTTTTAGGCTTCATTTCAAGTTTTTCTTTCAATTCCGCCATGGCTAGAACCTTCGGCTGCGAGCTAGGTATTAGGTATGAATACAACTTCGTAAACCTCAGAGTTTACAAAAGGTTAGAAGGTCCATGGGTGAAATTGATGAGGTAGGAGTGTATTACCATCTTAGATAGGTGGGGTTTGTTTTATGGTGAGGTGGGGTTTGTTTTATGGTGAGGTAGGGTTTTCGGCCGGAGAGAGTATGGGAGATTTTGAGCCGGATGATCCACGAATTGTCTGCTTCCGTCTCTTCAAAAAATTGATCGACCACCTTATTATCTTCTATATCAAGTCTAATAAACCTCACTTCCCTAGAGAAAGGTTAGCATTCTCAAGGGAATCTAGGTCGCCCATAGGTAGTTCGGAACATACGTCAACTAGGACTGATTCCCCTATTTCGGTGTCTTCTGTAGATATGGCAACTCAAGGATCGTTTGCTTCTGCTTCATCGAGCTCCTCCTACGGAAATATAGTTAATGTGTTTTGCTCGACGGTTGTCCCAGGCCGCAATGAGAGAGGCTATGTGGCTAGGGGTGTAAATGGTTCGGTTTGGTTCGGTTTGGACAAATTTAGAGACCAAACCGCTAGTACTCGGTTTGGAAAAATCTCAAACCAAACCGAACCATGAAAATTTTCAAACCGAACCGAACCAAACCACCTCGGTTTGGTTCGGTTTGGTCTCAAACCGCGGTTCCATTAAACGGTTCAAACCGCGGTCCGAACTGCGGTCTAGACCATGGTTCGAACCATAAACCTGTCCAAACTCCAAATGTTACCTAATTATGTAAAAGACATATTAAAATTACAAAACCACTTTAAAACTTAAATTACAAAACCAAAGTACCAACATACATAATTCCTACTTCTTATCAAAGAATAACAACAAAGACAAGACCGCATACAAGCAAAGAATAACAGAGATGTAATGTATACATCAAGTATAATAAGCAAAGACATGAGACATTTAATGTATACATCCTTTGTAACATTTTCACTCCAACTCAGATTGGTTCACATGACATGATACATACAATTAATTGATCCCCATAATCCGAGTTAAGGCACCTTTCTTTGCTCATTTTATTTTCTTCTTTTTATTTAGTTCATCTATTACTAAATTAGAAAACTAAACTTTAATTTTATTTTGTATCCTCTTTGCATTTACAGGAAGCAAATGAACAGATTAAAGTAGTACTACTAATATGGTTCAACATTTTTCAAGTTTAAATTAATTTGTCAAAGTTGAATGATTTTTACATCCTCTGGTCTGTTAACTATACACATATGAGGAGTAAAGTCTTACAGCTTTTAAAGGCATCCAACGCGGCTCCTGTGATCGGGGCTGAGATCAACGCGGCTCCAAAAAGCCTATATCAAATTAAATAAGGGGAAAGACATTAGTTATAACTCGCACCTTAACAGTAATGTAAAGAGAACCAAAGACTTAACAGCAATGCTGTCTCGGCATAGAAAAGAACATACACTGGTGTCATTATCCATTGATGAAAAGAACATACACTGAGAGTACACTGTAATAATCCGAAAATTATAGCTGAATGAAATGAAGAACAAACATCAGATTTCAGAAATATAGGTTAAATTATAGCAACATCAAGTAAGATATAAGATTAAAGTAAGATTAAAGAAAATAGAACATACCTGCGAGTCGGCGAAATATCTAGGGCTCGGAAATTAAGAGGGAAATCGAAAATGGCGGAATCGGCGAGTCGGAGATGAAGGGTTAGCCGGGAGGTGAGGACGAAGGAAGAGTAAGAGGGAAAGTCTTCGTCTTCGTCGATGAGGAAAATTGGAAATGGCGGAGATTGAGAGTGAGAGAAGCCCTGTGCCCGCCGCTCTGTGAAATTGAAAAAGAAGGAAAGGGAAAGGGTTTAGAAATTTAGGATATTTATATTTTGTTGGCTGATTATTAGATTAGGGTTTTAAAATCAAGGGTGGAGATTAAATCAAAAATAATCAACGGTTAATATGACGGTTTGGGTGGTTCAGCTCGGTGGTTTGGTTTGGCGGTTCAGCTCGGTGGTTCGGTTTGGCGGTTCAGCTCGGTGGTTCGGTTTGGCGGTTCAGCTTGGTGGTTCGGTTTTTGGCGGTTCATTTCAAATGGTTCGGTTTGGTTCGGTTTGGTTTGGTTTGGAGGAGTCAGACCGCAAACCAAACCGAACCGCATGGTTTATAGATTTTTGGAACCGAGCTGAACCGCGAAGGCATAAAAACCAAACCAAACCACGTGGTTTGGTTCGGTTCGGTCTCAAACCGCGGTTTGAACCGAACCGCTGACACCCCTATATGTGGCCCCCAGGCCAGCAATTTGTAGGAAGAATGCAGAACCAAAAATCAACATCTTGCACGACTTCTTTGAGGTCCCCAGAGATGAATTTCACCTAACTCACTTCACTGAGAGGCAAAGGAAGGCCCAATCTTGGATGCACTGGGGTTTGAGCCCGACCAAAGTAGCCTTTTTCTATGGCCAGTTTGAGGCCGGCCTACGCCTACCTCTAGATCTCTTCATCTGCGAATTTCTTGAGTATTTGGCCGCTGTCCCCATGCAGTTAGGTTCCAACACCGTTAGGATTTTGGTATGCTTTGCCATGGTGTGTAGGTTTATAGGGTACGAACCTTACATGCATGTTTTTAGGAAGTTTTTTAAGGTGGTCGTGAATTACAAGGCCTTTGGGATTAGTACCCCGGCCAAAGCTAAGGCCCCAAAACTGTTCATCAACCTGCCCGATAAAGTTTCTGGGTGGAATACCCACATGATACTAGTGGAGAGTAGGAAGGGATGGGAGTTCCATTTGCCCAAAGTTGATTCACCTCTAATGAGGGAGGAAGATTATTGGGTCCCGGACTGGAGTGAAGAACTCTATCGTAGGTTGGTGCTGGTGGTTCGGAGGAGCACCATTAGTTGGGCCGCACTTGGGTCGGATAAAGACCTTTTTATCCAAGACGGTATGATGTTAGGAGGAGATGGGGAGGTGGCCCCTTTAGTACCAATAATTCGTAGCTTGAGATACCCAGATTGGGTAATCCATGAGAGGGAGAGGTTTGAGTCCCAGTGCCATTACTGCAAAAAGAAGTCGGGCCATTGCAGAAATGTGTTTCATTATGGTGGTTAAGTATTTACTTGATTTCTTCCTTAACTCGTATATTTTTGCTCGCATATCTCTTTTGCTAACTGTTTCCTTTTTTGATCATGCAGTCCTTACCCCCGACCAACAAGCAAACATGAATCGCATCGTCGATTTGGGTGATAGAAGGAAGAATAAGAAAGCAAACGGAGCTGCCAATGCCCGTGCCATCCGTGAGAAGGAGGCTGAGGATAGGAACAAGTTGCTCCCCAAGGCAGGAGTGGGGATGCTCCCAACAGATGGGACTGGGCCAGTGGAGCCAATCGAGCAGCCCCTCAAGTTCAAATTATTGGGGGAGAAGAGGTCAGCACGTCGACCGAGCTGGAGTTGGGCTCTTATCCCCGTCATGAATCAGTTGGGGCAGACCCCCTTAATTTTGTAGACTTTGTGCTAGAGGATGCCGAGCAAGAAGATTATGAGGATGCCCTTCCTCTGAATCGGCTTAAGAAGAGGTCGCGTGTTGACCAAGGTCTTGATGGAGCTAGCACCTCCCAAGCAGCGGCCTCTGCCTTCAGCCAACCTCTACCTCAAGCTCCTCAATCTAGAAGCACTGATGAAGTGCAAGCCAAGATGGAGAGGCTTAGTGATGTCCCTCCCCTCACAGGTATCAATAGCCTAAGCTGCCACTATCCCGAGCTGGGATTGGGGCAAGTTGTGGTGAGATGGGCTGCAGATAGGGATCTGTTAGCCCAATTTGCTGAGGAGGGGCTCACTCCTGAAGATTTTAGTGATAGATCGGGCCTCCTTCATTCCGAGGTAACACTTATGTTTTTCACACTTTCTACTTTCCTTCTGTTTAATCGTTGTACTTTTGGTCCCTTTTCTTCGTATGACTGTTGTATTGACTATCCTCTTTTTGTTGTGTAGTCTCTTGCTCTAATCGAACAAGCCAAGAGTAGCTGGAGAGCTACTATTGAGAAGGAGTAAATAGCTTCAACAAAGTACTCAAGGAAATCTAGGGAGGCCATCGAGCTGAGGGAGAAGCTTGTGGATTCAGACTCCCAGCTCCGTGCCGTCCGGGCTGCACATTTCAACACCGAGCAAGAGCGTGATGCAACCTTGGTTGACCTTCGAGTGTCAAGGGAGCAATTGGATCCCCTTCAAGGGCAGGTGGAGTCTTTTGCTCCTATAAGAGCTAAGCTGGAGGAGGAAGCGGTTGCGGCTAGGCATGAGAAGGCTAAGTTGGAGGGGGATCTGGGTAAGTTGATTGCACTAGTCCAAGAGCGTAATGCTTGCTTGGAAAAGATGATTGAAGATCAGCAAACTGCCCGACTCAAATGGGAGGAGGAGGCCCAGGCCAGAGAGAAAGTTGTTGTGGAGGCCTTCAAGAACAGTGATGAGTGCTATGACATTATAGTATCCCGAGCTAGGGATTTCTATGATGTCGGACGCCAACACATGGCCCGCCGTGCTGTGGTGGATCCTTCAGTCAAGCTGTCCATTGAAAAGTTGGCCGAATAGGCCTATGCAGAGAAGTATGACATGGCAGCTCGAGCTGGTCACTCCCTTGTGCCCTTCAACGACAACGACCTGGCCGTCATAGCCAGGCAAGACATTGAGGATGGAGTGGAGGCTTGGGTCGCCCCTCCCATTGAGCAAAAGAATTTCAACACTGTGCTTCAGGAATTAGAGGATGCTGATGAGGATGATGAAGAAGATGAGGTCACCCAAGACCAAGTCTTTCATGATGTCGAGTACCAAGAGCAGCAGCAGCAGGAGCAACCCAATGATGATCAAGACAGCTGATCTTCTTTTTATCTTTGTTTTGGTGTTGTAATGAACAAGTTCCAAACATTTTTTCCTTTTGTTGTATTTGGTTGCAATGCCTTGGCCCGGTTTGGGAGGCATATTAACTCGTAACTTTATTTAGATAAGTCCTAGCCCGCTTTTGGGGGACTTTTATTAATACTAGTTGACTTTGCTTGAATCATTTTGTTTCGATCCTCATTTCTGTCTTTATGTCGAACTAGATTAAATAGGAGAGCAACCAAAGTCTTAGTCAGATCAGTTGGTCAATAACAAAGCTGACTAAGGTTTTAGTCGAGCTTGTTTAAAGAGACGATACTGACCTAAATCTTCAATCGAACCTGTTTAAGAACAAGGTTGACTTAATATTTTGGTCGAGCCTGTTTAGGGAACGAGACTGACATGAGTCTTCAGTCGAACCTGTTCAAGAATAAGGTTGACTTAAGATTTTAGTTGAGTCTGTTTAAGGAACGAGACTGACATAAGTCTTCAGTCAAACCTGTTTAAGAACGAGGTTGACTTAGGACTTTAGTCGAGTCTGTTTAAGGAACGAGACTGACATAAGTCTTCAGTCGAACCTGTTTAAGAACGAGGTTGACTTAAGATTTTAGCCGAGTCTGTTTAAGGAACGAGACTAACATAAGTCATTAGTCGAACCTGTTTAAGAACGAGGTTGACTTAGGACTTTAATCGAGTTTGTTTAAGGAACGAGACTGACATAAGTCTTCTATCGAACTTGTTTAAGAACGAAGTTGACTTAAGATTTTAGTCGAGTCTATTTAAGGAACGAGACTGACATAAGTCTTCAATCGAACCTGTTTAAGAACGAGATTGACTTAGGACTTTAGTCGAGTCTATTTAATATGTCGAGATCGACTAAGAGTCGGACCTGAGTTGAATAAAGTATAGGACTGAACACAGTTTGTGGATAGAACTTCCATTTTATTTGATAAAGTAGATCGTTACATAGAATGCTTAATCAGAAATAATATCTAACTAAGTGGCTAGCATGCCAAGGATGTTTTAGCTCGTCACCATCCGAATGGCCAATCATGTAGGTCCCCTCCTTAACGATTCTAGTGACGATGTAGGGTCCTTCCCAGTTCGGAGATAACTTATTATGTTCAACTTTTCTTCCAGTTACCACGATCTTCCTTAGCGCGTAGTCCCCAACGTTGAACGACCTCTTCCTGACCTTCTTATCGTGATAACCCTTAGTTTTCTACTTGTAGTTTACCATTATGAGTTGAGCAGTCATCCGTTTCTCGTCTAGTAGACCCAAGTCGAGCAACCTGTTGGAGTTATTCTGACCCTGATCAAACAAAGCCACCCTAGCTGTGGGAATTCGTAGCTCTGCAGGTGTCATAGCTTTCGACCCATAAGTAAGGGAAAATGGGGTTTCCCCAGTAGGCCCCCAGGTGGTTGTGCGAACTGCCCAAAGAGCAAGGGGTTGTTCGTCCATCCACCTTCCAGCTCGACCAATGAGTCCCTTACTTAGTGCTATCAAAACCAGTTTGTTCGCTGCTTCTGCTTGTCCGTTACCTTGTGGATAAGCAACTGATGACTTCCAATGTTTCACCCCCAACCTGTTCATTTTTGTCTTGAAAGCTGTAGAAAATTGAAGCCCGTTGTTCGAAACAATTGAATGCGGCACCCCAAAGCGACACCAAATGTAATCATGGATGAAGTTGATGGCATTTTCCTTTGTTATTTTTGCCAGAGGCTTTGCTTCAATCCACTTCGTGAAGTAATCAATGGCCACAATAACGTATTTACAATTACCACGGGCGGGTGGGAAGGGTCCGATCAAATCTACCCCCCACATGTCGAACGGCCAAGCTGCGATCACCGATGTTTGTTCGGTTGTTGGGAGCTTTGGTAGGTTGGCATACCTCTGACATTTGTCAAATTTTCTTACGAAATCACGAGTGTCCTCCCTTAGATGAGGCCAATATCCCAGAGTGAGTATCTTGTCTGCCAAAGTTCTGGCCCCCGGGTGTCCACTACATACCCTACTATGCACTTCGCATAAGAGTTGAGAACTTCCATGGGATGAACACACCTCAGTAATGGTTTCACAAACGATCTTCTGAACAATGCATCCCCATGTATAGCAAACCTTGGGGACTTCTTCTTGATCGTTCTTGCCTTTTGCTCGTCAGCTGGTAGCTCGCCTGTTTCGATGTAGGCCTTCATTTCATCAATCCAACACTTAGAGCTATTGACCGAGCATAGAATATGCACTCTTTCGTATGCTAGATGCTTTAAGTATGAGATTGGTTCTCCATGTTGCTCGTTCGAAGTAGCTAGCTTGGATAGTACGTCGGCCAATTCATTTTCTTCACGACCTCCCTTTGTATCTCCCAGAATTCTAAGTCATGGACCAACTTTTTGACCAACTCGCAATACTTGATCAAGATAGGGTTGATCGCTTCATATTCACCTTTGACTTGATTCACGACTAACTGGGAGTCACAATAAGCTTTGATCTTTGTCGCCCCAAAGCATCTGGCATATTCAATCGCTGCAATCAAGGCCTCATACTCAGCCTGGTTGTTGGAGGCTTGGAATTTGAACCTCACAGCTTCCTTAAAGGCCCTTCCAGTTTCTGGCTCGATCAACACAATCCCATCTCCACTAACATTCTTGGTCGCAGATCCATCCGAATAAACCTTCCAGCAGTCAACGGGTAAGTTCACCGTTTGTTGACTCGATTGTTCTTTTCCCTTCAAGCTCTCTTTTGGGGTGCTCTCCTTATTATCTTCCTTGGTGAACGTAAGCTCGATCAAGAATTCTACTAAAGGTTGAGCTTGCAAATATTTTTGAGGCATGTACTCAATGTCAAACTCCGTCAATTCAATGGACCAGTTGAGAAGTCGACCTGAACTTTCTGACTTATGTAATATCTTCCTTAGAGGAGCGTTGGTCAGCACGATAATGGGGTGAGCTGAGAAATATGCCCTTAGTTTTCTGGCTGCAACCACCAAGGCATAGGCTACCTTCTCAGCATTGAAGTATCTTCCTTCCATGTCGGACAAGGCCTTGCTCACATAGTAAACTGGTTTTTGAAGGCCATTTTCCTCTCTGACCAATACTGTGGCCACAGCTCGATCTCCAGCTGATAGGTAGACATACAAATTCTCTCCTTGGACTGGGCTACTCAGCAATAGGGGAGAGGCGAGGTATTCCTTGAGTTGTTGGAACGACGAGGAACATTCGGTCGTCCACTCAAAGTTTTTCGTCCCCCTCAAAGTTTTGAAGAAGGGGAGAGACCTTTCCGCTGACTTGGCTATGAAGCGACCCAAAGCTGCCACCCTACCATTCAGCCGTTGCACCTCCTTGATGCACGTTGGTTCCTGCATTTCAACCAAAGCTTTTATCTTCTCCGGGTTAGCTTCAATGCCCCTTTGTGATACCATGAACCCTAGAAACTTGCTAGCAGCTACTCCGAACACACACTTGCTCGGATTCAGCTTCATGTCGTTTGCTCGTAGATTGACGAACGTTTCCCTTAGGTCAACCAGATGACGACCAGCCTTGGTTTTGATGACCATGTCGTCGATGTAGGCCTCCATGTTTCGGCCAATCTGCGTAGCAAAGACTCTATTCACCATCCTTTGATAAGTAGCCCCAGCATTCTTCAGCCCAAAGGGCATTTTTGTGTCGCAATATATCCCTCCAGCAGCTTGGAAGGAAGTCTTTTCAATGTCATCCTCATGCATTCTGATCTGATGGTACCCTGAATAAGCATCGAGGAAACTGAGGGTGGCATGTCTAGCTATTGAGTCAACCAACTTGTCAATCCGTGGGAGAGGGTAGCTGTCCTTTGGGCATGCTACATTCAGGTCGGTGAAGTCGACACACATTCTCCACTTTCCATTGGCCTTCTTGACCATCACTACATTTGCCAGCCAAGTAATGTAGGATGCCTCTTTTATTATACCTGCACTAAGGAGTTTATTTACCTCTTATATGATGGCCATCTCCTTGTCTGTAGCAAAAACTCTAAGCTTTTGACTTTTGAATTTTATGGTGGGGTTGACCTCCAAGCGATGCACTGCGACCTCCTCCTTAATTCCCCTCATGTCTTCTACCCTCCAGGCAAAAACATCTGCGATTTCCTTCAATAGGTCGACTATCTCCACCCTTTCTTCTGGTGACAGTTGTCTCCCTATTCTGATTTTTTGCTCGGGGTAGGAGGGATTGGCTTTAGAGCTATCAAAACGGGCATACGGGGCGGGTTTGCCTGGGGGCCCGAAAAGCCCGCTGTGTAATGGACCGGGGCGGGAAAGCCCGCGAACATTGCGGTCCCAAAAACTCTTGGCCAGCCCGCCCCGCATAGGGCCGCGAGCAAAACGGGTCCGCCCGCAAAAAATTCAAAATACTTAAAATATAAAATAACAAAATTACATATCCATTAAATTCAAAAATACTAAATAACAAAATTACATACCCATTAAATTCAAAATACTTAAAATTAAATTACATATCCATTAAATTAAAAATACTTCAAATACTAAATATAAATATTAAATAGTAAGTTTCAAATTTCAAATTTCATCCACCAAATCACAAATTAGGAAATCACCATGTCATCATCAAAATCATCTACATTGTCTCTTCCTTCATCAATAACTTCTACCACATTGGATGCAGATGCTTCAGCTGGAGTCTTTTGGGCATTTGCATCTTCATTATCACCTTTACCTACATATAATATGATATTTATATCAAAGTAAAACATAACTAGATAAATAGATAAAAGATAATGAATATGATTTAAGAAATTGGTAAACTAAGATACCATAATCAACGTAACCATACAACCAATTACGTAGGCAAATTTGAGCTTGAACATTTTCTGATAGGATAGAACTTCTAAATTTGGTGAGCACACGACCACCTATAGAAAAAGCTGATTCTGAGGCAATGGTAGTTATCGGGATGGCCAAAATATCACATGCCATTAATGCAAGGATTAGGTATCGATGCCTATTATCCCTCCAATAATTCAAGACATCAAAATCATCATAAAATGAAAAATTATGCTTCGGCTCCTCCAAATAAAGATCCAACTGAGATTTTCCAGCATTGGAAATTGTTTGGTTCTCAAATGCTTTAATTTCCTATGTTAAATAAAGTATGTAAGAATACAAAAATAAATGTAATCAAATGAAATATATATTATAACTTAAAGAAAAAGAAACAAAGTGTTCAAATACTAATATTAAATATACCAAAATCAATATTAAATATACCATAGCAAGCGGGATAGCGCCGGGATCTGTAAGAATTAAGAAATTGAGACTCGGAAATCTTACCCGTGACTCTGTGAGGGACAGCGGCGGGATCTGGAAGCAAGAATGGAGGAGCAATCGGGATCTGGATTCTGGAGAAAGAGACGAAGAATTAAGAAATTGAGACAACGTCGGGATCTGTAAGAAACTAAGAATTAAGAAATTGAGACTCGGAAATCTTACATGTGACTTTGTGAGGGACAGCACCGAGATCGGGAAGCAAGAATGGAGGAGTAGCCGGGATCTGGATTCTGGAGAGAGAGACGAAGACGGCGAGATCTGGATTCTGGAGAGAGAGAGAGAGATGAAGACGGCGAGACTGGATTCTAGAGAGAGAGACGAAGAAAGTGACGCTAATAAAATCTAACCCTTAGCCGGCCTTAAGGCTTATCTTATTGAAATGGGCCTGGGCGAAAGGCTTATCTAATTGAAATAAAAATGCAAGTGGGGTAATTTATGTTAACATCCCTTATGTGGGTTGTCCGTGGCCCGCCCCGCCCCAACCCGCAAAAGCCCGCGGCCCGTGCGGGCAAAGCCCGAAAAGCCCGCATCCAAACGGGTATTGAATATTCTAGCCCAACCCGCCCCTAATGGGTGGCGGGGAGAGCATGCCCGCTGGCTTTTGCCCATTTTGACAGCTCTATTTCTATCTCTTCCAGCTCATCGACTGGTTCCAGTTCTGGGCCGTCTCTAAACTGCAGAGTTTTGATAATGATTTCTCTAACCCTTTTTCTTTCCTCAACTCCCAAGTGTGGAGCTTCCTCTTCAATCATGCCATCTAGCTTGGCAGCTATTTCCCCATTGGAGGCCCCTGAGTTTTGATTAACTTGAAGGCATAGGCTGCCTATGATGATTTGGTCGACCAAAACATTATCTGTCGCGACCCAACTGTTTTCAGAGGGACGTGTCGTCTCAGTCATGACGTGGTCATGTGAGTGATAGGTCGCCCCTTCAACACACTTTATCTTTGATAATCTGGAAGTAGTGGTGACAGATTTTGAGAACTTCCAGCTCACCTCTGGAGTGTCAATTTCCGATTCTCCCTTCTTATTGGATCGAAGCACGTGATTCAGGTACTCTCTAGCTATGCTTAGGACGCACCCAACTCCCAACATGGTGGGGAACTTAACCCTTTTATGAGGGATTGAAGGTGCCATCCCTAGAGAGACATGTCCAGGTATACCCAATATAGCATGGTAATCACTTATAACGTCAATGACTATAAATGTTACCTTAGGTGTTGTTCTCAAAGGATGCATCCCGATGTCGACCTCCAACTCTATCTGCCCCTTGGCATCAACCCTGTGATTGGTGATCCAGCCGACCCGAATAAGGTGACAACCTTGCATGTGTAAATCCCATGTCGAGGAAGTTTTTGTAGTAGAGGATGTCCTTATAGTCCCCCGTGTAAACCAAAATCCTGTTTGACGTGCAATCATCAATGAGCCCAGGAATCACCATAATTTGCTCCCTTGTAGTCACGCTGGCAGCTAGCTCGTAAGGATAGAAACTGATCACCTCATCTCTAATACAGCTCCTAGGGGGCACATAGGGAGCTTTACTTAGTTGAAAAATCTTGTGCTTGAAGGCAGTGTTGCTTGTTTCCTCAGTGATCACACCCAAAGTCAGTCTAGGTTGCCTTGGCTCAGGGACACCTCTTGTAGGTCGATTTCCTCCAGCAGGACGATCTCCCTTCACAAACCTTTCCAACCTTCCTTCATCCACCCACTTTTGGATGATCCTCTTCAAACTCATACATTCCTCAGTTGTATGCCCGGTATCCTTGTGATACTCACTGTACCTACTGTTATCCCTTCTGAATTTATTTTGAGCATTCATCGGGGCAGAAGGGCCTAGGTCGACTGTGTTCATGATCTCAGTTCGACTAACTGTGAGTGGGGTGAAGCTTTCAGGGACTCTTTATGTCGCCCTAGTTCTGTTTTTCCCTTGTTGTCGTTGTTTTTCACCTGTCCCCCCTTTGTCGACTCACCAACTTCGGTATGTTTAGAGCCCTTGTCTTTCTTTCCTTTTTTCCGTTTTTCAGCCACAACCACATCATAGGCCCTCCCAAATAGCTTCTTCCTCATGGTCGCCCTCCTAACCTAGAGCTCGTAATCCAGATCGGGAGAGGACACTCCATTTCTGAAACAGTTAATAACTTCCCTATCCGTGAGGTCCTCCTCAATATGGTCGACCAACTCCTTAAATCGTGTGAAATAACTCATGGTACTCTCTGTCTTACCTTGAGTCATGTTATTTAGGTTGATGACCGTCTTCTTACGAGCCCCAGCTGTAGAGAATCTGTCCAAGAATTTCTTCCTCATATAATCCCATGAGGTGATACAACTAGTGTTCAGGCCGCGAAACCAAGTCAGTGTTGCACCTGTGAAGGTGCTGGTTAATGCCTTGCATAGCACGTCATCCTCAGAAGCGACCAAGCACATAGTTGCCTTAAAGTGCTGCATATGATTCAAGGCATTGGTCGTGCCTGAATACTTCTCTAACACAGGTAACTTGAAACCTACAGGAGGCCTTTGGTCGAGCATCTCCTTGGATAAAGGTCGAAGAGTGCAGTCATTTCGTTCGACCTTCCCATTGGTTTCCTTTATGTCTACCTCCATGCTATCCACCTCCTTTTCAAGTTAAGAAGCTCCCTAGCATCTAGGTTGTTCCTTTGATGGGAGACAAAGTTAGATTTTTGTCTCTCCTCCCGATGGGGTTCCCTCCTAGATAAGATCCTCTGTCTCTCATTCCGTGGGGGAGTCACCTCTCTCCTTTCTCGACAGGATAGCGATCTTTCTCCCCTTGTTGGCGATCTATGTCGAACCCTGTCAGCTTTGAGTCGCCTCCTTTGAGCTGAGTCGGCCTCTTGTTCCCTTTGCTGGTTGAGCCTATCCCTTAGGTCGCCAGTTGGGTCTATGGAATTGTGGGAGGGAGGAGGCATTCCATTCCTCCTTTCTTCACGAGATGGTCTAGGACCTCCGTTAGTCCGTCTATGAGAGGTGAGAGAGGGGGCTACTCTTTGTGATCTTCTATTATCCTTATTGGAAAACTCAGGCATCTCGAGCAACTCATCTTGCACATCGAGCAAGCTCTGTAGTATCCTAGCTCGCTCCAGCAGAATATCCTTCCTACTAGGGTGAGTAGTTGAGGGACCTGCAATGTCGCCTGCAACTGTTTGACTCGTTTAGACTTTCTTCGCTTGCTGGTTTACCCCTTGATCGGGCATGGGCCTTTTCTGCCTTCTCCCATCTTGTAAGCCCGCACCATCAGCCACGCTATTGGAGCGAGTGGCCCTCCTTGTAGGATTGCTCGGCGGAGGAGGAGGCAAGATTGCAGTGCGATTTCCAGCACCTGCCTCAGCGTTTCTCCCTTCATTCCCAAGCATTAGATCACTGGAGGAAGTTGCAGTATGACCATCGGACACCATGTTTGTGGTTTGAGTAAAGTTTCAAGGTCTAGCGTTTATCATTTTTCGACAATGGAACCAAACTGATGACGCAGAAAATGATCCAGATCAGCCTTAGTCCAGCAATTAGGTTGATCTCCAGTCAAATGACGTAAACGACTAGCCGGGTTGGTCTCCGGCTAAGACCCTCCGTCGTGATGATGAGATAATGTGTTATAAGTTCGTAATAAATTGTATGGAAATGACATGATCTCAAATAGCTAAGATGACATTACTTTTTAACGTTGTAAGTTGTCTGGTATTTATAGTGGTGTCATGGGATCATTGTAAATCCCTAAAATCACGGAGATGTTGTGGATGTAACTGTCTCCGAGAATGTAGGAGGCGGTTACAAATAACGACGTAGACGGATATACGCGTTGGTACGTCGAGGTCGCTTGAGTATTCGAAGTCGACCTGACTTTGTGCCTTAGCTTGATAGAAATTGTACAAGTAAATGATCGTATGTCGGACGAAGCTAGGTCGGGACCAATGATGGTCGGACAATGAGCTAGGTCGACTGATATTTGCCGTTGGGCCGTGGGCCTTGTTGTAACCGGATTGGCCCATTCAATAGTAGTGTCTTGGTGATGTCTGAGATGTTGGGCTTCATTTGTTGAGGCTGACCCGTCACTTTCATTCCGTTCACCGCGGTTTGAACCAAACCGAACAAAAGCATGGCAGTTTGGTTCGGTAAGATTTGAAATTTTTTCATAATTCGATTCAATTTGAGATTTTTTCAAACCGATTACTATTAGTTTGTTTCGTAAATTGGCCCAAACCGAACCATTTAAACCCAGAGTAATTTTCGTCCTTCATAGCCCCCCAAAAGACTCTTGATACAAAAGAGACCCCATTGAACATGAAAGGACAAGAAAGCCTCATCTTTTCTTAAGAAAGATGGCACCTGCATTGTATTCAATTTAATTTGCTTCCCCTTTGGTTAAATGTTTTGAATTTAATAACATAATTAATATGATATTTATATATTGGTCAAAATACATATATTTGTATGAAGATAAGTTTTATAATTGACTTATCAAGTTCCATTATAATTATTTTATATTCAAAAATATATAATACTTATTTTTAGATGGAACAAAAAATATCACGCTTATTATATTACATTTGTTTAAAAATATAACTCATTAGACTATTCATGTGTTTTATCATTACATGCTCATTAACATAATAATCCCTGATAAATGACAACTATTATATAACTTCATTAAAATTCATGAAATTTGGTGGTCTTATGTTGGTAGATTTCAAAGTTCTTACACTTTAATACTTCAATTATAAAAATGAGACATATTGTTTTTACATTAATAAGGCCGATCGACATTTTGAATCCTTGTATTTTGCTTAATATTCGATTTTAACAATTGTTGTTTATTTTTAGCTGTTTTAACCACTGTACTAGATACGCACTCAAAAACCTAAATTACAATGGTTAAAATTGCTAAAAAAATGTATTAATTTTCACTATTTTTTAGGAAAATGAGTGCGTATCTAAAATAAAATGGTTAAAACTATTAAAAAATAACAACGATGGTTAAAATCAAAGATTAAGCAAAGTAAAAGTGTTAAAAATGTCGATAGCCCTTATAATTATAAATAAAAAGTAGAAAGGAGTACGTATTTTTTCTAATTTTTTAAGCAAGTGAACTCATTTTATTAGCAACCGGAAGAAGTTGGCTATCTATCAACAAACATCGGATGCTCAACTCAAATAGTGAGACTTATATACGTAAAAAAAGCCCAAAAAATACAATCGGCCATAATAAATTGAGTCATTTCATATCAACCCAACCTCTTCTCATGTATGAATTGACTTCGTCTAACCCTTCTTTACTTCAATATGTTATAAGAGCAATATGGTCCATAATGGGACTTCTCGGCCAAAACTTGTGGTAAACCCTAAGCCGCCCCAACCTAAACACCACCTCACTTCCGCCCCGCTCTAACTCCATTACACAAGCTTCTGTAACTCCCACCATATTCACCATCTACTATCACCATCGAAAAACCCTAATAGTCGAAACCCTCCCCACCTCCTCACCACCATTGCTTCTGCCACCAACCATCAAAACCCCACCTTCCTCTATCTCCAAACGTCACCCTCGACAAACCCTCATAGCCGATATCCTCTCCCCCTTCCACCACCAACCTGCGATAAACCCTAAGCTGCCCCACCCAAACACCACCACTCACCTCCGCCATGTCCACCATTCATTCAGCACCATCGGCAAACCAATATGCCGAAACCACCTTAACTCCATCACCTACTTCCGTCTCCTCCTTCCAAAACACAACCCTCGGCAAAACTCCTAAAAAGCTGAAACCCTAAAACTACCACAAAAACCACCCACTTTCGCCTCTACCCCTCCCATACCATCGTCGGCAAAACCCATGACTAAAACCGCCTCTTCTCCAACTTCCTTCTCCACCCTCTAAATCACACCACCTTAGGCAACCCATAATGACTGAAAACCTAAACATGTGCAAAACCCTAGTTGTTGCAATCTCTAATGTGATCACACCATCTATCACACCAATCCACGACCAACCCTTATTTTCATGTTCAAAATCCTAGTTGTTGCCCCACCCTACAACCGCCCCACCCTCAAATACCATCATCAGCACAAACCCTAAAATTGTTGAAACCCCTCTCTACTAATGACACCGCCATCTACGCCACCACTCTTCCCTCTTAAACAACCTTCGCCACCTAAATTCCAACAAACACCACCCTCGGCACACCCAATAGCCGAAACCTATTGTTTCTTTCCATCTTCGTCTTCTTCTTCTTCTTAAAAAAAACATTTGACAAAATCCTAGTTGCCGCCCCACCTTATCTTCTTCCTTCTCAACCAACATCCCACCTTTTTTTATCATGTATTAATTTATTTTCTCCACCCAAAGCACCATCATCCTTAGCCTCTTATGGCTACCACCCGGTGCTCATCACCCTCGGTACAATCCAAACTTCGAGACTCACCAAATCTCCCCTTACCACATCAACACCAAACCCCTCCCTACAACCATTGGCCTACCTCTCTACCACATCCGTCTCAACTCCACTCACCAACAAACTTGTTGATACAATCCCTGGTGTCATCACATCGGCCCTCACATTAGCTAACTCAGCCAGCCAATCAGTTGATGCCACCTCTGATGCTAACACCAGTAACCATATTAAAGATTGTGTATATCAATTAGAGATTCAAATCTTGTAAACTTAGAAAAATCAGTATAGAGCATTCTCATTTTAACCCTATAATGTAACTCTTGTATCATAATAAATTGAGTTATTTCATATCAACCCAATTGCTCCATGTATTAATTGACTTCATATAACCCGTATTAACTTCAATATTTCCTACCCCACTTTCTTTTTCCTATCTTAATTTTTCTATTCACAATACTTATTTCATTACACACTATCCTCAATTTTCATGCAAATCAATTTTGTGTCTTTTTTGCTAATTGTTTAATGGGTGATTGAGTGGGGTGTTGCAGTGCTTTTTCACCCGCTTTTGTCCGTGACTGTCTGTCTCTAATCTCACTTTTGGGGGATTTGCGGAGAGACGGGAAGTGCTTCAAGCGTGGATGAGAGAGAAAAACATTATGGGCAATACCGCAATATATATTCAAAAGTCCCTTTGTTTTTATTTTTGTTCATATCACCCCTTATATTATTTTTGTTGATAAACAATCCTTCAAAACTTTGATGGCAATAATGGGAGGTCTATTTCCATCTATCTTATCACCTCAACCAGAAGCATTCCGTCTAACGAAATTAAGTGGCAAAACCCATGTTTTGGTCACTATATTTTATGGCAATTTTCAACATATTCATTGAACTCTTTTTGTTGGAATGTCTATTATCAATAAAATAAAAACCAATTTTTTTTAAGAAAACTTTTCATTGCAAATGTTCTCACAAAATGTTTTCATTTTTGTTGCAAGTTGATGACGTGCATGTTGATCGAACTTAGGTGGTAAAACTTCAGCCTTTGACCATACACGTGAGCCCCACATGTCTCTTATAACAGTTATGCACATCATCAATTTGGTAAAAAAAAAACTTAATGAAAATTAGTCATGCGAGGTCACATGACTAACCTCGCTGAATTTTTGTAAAATTTATGTATGAGTGGGCGTATTAAAAAAGCTGAAAAAGTTCAATAAGAACATTTGCAGCAAAATAAGTTCAATGAGCACAATAGAAATTATGATATAGTTAGTAACCAAAGTATGATTTTTGCCTTGTCTGAATCATTTACGTTGGATCTGCTCAATATGTTAATATTCTTGGAATTGTTCGAGGAGATGGCTCATAAACATGTTTCACATTATAATATGTGCTTGCATGATTATAGTTGAGTTGATTTAAATTTTGTTGAGATTTTTAATCATATTTAACATTTATAGTTTTAAGTTTATTTACCATGACACTGTTGGGGTATCACCAAAGTTCCACTTCGACAATCGAAAGAAGACTTGTCTAATACTCCCTCCGTCCCACTTGTAGAGTTCAACTTTTCTTTTTGGTCTGTCCCAGACTAAGAGTCTCATTTCATAAATGACAAATTTTGAACAGTATTTCAGACAATTATACCCTTATAATGTAAATATATTTACAAAAAAACCATTTATTATGCCCTTATAATGTTAACATATTTACAAAAAAATCAATCAAAAAGAGGTTTTATCATAAATGTTTTAACTTTTACATTCTCTCTCCTCTAATCTTCTACCCACTTGCAATTCTTTATTCATTTAAAAAAAAAATCTTAAAAAGCATGAAATACTACCCTATGACCCTTGAAGTAGAACAAAGAGAGTATATAATAGTGTTCATCCATTCCATTATTATGGGATCTTTTGGGAGATGCATGTCACTAAATAAGATCATGCGAGAGATGGGTTCAAAACGGACAATATCAAATTAATGTGCAGTGCTAGGGGTGGATGCGGTCCTAAAAACTGATAGCAGAGTTGTAGTTAGTGGATGGGCCTAACGCAATGTGTGGATGTGTGGGATTTCATGCTATGTGTGGCCCGCGAATATCACACGGTGTGTGCTTTGTTTCGAAAGTCTTACTGATATTGGTAATCAAGCGGTGTGTCCCACAGGTAGGTGGTGGATAGCGGCGGTACAAACAAATTTTCTAGAGGTGGTCCTTGGTTTGAAAGGAAGATTAATTGTTAGGATATCAATCCAAGTTGCACATCGGCAATTGAATGAATAAATGTCTATTATCTAAAGGTGTTCACCAACTCTATTAGTATGAGACAGGGGCGGACCCAGAGTCAAAATCAAGGGGGTTCACAAATTATATTTGCCAAAAGCTTCAAAAATTAATTGTTTTCTACATGACTACCTACAACAATTACAACAAACAAAGAACATGCTAAATTTTTCCATTACGCGTTTTTATACTATGATAACATTTAATTACATTATCATCGGTAACGCTTCCAAAAACTCTTTATCAATAAAAGACACAAGACAATCATTAAAAATTGATCACCAATTCGATTACATAATTGATTTTTGATAATGTTCATTGTTGAGAAGCATCTTTCCATACTTGTTTGTTGCTACCTGCAAAATCAAAGCAAACTTCAAAAGCCGATACATCAATGGATATGACAAATGTTTTTTTTCACTAGCTTTGAACATAAATCTCCAAGCCCCTTCAATCCAATAAATATGTCATCTGATCGCACATCCATTGATATGTCTCTAGTTGAGACTCAAGGGGGTGGACTGGAGCTGGTAAAGGGGGTGCACTTAGTGTAAGTATCCCAATCTGGATCACCCTCTTTCGAGCACACAGGAAACACAGCAGACTCACAAACGCAGTCTCGAAGACCTCTGACACTCAAAACCCTCAAAAACCCCCAATCAAACCAAGGGAGGAACCTTTCTGGGATAAAAAGGGATAAAAGGACCTTTTGGGAATTATTCAGAATTCAGAAAAGCATAAGTGGTCCGTACGGACCTCTTTGCTGCAATGATTACTGAATCCCCTTAAAGTCCAACTTATTCCCTCAAATCCCGGAGAACATCATTACCCCCCTACATGGTTGGTCCGTACGGACCTCTTTGCATGCTGAGATGGTCCGTACGGACCTTATTGCACCTAGACATCATCATTCCAAAATCTTCTTCATCATCACAGATTCCCTCAAATCGAAGAAAACTAAAATTTTGGATTACCAATAAGGTCCGTACGGACCTTATTGCAGTTTTTCTACACTATAAATAGAGGGCTCCTCCTCCCTCAATTTCACACATTTCCCTCTTCTCTCCTCTCCCCCAGCCTTCAGGCTCCCCTCTAAGACCCTTCGGGGCACTCCCGGCTCCTTTCGGATCCTTCCGAGGCCTTCCGAGCCCCCTTGCGGTGCTCCAAAGCCTCCCCGAGCGCTCCCGCGACGCTCCCGCGCTGCCCCGAGGCACTCTTGAGGTACTCTGAGGCCCCTCGTGGTACTCCGAGGCCTTGCCTGGTCTTTCCCGAGGCGTCCCGGCTCTTTCCGAGTCAAACCGGCAATCCCAACCCACGCCGAACCTCTGCCCGAATCCAACCAACGATTCCAACGCACGCCGAACCTCTGCCCGAGTGATCCCTGCGATCCCAACGTAGGCCGAAACTCTGTCCGCAGACAACCGGCCCCCTTCCGAAGCAATCTCGGTCCGTACCGGAACACTATTCCATCCTCAAACACTATTCCCCTGCGGAAGACAGACAAGAACCAACATTGGTAAGGCTTCCTTCCTATACTATTTCAATACATTTCAATAAAGCAGTGTACAATGTAGACATCCGACACAACATGCATTTTTAAAAAGCACATACACACACACACAACAGTTAAAGAATATTAGGGGTATCCGAAAGACTCGTTTTACGAGGCGGCTCGGGTGAGCTCTAAGATTCTAATATTCTCTTCCCGAGGAGTCATCTGACCTCCGAACTCAAAAATCTCATCACACAACAAAAAACAGTTTATTTTTAAACTGATGCCCTTTTTCAATGTTTTGGGCTTAATAAAAACGGCGTGGCGACTCTACAAGCAAAAACACAGCGAGACACCTCCAACACCGCAAAATGGAATAAGCCAGATGCTGGGGCGCGAGCGCGCTACCTATCGGATCCGAGCCATTTCCAAGTGCGGCAAAAACGCGAGATGCACGGGCCCCGCGCGCAAGCCGGATCCCGGGTAATTTCAGTTGGCGACTCTGCTGGGGACATTTTGTTTTAAAAACTTTTAAACAAAACAAAAGATTTTTAAAACGATGATGAGGGTCAAACTTTCATTTTACCTCTTTCTTTAACTGTTGTGTGTGTATGCACGTGCTTTGTTTTTTTATTTATTTACAAAAAAAATAATAAAAATACAAAAAATGCATCAATATACATCTGTGCATACATTTAAAATTCTGCAAAAACTACTGTTTTACTCAGAAAAAGAATTTTAGAGACCGCACACTACGCGCACTGCTGCCTCGGTTACACCGCACGCTACGCGCACTGCTGCCTCGGATACACTGCACACTACAACCCTTAACCCGGGGTGGTCTTAGTTGCAGTTCGTTTGGCCTTCCTACGCCTCTCGGACGCGCACGGGATCATCCCAAACATCCCATCCTAGCCAAGCGTCAACCCTGCACGTTTGAGTCTTGAGTCACACTCTGTCCATACCCGGTTGGTTTTTACCCAGTCCGTGTCATACAAGCCTGGATACATATCCCATGCCGGATATTTTCTGAGTCGAAGCTCGGAACTCAAGATCCCTTGCGCAAGCAAAGCGATGAAAGGTCATGCTAAAATCTTGACTCTCGATCTTGATTTCCGGCTACACCTGCACAATGTTCCGTCCCGGATATACATTCATGCCCACATGACACCATGTCATCAAGCCTTTAATACGTCGGCCCATGACGATATGACCCAGCCTAACGCCTAACGTCCACGTATCCCTTGCGCAAGCAAGGGAAAGAGAGGTCATGCCGAACTCTTGACCCGATCTTGACTCAAAGCCGGCTCGGCTCACTATTCACATGGATAACGCATTAAAACGAACATGACAGGCTCGGTCCTTAGGTTCGGTTTTTTCTTTTAGGCCGGTGGAAACCGCTTGCCCTATGGACCCTCGCCCGGGCCGTCCACCCCGGGATGTCGAAATACTGAGTGCAAAATGAGGGGTTTATAGCCGCACGTATGGTCTCCATCGATCCAGATCTAGCATAGTTGCGAAAAAGAAGAGCAATCTTTTCTAACCTACCTAGGACTACGAGAAAACACGTTTTAAGTAAATTAATTAAAAAAAAAAAAAAAAAAACGAAACCGCATGCCAGGTGAGCTTTCTCCCTTTATCCAAAAGGCCTTCCTGTATCTAAACCTTGCCCATCACCCCCTCCAGCTAACCGAAAGTGATCAAGAATACCCGGGAACTACTCTCCCCGTGTCAAAGCCGCAAGGTCCAACATCCTTCCCACCGCAGCCACCGGGCGGCACCGTCGGCTCCCGCTGGCCAAGTCGGTGGATAACAACGAGGAAAATGGGACCTTACCCCGAGAAATTTCCCAACCTTGGAAGAAGTTTGGCGGTGTCCTCATGACTATTGAGAAACGCCAAGGTGAACAACAAGCCTGGATTGAAGGTGCCATGCACCACTTCGGGACATTAGCCACCCAACTACTTGGGGCTTCCAAAGTCATGCCCGCTCCTGCAGCTTCTAACATCTCTCATTGTCTCCCAGAAGTCAACCTGTTGCCCTCGTACGAGCCATGCAACTAAGACATAAAGCCACAAGACCTCCCGGGGGAAGACATGCCCATTCAGCATCCTGAGGTCCCGGTACCACCGCCGAACAACGAACACATCTGGTGGGACGTCTGCGATTGCACTGCTTGCCTGGAAATGGAATTCCAAGATGAAATGAACGAGGGCCGCCCTCGAAGAAAGAAGAAACCCTCTTCTCAACAAAAACTGAAGAAGAGATACGAATCCGGTGACCCCACGGTCGGAACCCTCGGGGAACCATCAGGAAAATTTGACTACTACGTCATCTACTCCAGCAAATCTCCTCAGCCTAGCTCTGCACAAGGCCACGGCAACGTCTGCGCCATGATCAGCTGGGACGAGCTCCGCACCGCCACCGACGTTAATTACAGCAACATCATCACCTTCACGGAGCTCGACCTCCCAAAAATTTGGGGCTGACCACAATGAGCCTCTCTACATAACAGTCCAACTGGACGAGCGCCGTCTCCCTCGAGTCTTGGTAGATGGGGGATCATCCATGAACGTCCTTCCATCCAAAATGATGGATTTGCTAGGAATCAAAGCAACCGATCTGAAACCCTCAACTCAGGCAATCAAGGCATACGACTCAACGTCTCGCCCAGTCTTGGGAATAGCCACCTTGAACCTATGGTTCGGAAGCGAATGGTCCCGACCGACTTCCAAGTCATCGACATCCCGATCACATTCACTGCCATCTTGGGACGCCCTTGGCTACACCAGATCAACGGGGTGGCATCCACCCTCCATCAGTGCGTAAAGTTCGTCCAAGGAACAGATCTTACCATCATCTACGGTGATAGCATAGTCACCGAGGGGACCGACACAAACGGCGTCCCGGTCTTAGAGATCAAACACGACAATGACGGCATGATGCTAACAGGGTTCACCGTCGAAAGCCCAAAAGCCTAGGTGTGCCACATAGACCTGCCTTTGATTTGGGACAAGATCCCTCTCCCGATGAAAATGATGAAGCACATGAACTACATCCCGGGGCTTGGTTTGGGAAAACGCCATCAGGGTACCCAACAAATCATCAACATCAAGGAACAGAATACCCTCCACGGCCTGGGATACATTCCTACTCCCGAAGACGCTGCGGAAGACAAGCGAGCTGCACGGAAACGCTCTGCCAATGGCAAAAGAGGCTTGCACGCAATCTCCGATCTTCGCCCTTACAGCTTCGACATGACCAAGTACTTCACAAAGAAAGCCGACAGTTTGAACGAAGACACAGAAAAGGGAACAGAGCTGATCAAGGCCAAACAAAGCTGGCCGACAACCATGGACAAGCTCCAAATGAACCCGGCAAGATTCGTAGGCCTCAAGCCAAATCCCGTCGAAGAGCATTTCTCGATGCACCAACTCTGCCGGACCCACAACCACCACTATTCACAATGAATTTTGGTTCGGGAAAACCCCTCTTGGCGTAAGAACTCGAAAAACTCTCTGTCAACACCCCTGCCCCCAACAAGCGGGACGAGTCTGCATTCGAGCTAGTAATGCCCAAGACAAAGGCGAAAGACTCCGCAGACGATGCTTGGAACGAGCCACTGCTCCACCTGCTCTTCAATGAAGAAGTCGAGATGCCAGACCTAATCGATTTTGTTTCTGATAACTCTATGATAGCCATGATCGGGAACGGTGACACAAAGCCTTTCAAACCCTTTCTCCTATCAAGCTCATTGCCACTGAATAACTGGGCCACCTTCTCCGGACCCACCGCCAAAGAAAAGGAACATGATCGAACAACTTGGTCTCGACCTCGAGTCCTAGAGTCCAGTGTCAAAACCCATCTTGAGTCCATTATCTTTGAGTTTGAGTATCTCGAGTCATCTGATGGCCTCACGCCAGAAGATTACGAACTCATTGCCAATAATGTATTCTCGTATGCTCTTAATGAATGCTTCGATCTTTCCGGGTATCCTCTCATTGCATCTTTAACAAATGATAAATTAACTAACATACAAACAGTTAATAACGATTCACTTGATAAAGAAGCAGACACATTAAACGAACAATGCATTAAGCACATCTTTAAGCATGTTGTCAAACGAGAGAAAACCGGGCCCAAGCCGCGAGGAGGTTTTAATCACAACGATTTGCAAAATTGTGAAGAGCCAAAGAGACGCCACCCAAAGCCATTTCCAAGACAGCCGTATCTTCCAATACCTCAAGAACGGGAAATCGCCTTCATGAACGAAGAAGGCCAACACAGGGAAGGAGTAAAGGCCAAGAGCATCATGGCCCTAAAATGCCTCGCCTCCCACTTCGTCATCCTTGGGGACATGCTGTACAAAAATGCTACCAAGGACCACTCCTACGCTGCATCAGCCAGGAAGAAGCAAACAAGCTCATGAGCGAAGTCCACAATGGGGCTTGCGGTCCCCACATGAACGCCGAGCCCCGATGCAAATCATTCTCGGGATGGGCTACTACCGGATCTCCATGGAGGCGCATCGCATCCACTTTGTCCGAAGCTGCGATAAGTGTCAACGGTTCTCCAACCTCAATCACCTACCCCCTCACGACCTCTACTGCATGACTACGCCCTGGCCCTTCGCCACTTGGGGAATTGACGTCATCGGGAAAATCGCTCCACCGGCAAAGAATCTGGCCACGAGTTCATCTTAGTAGCCATCTACTACTTCACCAAATGGGTCGAAGCCAAGTCTTACAAGGTGCTCACCTCCAAGAAAGTCGCGCATTTCCTCAAGGAAAACATCATCTGCCGATACGGCATCCCGAACGAGGTCATATCAGACAACGGCTCACACTTCGAAGGGGAATGCGATTGCATCGCTGGCCGAATTCAAGATCACACGCCACAAGTCTTCTCCCTACCGGCCACAAACCAATGGCGTCGTAGAAGCAGCAAACAAGACTCTCGAACGGATCATCCGAAAAATGACCACCCGAGGACGAGATTGGCCCGAGAAGCTGCACCTTGCACTTTGGGGCTACCGAACATCAGTCAGAACGGCCACGGGAGAAACTCCATTCGCCCTGACATACGGGATGGAAGCAGTCCTCCCCATTGAATTGGAAATTCCCTCACTCCGAGTGCTGCTGGAAAATGACGTCAACAAAGTCGAATGGCTCCGAAGCCGACACGACGAATTGCCTCTGCCAGACGAGCGACGACTAAAGGCCATGGAACACGTCTGAGCCTACCAAAGCAGGATGGCGAGAGCTTTCGACAAGAAAGTCAAGTCCCGAGACATCAGGGAAGGCGATCTGGTACTCAAAGAAAAGCCTCCCACTCGAACCAACCCACTGGGAAAATGGGAACCAATATGGATCGGCCCTTTCGTGGTTCAAAAGATCTTCTCCGGAGGTGTCATGAAGCTGATAGACCTAGACGGCAATCCCTTCATGAATCCAGTCAACGGAAGCAAACTTCGCAGATACTTCACCTAAAGAAGAACAATTGTGCATCTCTTGGCACTTCATGTAGTGTCGAACTACGCAGACCTGAGCCCTCTAGTCCGGGGGAACGTAGGCAACCTTAATTGGTCCGGTCTAAAAACACACAAAAAAGTCAAAAGTTTGAATGTCAACCAAGACCTCCATCAAGCTACGCACTTTTCAAGAGCATGCCCCCAACGTCACCTTGACCAAGTCAAACGACGGCGGCAACATCAAAGGACATCCGGAGGTCACTCAACGTCAAACCACTGACCCGTGTCTACTTCCAAGCCAGGGGCTTGTCTTCGCCCTCACGCGCTTCAAAAAAAAAAGAGCTCGAGCAAGGGCTCTCAAAAAAAAAAAAATAAAAAAAAAGAGAAGCTCAAGCAGAAGCTGCGAAAATGAGGTCAAGAGCCCGACGCCAACAAGCAAGAGGCAAGGAAGCTACGGAAATGACCGTCAAAACGACTTGTCAGGGGATCATCCAACCTCTCAGCCAAACACAAAGCCCAAGCAAAGGGGATTGCCGTCAAGGCCCAGGCTGCTTCAGTCCGCAAATGCAACAGAAAAGTCCCAAGATGGACGCCGTTAAGGTACACAAAAGAAACAAAAAGCGAACAAGAGATCTTGCGTCTCGACAAAGCTTTAAAAGTAAATCACAAATCACTAACGGTTACAACATTTCTTGATGAGTTCAAGCACGGTCTACTCTCAAGTTCACAACATGCTAAAAGACAGCTTAATACATTTAACAAATAATGTGTTTGCAATGCAATGAATGGATACCTAGGAGGTCATTCCGCGCCATCTGCGCTTGTCCCCTCGCCATTATTTCCTTTCTTCCCTCGTCCCCGATGAGTCTTCTTTCGCTCTACGTGAGCCAGCTCCGCGTCTCTCAGTCCGAGATTAGGGGTCCTCCCCGTAGAGTCAAACAATCCAGCAGCTCTCAGGGCTTTATTCGCCCGTGCTTTGGCTCGGATCTCCTCCCTGCGAGTCTGCAAAAGAGGACCTCTCCCCGTCAGTCGGTCAACTCTGGTCTCGTAGTCAAACAAAGTGTCTCCCGTAACATCCTGAGGGTCAGACCAGGCTTAGGCACTCCTAAGGCAATAGCTACTACGGCAATCGGGCCCCAGAATCGCTCCACGCCTGCTCCCCAAAGCCACTTGGGACTGCCCAACACGCTGCTCATACCAAGCCAGGTACTAGGACGTCAATACGACACTCTCCCGACGTCTAAGGAGCACCACCGGAGGGAAAGCGGAGTACTTCCATACCCTCAGAAAATACAGAAGAGCACCTGGAGCGGCCATACAAAGAGGAACTACCTCCGCAGTAGCAAGGTCATCCCAACCCAACAAAGGCTCCTGCTTTATCCCAAACTGCCGGGAAACAAGCGACGAAATATAGTAGGAGGACCAAGACAAACCTGGAAATCTGACAACATAGGACCCTTCGTGCAAGGCCCTCATAGTCTCGATCCCCCAGTGCGGAACCCACCAACGGATCTGATGCGTACCAAGTTGTGCCATCCATCTCTCCCAGGCGGACTGATCCATATCCAATGCAAGAGGTCGCCGAGCAAACGACCATGGGCTAAACGACGTCGGAGCCTCGGGCATGGCCTGAAGTCTCTCTCGCAGCCACAAGGTGAGCAAAGCGAGGCTTCCCCCTCTCATGAACCGATCCCCAGTCGCCAGACGGTCGATACCATGAAGAGTCTCCCTTAGCACTAACGGGACTATATCCTCACCAGCTCTGCAGTGCCCAACCACATCTAGCAAAGCGCCATCGCAAACCCCAAGGGAGCTGACCATGAAAAGCGTCGCTATCACGCACAAGGCAAATGCATCCCACGAGACATCACTCTCATCATCAATCATGAACCGCTCCGCAACGCGAAATGTCAATATGACCCGAATCAAGGATCATGCCCTGCACTTCTCCCAACGAAGTACGAAGAAAGCCTTCAAGCTTCACGCTCACAGCAGCACCACCAATCAAAGGAAGCGAGATGGCCTCCACCTCCGGTCCTCCAATCAAAGCCCGAAAATCCTCAAAGGTGGGCACTACCTCGTTGTAGGAGAAGCAATACACATGCCTCCTAACATCCCAGAACTTAGCGGCAGCCCGCAACAAATCCCAATCAGGAACCAACTCCTTAAGAGACCAAACCGAGCAAAGGCGAAACCTTACCTCGAAAGCCCGCCTCTGATGCCTCATACGGTGTCGCATCCACATTTTCAGCCGCTCAAGGAAGAGTGCTTGCCGCTCCTGCGAAAGCCTTGGCAAAATTCTTGGAACGTACGAAGAATCCATGGCAAAAATGGAGGTTCCTAGAGAAAATGGGGAAGAAAGCTCGAAAATGGCTGCAAATGGGGAGTGGGGAAAGTCCAGACATCCGGAGAACATTTATTTCCTCCCCAAAAGCAAAGCTGGTCCGTACGGACCTCTTTGTATGCTAGGTCTGTCCGTACGGACCTCTTTGCAACCAGGACCCACTTCCCCAGCAAACAGTACAACAACCACTGTTCCCAGCAGGACTTTGCTCCAAACTGCCCAAACTCTGGCCAAAGCCATCTCCGGCAAGCACACGCTACCCACAAACGCACTCCCAGCTCACGTGGCATGCACAAATAATAAAGTAGCAACAATTCCTAGGACAATTCCCGGAAATCACAAAGACGACATTACATCTTAGAATAAAATGCTTTGCAATACAAATGCAAATGTTTTATTACAGGTACATAAATGTTTGTTGCTAAACAAAAAAAAGGGGATATGGAAAGAGGAAAAGTAAATGAATCCTAATCCGACTCCTCAGCATCATCATCATCACTGACATCCTCAAGCGAGAAGTCGGGCATCCCGGTAAACTCGCCAGTCATACCCTCATCATCGGAGTACTGAATCCCCTCCTGGGGTAGGTACTCAAGGTACTCGAAAGGGTCAAAACCGACAAAAGGGTCGAAATAGGCATGCTCTGACGAACCCTCACCCTGTGCATCCGGCGAAGGAAATAACTGATGAAGGGTCTGCGACCTCTGAGCTCCCGAGGACGTCCCGGCATCCATGCTATGCCGCCCCCGCGAAGGTCCCTCCTGCTGTGGCTCTGACTCGGCTCTCGGTGGGGGAACGTCCACGGAATGCCTCGAAGGCATCGGCTCGTACGCCGGCACACGCCGAGAAGACCGGCAAGACATCTTCGATGCCATCTTCTTCGCGAAGGACCTCATCGCCATATAACGGCGGGTCAGCATGTCATAGGCTCTCCCCGGGACCTGCACAAGCAAGCAGCCAAAGAAACGCTCAGTTAACGGGATACAGGCATACTCAACAAAAAGAGAAAAATACAAAAGGTGTCAAGACAGAAAAGTGTAAGCACACTCACCGGCATGTCAGGATCCACTCGGTAGGCAGCAGGAGCCTGCTCAGGGACGGGTACAGACACCCTCCTCCTTGAGGAATCCCCGCGGACATATGTGAAATCCGGCCCAGGCACCGGAACCTCTGGGGGACCCGGCGGACCAGCCTCCCTCTCCCTCGCCAACACCTGTGGCGTCCTCAACTTCCTCCTCACGAAGGCCCCATACTCCTCTCGATACAAAACAAACTCATGGGCACTCACGCCGTCCAAATACCTCTCAAACTCCAGTACGTCCATATCACGGGAATTCATCATCCCGAAAGGCGGGTCCCTCAGAGCCAAGGGGAGCATACCCGGGCCATGCTGCCAAAAGAATCTCTCTCCCAAGTACATAACGTCGCAGGTCAGGCCCCGCAGCATCTTCCTCTGCGCTGTCACCACAGGAGCCCCCTCGAAATCGTCCGCCTCATATCGAGCCCGAGTGCAGGCGAACTCCGCCAGACTATCTCTCCCTAGATGCGCCTGCACCTCCCCGTAGGTAATGGTGAGCTTACCCCTACTGGTCCTCCTCCTCCTCGCCGGGCGGGCCTAACCTAACATAGCAGGATAGGCCGCTATGGCCCCAGGATCTCTATCCCACGGGAAACACTGGAAGATCTCGTAGAACCACACCTGCGACAAAAGCAAAAAAGGCTCAGTGCAAAAGAAAACGGAGAAAATGGCAGGTTGCTAATCAAAAACAGCAATAAACTCATACCTCCAAAGCAAAATCAAAACAAGCCAAGGAACTGGTCACACCTCTGCTGAACCGGTCCAAGGAGAAATAAAGCTCGGCCAGGCCCGCCTCGCCCCAAGCTATATCACAGACCCTCTCCAAATCAATCAAGCTCTCCAGCAGAGCCAAAGGAGCCGTCGTCGCATGATTCGAGAACAGAGTCTCGGAGAGAGCAAACCACAGAAAGGAGCGCGCCAGCTGCTCCGCCGTCATCTGGCCGGTATCCCGACAATAGGCCCTAATACTGGCCATAATCCTCGTCTCCACATCGCTGTACAGCATCCCCAGGCCCCTGCGAGGAAGAGGCGCAAAGCCCAGCAGCTCAGTCAGCACGTCCTCAGCTATCCTATCCCTCCACCACACTGGCCCTCCTTTGAAGGAAAGCCCGGTGATAGCAGCAAAATCGGTGGGCGTCACCGTCACCTCGCCCCAGCTCAGATGAAAGGTGTGGGTGGTATCCCACCAATACTCAGATAGGCCCAGGAAGATACTCTTGTTCTTCCTCGTGTCAGAGATCCCGGCCAAGTTCTCCACGAACACGCCCGGGCCGAAGCATAGACCGGCCTCACGGGGCTCGGACCGCCATCCACAGAGATATTCGGCATCTGCTGCCACAACTCAACTACAGCCTCGAGCGATCCCCGAGTCTTCATCTTTTTGGCTTTCCCAGCCAAAAGCCCCTCATCCTGCAGGTAAACACAGCAAAGGTACGTCAGTCACAGTACTTAAATACCAAAGCATATATAAAAAAAGGGGTCCGTCACAAAACACGGCACACATTGCACAAAATTTTCACATGTAACCCGTCACAAAACACGGCATGCATTACACATAATCTTCACATACAATCCGTCACAAAGCACGACATGCATTACACATAATTTTCCCCATGCAGTCCCTCACAAAACACGGCACACACTGTACAAATTTTCTCAACAAAGGGATTAAGCACTACACGACACATTTTCAAAAGACCCGTCACAAAACACGGCACACATTGCACATATTACTCCCCACAAAGTCCGTCACCAAAAACACGGCACACACTACATTACACACTTTCAGAAAAGTCCGTCCCTACACGGCACATACTTTCAGGCAAAACCCGTCACAAAACACGGCACATGTCACATTTTTCACAAGATTTGTCCCTACATGGCAATTTTTCTCACAATGTACATACAGAAATAGCATAAGGTACAAAACACCAAAGCATGCATTTCATAGAGAGGCACTTTATTTTTACAAATAAAAGCTAATCTACACATTTTTGCACAAAAATCACATACCCACAATGTTTACATGCTCAACTTCAACAATTCATCACGAATTTCACAAAAAAACATAGCAAACAACAAAAGCCCAAAAATGCGAAAAACTAAAGCCTAGTTCTAGCATTCAAAATTTCAAGTAAGGAATCGAGACGAAATTGATTTCTTACCTCCCCGACGTTCCTGACTCGCCGGTTATGCACCTCCGGATTCGGGTACAACACATCCGGATTCTTCGAAGAAGGCACGAAGGAGATCCAATTTCTTTGAAGCTCCATCCTTTGCTCGATCACATCTCGACTCCGTTGGCGACGTCCCCTCCTTGATCCTTCCGCCATCGCAAGCAATTCAAGCTAAGAAATGGAAGATTTTGGACAACAATGGAGTTTTTCTCCTTCTCTCTCTCTCGGATGCACGAACTGGAAGAAGGAAATGAAGGGGTTGCCTCGGTTTTAAACCCAGTCAAAATCTGGGAACTGTAAAATTCAACACTGGTCTGTACGGACCTCTTTACATCCCAGGTTGGTCCGTACGGATCTCTTTGCAACGAAGGGCCAAATTACTTTTCTGCCCTTATAATCTTTGCCCCTGGCTGTCCAAAGGCCTATTTCAGCAGATTCAATACAGATTGGTCCTTAACCCATCAACGCAAGCACCAGCCGTCAGTGTAAGTCCGGATTTCGCCCACTAAACGGCAACGCAAGCACCGACCGTCAGTGTAAGTTCAGATTTTGCCCACTAAACGGCAACGCAAACACCGGCCGTCAGTGTAAGTCCGGATTTCGCCCACTAAACGGCAACGCAACCCCCGGCCGTCAGTGTAAGTCTGAATTTCGCCCACTAAACGGCAACGCAAGCACCGGCCGTCATCGTAAGTCCGGATCTCGCCCACTAAACGGCAACGCAACCCCCGGACATCAAAGTAAGCCCGAGCTCCTTCCCCAGCAAGTCAAAAAGGGAAGTCGCACAAGACCGCATATCCCCAGCACCGGCCGTCATCGTAAGCCCGAACCTCGACCACTAAACGGTAAAACAAGCGCAAAAGGAGTCAGCACCTCCCAGCACTAATCTCAAGGCACAAAACGCCTCCAAAACGCCAAACGGTGAAGCAACCACCGGCCATCAAAGTAAGCCTGAAGTCACCTCCTCTGCGAAAAAAGCCCTTACAAGGCCACGATGATCCCCAACAGATGAACACCGGAAATCAGAGTAAGTCCAACATTCTCCCCAGCGGACAAAGCATGAGGTATCTACACCTCTCACCAATCAAAGCACAAGGCAGCCACGCCTCCACAACCGCAGTCAGAAGACGATTCAAGTTCTCATACATGACACAACCGCAGTCAGAATACGATTCAAGACCTCATACATGACACAACCGCAGTCAGAAGACGATTCAAGTCCTCATACATGACACAACCGCAGTCAGAAGACGATTCAAGTCCTCATACATGACACAACCGCAGTCAGAAGACGATTCAAGTCCTCATACATGACACAACAGCAGTCAGAAGACGATTCAAGTCCTCATACATGACACAACCGCAGTCAGAAGACGATTCAAGTCCTCATACATGACACAACCACAGTCAGAAGACGAATCAAGTCCTCATACATGACATACAGGCAGCTCGGAAGGCTTTAAACCACTCGATCCGGAAGACCATATAAACCTCCTAAATCACTATCTCCAGCCCAGAAGGCTTTAAACCACTCGGTCCGGAAGACCGTATAAACCTCCCAAATCACTATCTCCAGCCCAGAAGGCTTTAAACCACTCGGTCCGGAAGACCGTATAAACCTCCCCAATCATTACAGGCGGCCCGGAAGGCCTTAAACCACCCAATTCGGAAAATCGTAAAATTTCCATCTTAGGACGCCACCACGTCCTCACAATCGACCTCGGCGGTCACCACATCTTAGGACGCCACCACGTCCTCACAATCGACCTCGGCGGTCACCACATCTTAGGACGCCACCACGTCCTCACAATCGACCTCGGCGGTCACCACATCTTAGGACGCCACCACGTCCTCACAGTCGACCTCGGCGGTCACACCACAAACCATCTTCTCGTAAGATTAACCATCTTCTCGTAAGATTACCCATCTTCTAGTAAGATTGCACATCTCAGGACGCCACCACGTCCTCACAGTCGACCTCGGCGGTCACCACATCTTAGGACGCCACCACGTCCTCACAGTCGACCTCGGCGGTCACACGACACTTCAGGGCACCACCACGCCCGCATACACTCACAATTTCACGATCTCTGAACTACGACCAGGCTTGATTCCCGCCAGGGATACGTAGGAATCCTATCACAAGGGTCCAGTCATCGACCTATACAGTCACCCAGGACGCCACCACGTCCCTGCCATCGACCTATACGGTCACCCAGGACGCCTCCACGTCCTTACCACTGACCTATGCGGTCACCCAAGACGCCACCACGTCCCTACCATCGACCTCTGCGGTCACCTAGGACACCACCACGTCCTCACCATCGACCTATGCGGTCACCCACGGGATGCCACCACATCCACGCATAGAGTTCGGTCGGAGGACATCTCACGTCCTCGTACACAACAACACTCATTCCACACACGAACTACGATCAGGCTTAATTTCCGCCAGGGATACGTAGGAATCCTATCACAGGGTCCAGCCAATTGACCTAAACGGTCACATAACAGGACACCGTCACGTCCTCACACCGACCTACACGGTCACTTCCTCTCCCAGCACGCGATCCAGATTAGGACCCTTATCTTATCGACGACCCCACTTACTCCGTAAGTGACGTCGTCGAGGGGCTTCTGTAAGTACCCCAATCTGGATTACCCTCTTCCGAGCACACAGGAAACACCGGACTCACAAGCGCGAGTCTCGAAGACCTTTGACACTCAAAACCCTCAAAAACCCCTAACCAAACCAAGGGAGGAACCTTTCTGGGATAAAAAGGGATAAAAGGACCTTTTGGGAATTATTCAAAATTCAGAATAGCATAAGTGGTCCGTACGGACCTCTTTGCTGCAATGATTACTGAATCCCCTTAAAGTCCAACTTATTCCCTCAAATCCCGGAGAACATCATTACCCCCCTACATGGTTGGTCCGTACGGACCTCTTTGCATGCTGAGAAGGTCCGTACGGACCTTATTTCACCTAGACATCATCATTCCAAAATTTTCTTCATCATCACAGATTTCCTCAAATCGAGAAAAACTAAAATTTTGGATTACCAATAAGGTCCGTACGGACCTTATTGCAGTTTTTCTACACTATAAATAGAGGGCTCCCCCTCCCTCATTTTCACACATTTCCCTCTTCTCTTCTCTTCCCCCAGCCTTCAGGCTCCCCTCTAAGACCATTTGGGGCACTCCCGGCCCCTTTCGGATCCTTTCGAGGTCTTTCGAGCCCCCTCGCGGTGCTCCAAAGCCTCCCCGAGCGCTTTCGCGTCGCTCCCGCGCTGCCCCGAGGCACTCTCGAGGTACTCTGAGGCCCCTCGTGGTACTCCGAGGCCTTGCCTGGTCTTTCCCGAGGCGTCCCGGCTCTTTTCGAGTCAAACCGGCAATCCCAACCCACGCCGAACCTCTGCCCGAATCCAACCAACGATTCCAACGCACGCCGAACCTCTGCCCGAATCCAACCAACGATTCCAACGCACGCCGAACCTCTGCCCGAGTGATCCCTGCGATCCCAACGCATGCCGAAACTACGTCGCGTGACAACCGGCCCCCTTCCGAAGCAATCCCGGTCCGTACCGGAACACTATTCCATCCTCAAACACTATTCCCCTGCGGAAGACAGACACGAACCAACATTGGTAAGGCTTCCTTCCTATACTATTTCAATACATTTCAATAAAGCAGTGTACAATGTAGACATTCGACACAGCATGCATTTTTAAAAAGCACATACACACACACACACAACAGTTAAAGAATATTAGGGGTATCCGAAAGACTCGTTTTACGAGGCGACTCGGGTGAGCTCTAAGATTCTAATATTCTCTTCCCGAGGAGTCATCTGACCTCCGAACTCAAAAATCTCATCACACAACAAAAAACAGTTTATTTTTAAACTGATGCCCTTTTTCAATGTTTTGGGCTTAATCAAAACGGCGTGGCGACTCTACAAGCAAAAACACAGCGAGACACCTCCAACACTGCAAAACGGAATAAGCCAGATGCCGGGGCGCGAGCGCGCTGCCTATCGAATCCGGGCCATTTTCAAGTGCGGCAAAAACGCGAGATGCACGGGCCCCGCGCGCGAGCCGGATCCCGGATAATTTCACTTAGTAATGATTTTTTTTTAAATGCCAATGAAAATTGGGTGGGGGGGGGGTTTCACTGCCACTCCCCTAAGCCTTCTTGTGTCCGCCCCTGGTATGAGACCTTCTAGGAGATGAACCAAAAACAAAATCGTATGGACTGATCCCAAAACGGACAATATCATAATAATGTGAAATGTAGGGGGTGGTCGCCATCTCAACGGATACAAGCCGGTAAAAATTTATTTATTCTAGTAGTATATATAGAGAAATAATCTAGTAAAGCAATATTAAAGAAAAATACACAAAAAAAAAAAAAAAAAAAGAAGTATTTGTTTATCATTTATCCGGTTCTCTTGCTTGTTGTATTTGAAATTCAAATGTGCATTCTAATATTGCTTGTGGTTGTATTTTGCAACCATTATTACAAATTCATCAAATATGAAAGTACGGGACAAAAAAACTAACATAAACGTTAATATATTTCGGGGATATTATATGAATAACATTTACTACATGTCAAGAGTTGTTTTAGAGTTTGTCTTATGAAAAAAGGTATTTTACATACTCCCTCCGTCCCGGTAGAAGCGTCACCCTTTTAGGGGTGGCGCGCAAATTAAGGAAAAGTGTGGGAAAAAAAAATGTTGTGAGTGTAATTTAAAAATAGGAGAGAGAATTAATGGAGGAAATAGTGGATTTAAAAAGTGTTGTGAGTGTAGAGGAGAGAGAATTAGTGGAGGGAATAGTGGATAGGGTAATAGAATATTATAAAATATTTCCTTTTTAGGAAAGGGTGACGCTTTAAACGGGACACCCTTTTGGGTAAAAAGTGACGCTTCGGCCGGGACGAAGGGAGTAAGATTATAAAATTAGTGTAAAATGTGTTTTTAAAATGTGGATTTTTTTCTCAATTAATTCACTTTTAAAATTTAATTTTTCAAAATGATTTACTGTTCAAACTTTTTTTTCAAAATGTCTCATTTTTTGAAACTCGCTACACCGTGTAGCGAGTTTGACATGTCTCAGTCAAACTTGCTACACGGTGCAACGAGTTCCCAATAATTAGGTTTGCCAGTTTGTTATTAATTAGGTCAATTAATTAAAGGAAAACTCGCTACACCATGTAGCGAGTTTGACCTGTCACAGTCAAACTCGCTACACCGTGTAGCGAGTTTCCCTTTTCTTTTTTCCTACATAAGGCTTTCCAGATTTATTATCCTCCAATCCCTCGTTCATTAATTCTCACATATTCTCCTCGCAACCCTCAATCTTCTCAATCAAATTTTGATTAAACACAAAAAATGAATCTAAGATAGCAGCGCTTTTTTTCCGCCGTCCCAATTCCACCAGTGAATCCTCCACCCCTCAATCTTCTCAATCCTCCTCTTCATCACGTGTTATTCCTGGTCCCGTCGGTGCCGTAGAGTCTGCCATGCGCCAGAAAAATGTCGACCGTCAGAGCTTATCTTCGCAAGAAACCCCGATCGCAACCCAAGAGTATATACGGAGAGCGATTGAAGATCCGGTGAAGGATGAAGCTTTCCAAGATGGTCCTTGGCTCTCTGCAATGGAATTTCTCACTGAAGTCGGTACATATTATTCGTTGAGCTCTATCAAGAAGAAATGTCATAATATTGACAGGGTGGATCAGGTATAATATCAAGATTAATTATAGTTAAATGTGTGTAAAGATAATTGATTTTTTACATTTATGTATGTTCTATTAGGTTGTTGCCGTTATCAAGTCCTGCACACCAAATGATCTTGGTGATCTCTGGGTGACTTTAAAGGTTAGGATATGAGCTTAGTATGCTTTCTATCATGGGTGAAATGTGTTTTGAGTTACTAACTGGGATAAAATTATTAGGATCCTACGGATACCATAGATGCTTTCATTCATCGAAAAGTGTTAACTGAGAGTGAATTTGCAAATGATATATCTGTCGGTTCTGTTCTGATACTTCAGAAGGTATGATATATTAAATAGTGGAAGTCAGTACACTTTGGAATCATCATTAATACTTCCATCTAATTGTTTGTTTTGAAATATTTAGGTTGTTATTTTTGCCCCCAACCCATCACGATCAGCACGTTATTTTAACATCACACTCCCTAATGTCTTCAAGGTACATATTTTCTTATTTTTGCTGAATTATTGGAATCATATAGTAAATGATGTTAAGCTCATTTGTTTTGCAGGTATTTCCTAAGAATAATGAAGTTAAGTGAATGAATGCTAAGCTCATTTGGTTTACTTGAATTTTCTAAATGTTTGAATTAATTAATGTAAGATTTTCTATGTGACCGGGATGTGATCACTAACTTGATTATATTTATTTTGATGTTATTTTAGTTTTTTAAAATTATTTGGTACAGTTTGTGTTTGGTTTTGTTCGGTCGAAACCTAACGGCTTATTTTAATTCCGTAAGCGCACGGGCTATTGAAGTATAGTGAGTGCAAGTACGGGTCGATCCCATGAGGACAGGGTTTACTTTTTGGATGATTTTGTTTTCACTAAGAAATATAAATGAGATTGGGAGAAATAAAATTTATTTTGAAAATCATTTTAGCCAATTATTCATCATGTAGTCATGACTTTGAAAATAAAAGTTTTCATAAAAATCAAGGATGGTACGTTAAGCGTACACCACTTCTCACGATCAAGCAAGTAGCGTTTGTACCCTTAACTAATTATGTCCTATCTCTTGAGATTTCCGTTTATGGTACTCCCTCCTGTCACGAATGGGTATTCCGTCTTATATCTCGATGGTCATAATTAGTAAGGATCCATTAAGTTTGAAAGTCAATGCACTTTCCATTCAAGGAACATCCCTAGGCCATTGAACTACTCTCGTGATCAATGAAACCTAGTTCCTTTATATGGTTTCGTCTATCGAGATTCACAGCTACGTCCTTCTCTCGATTAACTGAATCATACAAGTTGGACGTCTCCAAAATGTAAGTCCTTTTGAGATTAATATAAAGAAATTGTTTAGATGAAGAGAAATGACAAGACTTTTATAAAAGATGATGAACAAAAGACATTTTGAGTTTTCAACCCCAAGAATATGAGGGATTACTCACTAACCTTTGAACATAATAAAAGGAACAAGAAATAAAGATAAGGAAAGAAATACTTATTCCATAATTGCAGAAGAAACAAAGGCTGAAAGAAATCTTGTATTGCATTCACAATCTTCAAAGTTGTACAAGAATTTGTCACTAATAATTGATACATCTTCAAGAATTGTGTATGTATGTATTGCTAAAGTGTTTTTGCTATCTATTCTAAGTGTGATCTGATCATCCCGGATGATTTAAACTGAGTACAAAGGGGTCCTATTTATAGCCAATTTGGTTGGGGGGACACAACTCTTGAAAAAGGCACCTGTTGGCTGAACAGGGGAGGTGCTCGGCCGAGTCAAGAAATCTGCTCGGCCGAGCAAGGAGATGCACGGCCGAGTCAAGGATTTGAGCACGGCCAAGCAGCATATTTTCAGTAACTTTGAATCTAGCCTTCTTTTGCTCGGCAGAGTCAAGGGGGTTGCTCGGCCGAGCAGCTGTTGCTTTGGACTGATTTTCATTTTTGACCCTTCCATTTTCATAGCTTTGCTTTAAGCCCCTTATATTTTCATAAAATGTACCTAAGGCCTGCAAAACTTATAAAAATACCAAACAAGCATAAAATCTAGGATATAACATAAAAAAGGCTAAATTATACTCAATTGATACAAATTTAAAGGTAAATAACATAATTATAATACTATAAAAGACTATACAATAGCCACTTATCAAATTTTCCCACACTAAATCCTTGCTTGTCCCCAAGCAAGTTTTAGGATAAAAAGGTAGAGACGGAGAAGTAGGTAAAATGGCAAAGAAAAGAATAAAGAGGATCCCTCAGAAAAATAAATTTTTACAAGACTAATTGCTTCGGAAGATTTTCCTTTTATCATCCATTCATATTCTTTATAATATTAAAAGAGTATTTAGAAATAGAATAAGAAGACATTTTAGGGAGTAAATATAGAGCAATAAATTGATATAGCATGAATAAAAACTTGACTAAGTAAAAGACAAATTGCAGCGAAAAATTGAATCCTTGATAAAAAAAAAACATGGCATAAGATAAAATTCACTCTTCGAGTGCTTTGTAAAGTAAGAAAAATGATTATTTATTCACAATTTAAAAGTATAGACAACGAATTCGATATGCAAATTTTTGAATCACAAAGATGAAAATGGAGGATGATAGTGGAAAAAATCTTATCAAGGCCTAAAATTATCCTATTTTTATACGTGTTAAATTTGCAAAAGATTTTAAGTAATTTTTGATCCTTTCAAGTAGGAGACATTGTGGCTGCGAACCTCATGTTCCTAATACTTAGATCAAGAATACTTTGGATATTACTTTCATTTTGCCAAGGGGAAACATCGTCTCGTGACAGCCGTGCCCCGAGTTACTTAGGAAGTAATAGATTTCTTTTATGCTTTGAAGATTTGGTGACTTAGTCACTCTTGAGAAATAAGATAAAATATTTTAGCCTTGATTTGATTAGTGAAAATGAAAAGAGTGAGATTTTATTGAAGGGATGTGATTCAAAGAAAGCAAAA